>JBBDHG010000099.1:7322500-7915000 GCA_037951165.1 Lophius americanus
AATTATAGCTCTGAAGTTGTAAACAAGTATAATGAACACTGTGATTATCAACTTTATAGGAATTAATTACTTTTGATGTACAAAAAATCTCAAATAGCTGCACTCAGTTTAAGAGCTGGTTAAAAAAAATGTATAGAAGCTGAATCTTTTGTCACGATGAACCTGCACGGATCTGAGTACAGCTCCCTTTACAGTCGATAACATGATTAAGTGAAACTTTGCTGGCACAAAACAAATCCAGTTACTGGCAAGACTCATTAATTATTAAAGTGGTAGTTTGCCAATACTGGCTTTCATCAAAAATCAGATCAGACACTCAGCCACAATTATTTATCAATGTTAAATTGCTTTTTTTGAAGGAGGCTCTGTGTTGTACAGACACATTTGTAATTTAATAAAGGCCTAAATAAATAAGTTTTCTTCTCTTACTATTAATTTAATGAATTTTCAACCTCACCCATTTCAAAATCAATGAAAAATGGGAACAATATTGTGTGTGCTGGCCAGAAATGTTATCAATACCCTACAAATGTGTGAGAAAGTTGTGCACAACTGTTAGCTGGTCACATTTATATTTATTCAATATTTTAGGTTATCTTTTTTTTTTTCTTTTACTTTGACCCAAGACCAATTATCTTAAAATATACCACTTGGTTTAAATTCACTAATTTTTCTTTTATGGAAAAACAAAAGTTAATTATGTGATCTGACTATTACAAAAATATTGCAAGACATGACCTACAAAGAAATTGCTTGTCGATTTATACTATTTTATTTTATTACCTGTAATGACATCTGCGGTGCTATGTGTCAAAATTGTGCTGTAAAGAAAGACAGAAGTTAAAAGTTGCTTCTTTTTCATAGAACCAAACTTTTTCTGTAAAATTATGCAAATATTAACATGTTTTTGTGTTTGTATGTCTGTGTGTCCACATGTATGAATCAGAGTATGTGTTTAAGATTAATTTGACCCCAGAAACTGTCTGAGACATGTAGCATTTGTGTGAATTTAGTTAGTGATCTGGCTGAAGTGCTAGTGAGGTTAGGGGGGCAGGAATAAGAGAGGATCACAACCGAGTCTGGGCTGGGACTTAAAATGTCTGATTGTGACATGTGATTAAGACTAAAATTCTTAACCATATGCACATCTTGTCAAATTGGTGTTGGCAGTGCATTTGCCCCTATCGGCCACCGTGGACTGGTTATGTTACCAGTCTATCGGTGAATCAAAGATGTCAAATGCATGTGTGTGATTAATTAGTGAGAGGAAGGGAAGACAGGAAGTAAAACATGTCGTGTTGATGACCTGTGTTGCTTAATTACCCTTGGAAAACGACATGACCATGTAATTTTCTCTAATCTAGCAGCCACTAGTCAATGGATCCATTATTTTGTAACAACTCCATCCCTTGAGGACAAACTCTTGTAGAGCTCAAGATAAACTTCTTTGTAGTTTTGAGATGTTTTATCACTTGAGCACTAGGACTTGTCACAGGCAAGCAAAGCTGAATTTGTTGTAAAACTTTCTTGCTCCTTGAAGGTTACTCCTAATTGGGACTATTTATCAACACACTGCAGCCGATAGTGACAAGTACATGCTCTTTTCCCTGTTTCTCATTACTGCTATCTGTAATGACGAGGGAATATATCTGTGAATTTACATACAAGGGCAGCCTGGGAAATAAAAAAGGGGGCAGTTTGGGAAGTCACTCAGTGACGGAATGAATCATTTGGGATTGTTTGTACAACTTGATTTCAAAGTTGTGATGGTTTTGTAAAACAAAACACAATGTGTTGATTTCAAAATCCTTGTCCAGACCTATTGAACTGGGTTTTGACTTATGGGATGTCCACACACCACAGACACACACATGATTGAATAGCATTGATTCTCAGTTTATGTAACCGTTTCTGCTTTTTTCTCCATTCAAATTTTAATTAACATTTACATAATTACATAATATGAATACAGTTTTGTTAATTATCTTCCTTTGCAATCAATGTAATGAACATTCATAGACATGGTTTTATCAGAAAGGAGAGATGCAGTATGTAGCACAGTAGTCTGACCGCATTAAAAGGCCTTTGACACCTTTCAAATTACATGGTTTGGTTTACATTAAATGCCTTAAAGCCACAGTGACCTTGTGTAATTGTCTAGCAACAGTTCTAACAGAGACAGATTATGATGGAGGTAGATTTGTGCTGAGAAACAAACCTTATCTTGTGATTATGGGTACAACAGTGAAATATTTGACTGCATTTCTAC
This sequence comes from Lophius americanus, assembly GCA_037951165.1. Classification (NCBI taxonomy): domain Eukaryota; kingdom Metazoa; phylum Chordata; class Actinopteri; order Lophiiformes; family Lophiidae; genus Lophius; species Lophius americanus. Next base: position 7,324,770 of record JBBDHG010000099.1, read on the forward strand.
CTGATTTTTGAGCTGAACAAATAAAGGCTGCCTCTTGTCTTGAATCCAAATAAGACATATACTCCAGGCATCACAGGAATGTCAGAAGATGAGCAGGAAGGAATATCTCACAGCAGGGTCATTCAAGTTCTTCTCTTTGCTCAGCGATTGCCAGTGCCAGGTTGATTTAATCATCCATATTAACACAGCTAATTAAAATGCCTGCACCCATGTTAGTAGAAAAGCCTTCAGAATAGAATTACAACGACATTCTGTTTGTTCTCCAGGCCATTGGTATTCAGGCACAATGCCTGGATAGTCGTATCATAAGCAGTCCACAGGTGTTCCCTGTCACAGGAGTCAAGTAATCACAACACTGCAGAGATCAAACTGCTACCAAATACTGTTTACATGCAGGTTTAACGGTCATTTGGAATAAAGTATCACCAAATGCATCTTTATCAAAAATAATGGTTTGCCAGGCCTCTTTTTGTACCACGGTCTGTTGTGTGAAAACTGAACAGAATATATGTTAAACAGAATATATGATATGAAACTATAGACATTTGCCCAACTGACGCATCGGAAATAGCTTTGGTGTTAACATTGTTTGTCTAACAGTTTCCTTTTTTTTTTTTATTGATGAGACAATTTCCATAACATAGAAATATTATTTGATAATGAAAAAAAATCGAAAGTTTCTTTTGCAGTGGCAAAAGTCTCGATTCTCCAGGAAGGATAAGTCAGACACGTTTTATTATTCACTGTAACATTGGCTTTGGTTGATAATATTCAGATGTATTTTACACACTGGTATTGATTATAAACTGTTTCTCATTCTATCATTCCACCATTTGAGTCATAGTTTACACATTTCTCCAGTTTCCGTGTGTACATGTCACATAGTTATATGCAATGCGGTTAAATCCTGCTAAATGGGAACTTCACCACCTGCTGTCTCAAATTGGTATCTGAATTACAATTATCAATAATCTAAGTCAAAGTTCAGCTGGCTTTGTTTAGTTGTATATTATTTTATATTATGTCCGTCGCATTTCCATTAATTTATTGACTTATATTTATATTATTGCTCGTGAAAAGGTTTCTCAGAGAACAAGCAAACCAGAAACATGGTGTGGTCTCAGGAAGTTGCTGTGTCCCCATAGGATATTGAATGCTTTGCCATTTCTATGCCTATTATTTGGACACAACCAACTTTGGGTGTCTTTTAAGCTGGAGACATCGCACAGATGTCGCATACACATGGGTCAGTTTGCATGGATGACCACACTTCCTTCCATCAAGTTAGCTTTTAATAAATCCCACTGGATGCATTGGACGTGGTGAATACCTTCTTTTGTCCAAAATGTTTATAAATTAAGGTCTCAGGTCATCTTAGTGAGCCGCTTTCTCTCTCCATCTGCCGGGTCATGACACTTCATTCTTCAAAGGTGCAACATTTGTAAGCATCTTCCTATTTTCTCCTGTACCTCCCACACAATAAATAAAGGTGTGGGTGAGGACTTATTTCCATTTATCTCCAAACCTTCAACCTCCGAGTATAGTATTTGTTTAATATGTGTGTGTTTTTGAGTGATTCACTGTAAGTAGCATTTTTATTCCATTGCTTGGGATTTTGGACTTGACAAGAAGATTAATGACTGATTTTTGAGCTAACGTGTTTTGTCGTTATTTGAAATATTTATGGTACCTTCATATACAGTGTAATACGATTTAAAGGCTTCATTTACTATTGTATATAATGTATTTTGTTTAGTTACCACGGCAAATATCCTGGCAGAAATGAATTGGACAGTCATTTGCAACTGTTGTTTCCTGGTAGTTTGTGCCTCCAAATAGAACCTTTAATCCATATCCAGTATGAACCTGTTGTGAACTTTATGTAAAGTAAAATAATAGTTCTGAGGGAGACAGACCATGATGGAGGTGGATTAGTGCTAAAACAAAGCTTCTTATCTTGTGATAATGGGTACGACAGTGACACATTTCATTGTTTCTGCCTGATCTATGAGCCGGACAAATAGAGGCTGCCTCTTGTCTTGAATCCAAATAGGATAAGCACTCCAGGCATCACAGGAACGGTTAGAAGACCAGCAGGAGGGAATATCTCAGCAGAATTATTTTATTTCTTCTCTTTGCTCGGAGATTGCCAGTGCCAGGTTGATTTAATCATCCACATTAACAGAGCTAATTAAAACGCCTCCACCCACTTAATTAAAAAAAACAAGCCTTCAGAATAGAATTACCTTGAGATTGTTTTCGTCCTTCAGGCCATTGGTATGCAGGGAACATGCTTGGCAATTCGTATCTTCAGCAGTCGTCCACAAGTGTTCCCTGTCACAGGAGTCTGATCAAAATGCATTGCTGAGAACAGACTGGATTCAAAAGCTGTTTACCCAGAAGATTATAGGCAGGTTGCAGGGTCACTGGAATTAAAGTATCACCACATTCATCATAAGCTATAATAAAAGTCGTGATGGCCCTCTTGCTCTAGCAGGGCCTATTGTGTGTGTATCCCCCTGTCTGTCTAATGTTTAGCAGTTCCAGCACCAGAGAAATGATGTACAGTGCAGTCCAATTACCATGCTGGTTACAAACTGACGTAGTTGCCCAGTTTCCACATAAAAAAGCCAAAAACTTTTTTTTCACGAGAACATTTTGAAAGAAATTGTCATACACATCGATCAGCAAATATGATTGAAAACACTGCAGCAAACATGGCAAACCAATAGCTGTTCATGAAAAATTTCAAAAGCTTTACCACAGCACTTTGAGATTTGATCCAAATGTAAAGTGCATTATAAATTAAATGTATTATTATTATTATAGAAGAACACCTTGTGCGTGCTTGTGATTACCATAATATCTAGAACATAAGCTTATGCCCATGTTCTAATTTTACAACACTGGGTGAAAGCAGTCGTCTAATCTGCCTGTACACCTTGGACCATTGTGCTCCTGAGATGTTTTTCCTATGGAAAATGTGTTAATAGAAATATAATTTCCTGGGCTTCTCCAAATAACTCCAAAAACTTTAAGAAGAAAATTAAGATTAATCTTAGAAAATGTATTTTAATATTAAAGCAGATAAATATGTGAAAAATACAATGTCATTGAAGGGAGTGCATAACAAGCCTTCCTCATACACTATCAAGTACACCAAACTAATGACTATGTTGCTGCTAAACTGCATTTGGTTGTTTTCTGAAATTGTATTGGACAACAACAAAGTTGAACCTGATCGGATCTGATCTATAATGTGAAACGAGAACTGGGATACATGTTCATGGTTATTATTTTGTCTGGGAAATACTTACCAGGATTTTATTCCCCATTCAGAATGCCACCCTCAAGTAAGGACTATGTGACAGAAGCTTTGACAGACACTAATGACACAGATATAATTAATAAAAAGGTAGGTGAAGATCTCTGAAGTGAAACGCGAACATTGCTGGGTCTATAGTGGGACAGTTTTTTTTAAGTTTGGTAAGTACTTAAATTGCTTCGAAATCAGTTAATTAAAATTTACCTGATTATTTTTGTGGTAGTTATAGGCATGTCAAGAATGTGGAATGGTGGGCTTGTAAGGGAAACAATCCAGGCTCATACGGTGCCTCATTATGGAACAACCTCCCTTCAGATCAGCCAAGTATTTTGTTTTGATAAACTCACCTCAATAAATAGGCTGTTTTATGTGATTGATTGTTTAGTGTACTGTCTGTTCTGTGTGGATGGATGGAACTTACACTGTTTTGATCAGTTGATGATAGTGTGTTTTGATTTCATGTTTTAAATTTAACACTAAGTCTTCTGATTTAATTCAAAGATTTTCTACACTGAACTGACCATAGAGGGGTATTTCAGAAAGCATGTTTAGTAGAATCTCTGGATTGTTCACTTCCAGTAAGTATGGTAAGTTAAACACCGAGTCAGTTACCATAACTCATTCTGTGGACTCAACCTACTCGCAGGAAGATTTTCATCAACAAACACTGGGTTCGTCCATTCTCATCCCCATCTCTTCAGCCTGAAGCAGAGCAGTCAGATGTGGCCTTTTTTCATTACTCATGTTATTATAGCTTTATACCTGAAGAGGTTTGTGAGACCCAGATTGGATGTGCGTTCATACTTTGATAATTATGAAAATAAACAATTTCTCTTCATATTCTTTCACTTATCAAAAAAACATTTTCCAGCCGTATACCTCCGACTTCACACAAGTGTGTATATGTAAGTTTGACAACCATAGCATTTCAACAGTTGTCATAGTGAACCTCCGTATCGGAGCTCTATTAATGAAGGCTTTTGAAAGACCTCTAGCACAATTTTAAGTTAGCGCTGCCGAGGGGTTTGATTTCAGTGGAAGCGTTGCGTTACGTCTGCACCTTGGTCGCCGCTCCCGATCGCTGCCATTCCAAACGTCCTGTGTGAATTCAACTGAAGAACTGACCCTGCTGAATTATTGTGGCATTCGTGCCACCATAATCCCTTTGTTGTTACTGAAATCTTTACCGTTATCAATAGTTGCATTATTATTATAAACTGTTCTCTGCCCATCTTTTGTTTAAGAAAAAACATTAACAGATCAGACCTGATTCTGTGTCAACATACAGGAGTGCCATGGCAATTTTCACGCCCTCATACACTTCTAAGTACCATTTCCACTACCTTTTACTTTATTTGTAGCAGCCATCTGCTGACAGATTACCAAAAAATCTAAAATGTGCCCAATTTATGGCACTTCATCCAGGGAATGAGCTACTATTTCTCTGTTGGTGGTGATGTGTTTTTGCACCACCAACCCCAACATGACAGACAAAATAAGCTTAGGGACAGTTTTGTACGAGAAAGTCAGTAGCCTTTCTCAACAACATGTCACATCCATTTCATTGCGCTTCTAACATTATACTCAAAATTTGTATGAGACACCCACAGGGGACATACTCATCAAGCGACACCAAACTGCGGCAAATAAACCACCTTTTACCACAAACTGCCGCGGCACACCAGCACTGTCGCGCACACATGTATTGACGGATTAGACTTCTGATATTTCAAGTCACTGAAAATATTTACCTCATGACAATTCAAATGCATACAGTGTATTTTACAGTCTGGTTATCCAGAATAGTTGAACAAATTTCATGGATGTAAATATTCTTTTGGATTGCAGGAACATACTGCAGCACATCCACTATCTATCATGCCTCCAAGTTTGTGTCTTTTTTTTACCATTCAATTCCAACACCCTGCCTGATACCTAACAGTCATAAAATTATAACCACTGATTGGTGTTCAGAGAGTAACATTGACTATCTCTTTAAAAATGGCAACAGTGAGTGGGTTGGATATATTAGGCAGCAAATTAACATTTTGTCTTTGAAGCCATTCCGTCGTGTGTAAGCATCTGAGCAACTTTGAAAAGTTGTGATTGTTAGACAAAGGAAATAAATACTGGTTCGATGACTTCCTTGTGCAGCCATATGTCTTCTTCCTGGTGTTGGGCCTTTTGAATAGTAGAGTCCATCATTGCTATAACTGGGGCAGTGACAGCGGCACCCACAATAACCAGGGAATGGATGAACACAATGGATAAATAACTGTAGTAATGGTGAACCATCAGGAAATAATCCCTCATTTGCAGTGACGTTGAGTATGTAAGAGTTATAGAAAATGAAAGGCATAACTGATATATATAATGCATTGTAAGCGCTGTAAAAATACAAATATGGAAAATAGCAGGACCAGCAGGCTAAAAGCCAGCAACAGTGTAGTGAGCTACAGCTGACAATTATTTTACTTGCAATTCAAGCATCCGAACATTTACCCTTAAAGAAATTAGATAAAAAATGTAAATTTAGGTCCCCTCCGACAACCGCCACCTTATCATGGTGGAGGGGTTTGAGTACCCTAGTGATCCTAGGAGCCGTGTTGTCTGCCCCTGGTAGGGTCTCCCATGGCAAAGAGGTCCTAGGGGAAGGGTCAGACAAAGAGCGGTCAAGACCCCTGATGGAGAGGAAAATTCAAGGACTCGAGTACCCTGCCTGGAGGGCTACCAGGACCCCACCCTGGAGCCAGGCCCAGGGTGGGGGCCCGCCAGCACGCTTGGTGGCCGGGCCTTCACCCATAGGGCCCGGTCAGGTTTAGCCCAAAGCAGGGACATGGGTCCGTCCTCCTGTAGGCCCACCACCCACGGAGGAATGTGCAGCGGTCAACTGCATCGTGGATCGGCAGTAGGAAAAGGCTGGTGTCCTCTGGTGGACACCAGAGGTGAGGATGCTGTCAGGCTGAAGAGGGAGTCCTACAGAGCATGGGTGGCTTGTGGGACTCCTGAAGCAGCTGACAGCTACCAGCAGGCCAGGCGACACATGGCTGTGGCAGTCAGAGGCAAAATCGATCGTGTGAGAAGTTCGATGAGACCATGGAAAAAGATTTTCGGTCGGCCCCGAACAAATTCTGGCAAGCCATCCGGCATCTCAGGGGGGGTGAGTGGTCATTCGTCCACTCTGTCTACGGGCTGGATGGGGACTTGCTGACCTCAACTGAGAAAGTTATCGGGCGGTGGAAGGAATACTTTGGGGATCTCCTCAATCCCAGTAACAAGTTTTCCCAGGAGGAACCAGAGCTGGATGACTTGGAGTTGGGTCCGCTCAGCACTGGGGCTGAGGTCGCTGTGACTGTTAAACAACTCCGTGGTGGCAGCACCCTGGGTCGGATGAGATCCGCCCTGAGTATCTGAAAGCTCTGGATGTTGTAGGGCTGTCATGGCTGACACACCTCTGCAACATTGCGTGGACATCGAGGGCAGTACCTCTGGAGTGGCAGACATGGGTTGTGGTTCCCCTTTTCAAGAAGGGGGACCAGAGGATGTGTCCCAATTATCGGGGGATCACACTCCTCAGCCTCCCTGGGAAGGTCTACGCCAGGGTACTGGAGAGGAGAGTTCGATCGAGTTGAACCTCGGATTCAGGAGGAACAATGCAGTTTTTTGTCCTGGTCATGGAACCCTGGACCAGCTCTATACCCTCTCGAGGGTGCTGGAGGGGACATGGGAGTTCGCCCAACCGATCCACATGTGCTTTGTGGATCTGGAGAAGGCTTACGACCATGTCCCTCGGGGGCATCCTTTTGGGGGTGCTCCGAAAGTATAGAGTGGATGGCCCACTGCTAAGGGCCGTCCAATTTCTGTACTGTTGGAGTCCGAGTCTGGTTGGCATTGCCGGCAGTAAGTCAGATTTCTAGTTGCAGTTGGACTCTGCCAAGGCTGCCCTTTGTCACCGATTCTGTTCTTAATTTTTATGGACAGAATTTCTAGGCCAAGTGGTGGAGGGTCTCGGGTTCGGTGGCCTTAAGATCCTGTATCTGCTCTTTGCGGATGATGTGGTCCTATTGGCACATTCTAACACTGACCTCGAGCTCGCAGTGGGACGATTTCCAGCCGAGTGTGAAGCGGCTAGGATGAGAATAAGCACCTCCAAGTCTGAGGCCATGGTTCTCAGCCGGAAAAAGGCTGAGAAGGAGTGTTCACTCCGGGTCGTGGAGGAGTTTTTGCCCCAAAAGGAGGATTTCAAGTATCTCGGGGTCTTGTTCATGAATGAGGGAAAAAGGGAGCCGGAGATGAGAGACGGATCGGGGCGGCGTCTGCAGTGATGCTGACGCTATATCGATCCGTTGTGGTGAGGATAGAGCTGAGCCGAAAGGCAAAGCGCTCGATTTACCGGTCCATCTACGTTCCGACCTTCACCTATGGTCATGAACTGGGGGTCATGACCGAAAAAATGAGATCGCGGATACAAGCAGCTGAAATGAGTTTTCTCCGCAGAACGGCTGGGCTCAGCCTTAGAGATAGAGTGAGGAGCTCAGACATTCGGGAGTGGCTCAAAGTAGAGCCGCTGCTCCTCCGCATCGAGAGGAGTCAGTTGTGGTGGTACGGGCATCTAGTCAGGATGCCCCCCCGGGAGGTGTTTCGGGTAGGTCCATCTTGGAGGAGACCCCGGGGCAGACCCAGGACACGCTGGAGAGATTACATCTCTCGGCTGGCGTGGGAACGCCTCGGAATCCTCCTAAAGGAGTTGGTGGATGTGGCCGGGGAGAGGAAAGTCTGGGCTTCCCTGCTGAAACTGCTGCGTCCGCGACCCCGACCCGGATAAGCGGAGGATAAAGAACGAACCAACAAACGTAAATTTGGGACAATTTGTAGCATAGCTTTCTGGCATACAAACAAGACCCTACAGATAGTAGCAAAATCATTGTTTAAACCATAAATGTGGGAAGCTATTCAGTAGGAGAAAGGAGTCACCTAACTTAAGAAGGAGCTATCATGTCTTCCTCCTTTTTGCTAATAATGATGTTTATCAATCAGTCCAGCACTACAGCAAAAAGTATGAAACAGTTAAAGTTCACGCATCTACCTTTTCAGCAGGAAAATCAAACTCTATTGAAAATGATGGCTTTGGTTTAGACAATCTTATAAAATGTTAATTCATTATTGTGAAGTAACAATGAAAGGGAACATACCGGATATGCTTGTATTTTATTCCTTTTTGAGCATCATTACCCCAATCCTACACATTGTGTGACCTGTTATGAATGAAAAAGTCAAAGTCAGGACAGGAAGTATTCAGAGTAAGACAAGCAGTGGTTGGGGTGGCAGAGAGCTGGAAAAGACTAGAATTTTATCTCAAAAAAAACATGTACATGAAACATGTGAAACCAAGTGTAAAACATTAGCTTATATAATATATATATATAAAAAGTAACAACGACAAACCGAGAGGACAGCAGAAACAAAGGGGCTACTTTAATTAAAGAAGGTGGCCAAATTGTGAGGATTAGATGGGGGTTGATCTTACTAGGTAAGGCCATCTCCAAAAAAACTGGTCTTGTTTGGTGTTACTGGTTGGCAGTGGTTATTACCAACCAAACCAAAGTTAATTAATCGATGAAAGGATGAAAGCCTCATGGCTGGACAACCAAGAGGCTTGATTCCAGTGGAAGCATCGCCTAACGGCTGCGCTGTGGTTGACGCTCCTGATCGCTGCCATTCAAAACATTGTGTGTGACTCCATCGGACACGCAGCGGCGAGTCTCAGCAGTGGCTCGACGCCCAGTTCCAAGTACGTGTCCTATCTATTTTGATGGAAGACGCATTAATTTCGAGAGCAAATCGAACCAGACAGGATGTCAAACAAAGAAACGAGTATTCGGAAAGATTTCTAAATAAATATGCCCAGATGCTTTCAAAAAAAATATACAATACTTTGCATTGTATAGATGAAAAGTCTTGACTTACATAAGACTAAAAAACCAGTGGTCGGTCTGAGGATCAAAAGGTCACCATGACAAGGAAGAATTTATTTTGGAAGATGAGAAGATCCTATATAAGTGGGTTTACATGGGACACTTTTCTCCTTTCCGAAGTAAACCTTTCCGAATTGCAATTTCAGTCGCCTGTTTACATGACTTGTGATTTTTTCGACACGGTGTTCATATGCATCCATTCATCTTATTGGAAACGCTTTGAGACATGCGCAGACGATCCACACTCCCGTTATTAAGGTGATGACAATGTTTCGATGAATTGGGTGCCAACCGCCAACATCAGCCCAGAAGAAGAATACGACAAAGAAGGTATGTGCGGAAGGGAGATTTTGCCCATCTAACCATCCAAATATGTTAAATTATTTCAAAGTTGCAATGAATAAATATCTCAGCTGCAGACCGGTACTATTTTGAAGTCTCAATAATTAAAATGCGTCGCTGAAAAAACTCCGCGGAGCATTACGTCACTATGCTAGGCATGCGCAGACACAACTCAAACAGAAAGCTTTCCAATACAGCGTTTACATGCAGCGACTGGGTATCATAAAGGACTTAGCACCCCCTTGCAAAGGAATTAAATCTCATTCAGAGATTTCATTCCTTTGAGATAGATAGAGATCTATCCATCTACAGCTATATATAGTCCTGAGAGCTATATTGTCTGAGGCATTAGCCCTTGGCAGACGTGAGACTAAAAGGAATTCCAAGACCCCAATGATTTGGCCCCTCGCCTCCCCAACCCGAAGAAGCTTCATTGTGGTACCGTCCTGCACTAGAAAAAAAAAAAATTGTTGGATTTACCAAATTCAATAGTGGACATTGGTTGCACACATAGCATTTCCTTTGGTACCAACTAAAAAAAATTGTGTTGAGCTAACACAAACTATTTAGGTTCAATCAACACCAGTCATGTGTTTTCATTCAACACATGTACTTAGTTTTGATTAAAAGTTATTGAATTTTGATTGAAATTAAATTGTAAATTAAATATTCTTATCATATTACTTTAACCCAATTCAACCACTTTATTCCAACACTATTTACTCAGTTAACTAAAGCAATGTTTATTTTAATATTCATGTCAATAACGTTGGAAAATTGGAAAATTAATTTCTTGAATTAATAAAAGTAACTTATGATTTAAAATTACAGAAATAAATGCCATTTTTCAAATAATTAATTGTCAAAACGTTATAAACATCTCCCCCATTTTCCCCCACTGACGACTGTTTATTTCCAAACTTTTATTTTAGAATCTGGATGAACAATAAGGGTCTACACTTTAAATGTGTATCTTTTATAACTTTCGTCTTATCTTTGAACAGTCCATCTTAACTACTGTACTTTTACTTTTTTTTTTACTCACATGGCATTTTTGAGGAGTTTTTTTGGAACCTCTGATGGGATAAACAATAGGTTCGGTGACCCTTAACAACACAACAGGTGCTTATTTTCAACTTCACAGGTGTAGCAGTGGTAATGTAACGTTCATAAATTAAATGTATTATTATTATAGATTGAAATTGGAGAGAATGGAGGCAAGAGGTGAATTGCATTGACACAACATACTGTGCCATATGAAAAACGTGGAATTCAGATCATATTTGGCCATGAGGACCGTGAAGAAACGGACTCTGGAGAGGAGTTAATCACAGTGCTGTTAACAGAATAATATGCTTCGTGATCAGGAGGACTGGTCAGTGAAAAGGAGACAGTGCCTTCACACTGACTCATCAGGATCAAGCGGTTTTCCTGATGTTTATATGACTTTGACTGTAGCTTTGTTCATGAATTCCTTGGAAAAAAGTGTGTCCATGAATTGCAGCCAAAAGGGATCCTTAAGTTTACATTGAGCCTTTATGTCAGACTCTAGTTCAGTCAAAGTTGAAGGCAGGCCAGCAGAAAACACCACCCTCTGACAGCTGTCTGGCCGCAGGATTACTTTTAGAATAGCTGAGGTTGTCATAGTTTCTCACGGTCTGTCAGGAAAAGAGTAAATAAAAAAATGTTTCCAATCAGTTCTGTTAAAAATGATACATGCAATTTTATCATCATATACCACATTACACAGAAATTGAATTAGACAATTAAGAGATAAGCTGCATTACTTTGAGTGGATGACAGCGATAGTACCACCAAAGAATAACTGCAGCACAACCAATCACAGCAGCAAATTTAAAGTACACAAACAGACTTTTCCCTCAATATTACATGACTCTAGTCCCTTGCCTGAGTTTTTTCTCATCAAGTGCTTGCTCAAGGAGGAATTTGTTGGGTCCTGTAGATAATTATATAAAGAGTCTGGTCTAGACATGCTCTTTCTGGAAAGCACCTTGAGATAACTGTTGTGAATTGGCGCTATATAAATAAAAATTGATTGGATTGATTCCCTTACTCCAGACATTTTCGCAAGCTGTATTTCAGACAGATTAGGATCCCTCTGTTTAAAAGTTTCAGCAAGGTCCTCCTTCAAAAAAATCCAATGGTAGAATGGATCCATCTGAGACCTCCAACATCGGTTTGTCAACACTTGGAAAAGACAAGTTGTATCCAATCATAAACTGATGTTTTGCAGCCAATGTGGGGGGCACATTTTTTGAGAAACTTCGCCTCAAACCTGATGGTCCAAGTCCAACAAGAGGCCCAAAAAACTTTATCAGCTGTGGATAATTTTCAATGTAGTGGTGTTTTGCAGCAGTTTCTTGTTAGGAAACAGCTCTTGATATCTACGTCTGTGGTCTGAAATTTTTATCTCAAGGAAGGCAATGGAGTCATCATTGTGGACCGGAGCAACCACTAGCTAAATAATCTGTTTAAGGTCAAACAAAACCTACCATGCTGGATCCTGTTCAGGAATCTTGGTCCCAATTAGAAATGGGAGCAATCTCAACAAGCTCCAGTTTTCATGGGCATTACCACCTAGGGTTTTCTTGCTTGCAAGATTTCGGGGCAAAATATGAGGCTTATTTGTTTTGTCTGCCCATTTGTATGGACAATGCAGGATGTAATTGTTAATATCATCCAATGTGATATACTTCTTTGATGTAAGTAATGTGAGACAGTATGCAATTTCAACTGGCACAATGCCTTTAAACAGATCATGGGCAATATCAGGAGAATTAGAAATTATAGATTTCTTTACTACGAAACAACCAACCCCACTATCTACGGCTGCTCTGACATGAGCCTGATGGACTTCTTTTGATCTCAGGCTAAAACTTCCTGATCTGACCTTATATGATGCAATGTCTGAAGTTGCTGCAGTACAAAACTGACAAAATTCTCGACACAGTCTGCTATTCCATGAGCTCCTAAATTTTCTGCAGCAATAGTCTGAACTGTGCCTTTCAGGAATCTGCCCAGTTGTGGGACAAAAATCCCATCAACCTCTAAGGTTCTCAGATCATATAAAAGTGGCTCATCATAGCCAAACCACTTCATGTTGTTCGTTTTGTACAAAATTACTGAGTAAATTGAGGACAAAGAGGAATGAGAACCTGGGGGTAGGTAACTCAGTACCCAGCACAGAGTTTCCGGGCTTTACGGGAAGTCCCTAAAGGGTTACCTCAAACTCATAAACATACAAACAGATAACCTCAACTCTTGCCCTGACAAAAAACTACTTTGATTTTAATGCAGACCGTCCCTCAAAGACTTGTACACAATTTCTTTCCAATTTAACAGCACTTGCAGGGTTATAAGAATGGGGACATACCGAAAGGTTTTTTTATTTTTACAATCCAAAATATATTCAACAATATTAAAGTTTGCCTTGTAATATTGCTTACACTGATATGTACAACTCAAAAGGACCACCTTTCACTATGGATTTATTTATGGGATTCCCTTTGTAGTGTAAATTGACTATGCCCTCTACTGCAGTTTGATCAACATGAACCTTGTGCTCCTGAAAAATGTCAGTTAGGATGCTGACAGAGTGAAATCCCACATTGCTGCAAAATTGTATTCTACTACATTTGGAAGGGCCTTTTTTGCAACACTGCGATCTGTTTGTGCATCAGAGTCTGTCCCACCAATGTCATCATCTGAAGTATCTTCCACAGATTCTGGGTGAGCACAGGTGGTTGAAGTCACAAAATCTGGTTTAAAATGTTTTAATGAATAAGAATCTTATGTCCATTGTGTCTTCTACTCCTGTGGGATTTAAAGTTTCCATAGATATTTGTCCTGAAGTTGCAATCTAAAAAAAGCATATGTCAGAACCTTGTTTTTCTTCAAGTGCCCATTAATATGAGCCCAGTTAGCCCTGTCTGGGACAAGATCCTTACAAGGACAGACATGACACCTAAATATACAGCTGATATCACTGATTTATATTGACAGTTTTTAGTCACATCTTATTTATTCAAATGAAGTAAAAGTGCATTCCACGTTTTAAATGTGCACGGGCAGTTTACATACACACAAAGATAAAAACTATTATTCCCAGAATGTCTATGCTTCAGTCAATAATGTTTCAGTACTTGAGAGCTACTTGGTAAAACTGCTGGGCACGCCAAGGCAACATTTACAGCCACATTCTGACACATTTACATCAACATTTATTGTAAAGGTGAAATACAATAAAAATATTGATTCATTGTGAGAATCAATTGAGAAAAATATTAAATATGCAAGTGTGTCTGATTAAAAAAAAAATATATGGAACATTAAACATTCATCAATACTAAATAGGTAGCAATATTGAATATTTAAAATTTTAAGTCCAATGATGTTAATAATAATAAATAATTTAAATAACAGCATAACCTCATCCAACGTACAAAATTTTAAAAGTTATACTCACCACAAAAACATTTGAGATTTATGCTGGTGGTTAAGTGCAGTACTAACGACGGACTGACACAGAAAACATAAAATTCACAGCATTAATTTGTTGTATATTTTCCGTCCTTTTCTCCAGTATTCAACTACTAAATAGTCTAAACCTACTGCAGAACTAGAACGGGTAACATTGTTCTAACAGTAATGGTGCCTGTTGACAAGTGGCAGAAAAGTCATACCGAGTAAATATTGTCGTAAGAAATCAAATCATGTCAGTTAATTGACTTATGTTGGATTCAAGGCTTAAACGTTATATTTCATACTGTATATGGCTAAGAATAGGCAATACTTGAATTCATCCCAGTCATGATATACTTACCGATTAGAGCGAGTAATGGCGTTGTAGATCTTTCTCCTCCTTCAAAGGTGCAAATCCCGCTCAAAGCACAAGCTCCAATTGAAAAATATAGTATTGCTGTTTTATTGGATCACTTAAGCCCAACATGAACTCAGCATGTTCATGCTCACCGTCTGCATATTATTTAGATTCAACATAATATAATACAAACTAAACAATATAATACAGTTTGGCTTCAGACCATGAAACAATCATGTAAAAGTACATAAGTTTAGATAAATTCAACAGATGACCATTTCCTTTTTTTCCAGTGTGTGGGCTCACCACCTCGGGATGGGTGTTGGACTCCGTTGCGAAGCAGTAGAGGTAGAATAAAGAAAACTAAAAAAAAAACTTGATATGATATTCACAGCTCCTGTCTCAGTTGATTCTAAGCCCAGGAAGCACCTGGGTGTGAATTAGGAGTGGGGCGAGTTTGTTTTACAGACGGTAAGGTAACCTTTGCATTAAATATTTGCAAAATAAAGGGAAACAGCTGCTTTGTAGTTAAGATTTTTACAGTTAACCAAATCAGGTTTAGGGTAACCGGCCTTTCTGGCATGTAGGTTTGTACCTGTATTATTTTGTTTTTGTTTTGTGTCATATTGACGGTGATTTCGAAAATGGGATCAGTGTGGTACCAGGATTAGGGCAATAGACAATGCGGAGCGAGTCAAACAATCTAAATATACATTACAGAATAAATTACATTTAATAGAACTTCAAGTAAAAAAAACTTAATCACAAGATAATAATAATACATTAAATTTATAATTTTCCAAGAGTGCATTTACACAATTTCTCCTGTTTCACTTTTTACACCAAATCCTTGACAGACATGCCTATTTCTTTGTAAATATTTAATGATATACACAAAACAAAAGTAAATGTTTCAAATCACACTAAAGAAAGTTCACAGTGAGCATGACTGCAATTGTCAAATTTAAGGTGCAAGTCAGCTTCAGCACCAACCAAATGCAATTATTAATGATAGGAACAGAGCCATAGCTTTATTATAAGGCTATCTCAGTCTTGGAGTGCAAACAGGCCCTGTCCTTGTTGAGTATCATCAGAGTGAGCTGGCTTCTTGTTGACGATTATACACAAAAACACAACACAATTTGGACTTCACATAGCTTTTGAATGAAAGTGGAGAAAGAAGCAGTAAATCCTTTGAAAACAGACTAAAGATAGTAGTTGAACATCTAGCATGGTCTAACTTTAATCTGATTTGCTGCACAATTAACTGATATTATTCAGTTATTAAGGTTCAATCTACTCCTGTACAGAAATATATATTAATCAATGTTAGTCATTAATATATCTCACATCAGTGGCAGGTGGGACACCAGCATGGGCAGTATCTTTCCTCTCTAATGTCAAAACAATTGTTTTATACTGCCATTAACATTTTTCGAGATTCCCTTTCTAATATTGATTTTTTTTTAAAATACATTTTACCTGACACATCATGATGACTATGACCTTACAATTCTGCTTTGCCAGAAACTCCTTGTTACTGAATAGACATTTAACGCATCATGAAGTTTATCTCAATGCAATTTGCTGCTTAAAGCTATGTTGTATTTGAAAGCCATCTCTCCTACCCATATCTCCAGATTTTACACATCCATTTACTTTTCAGCCAATGCTTCTGGTGTGCGACTTGGAGCTGTGCTACTGCAGGGCGACGTCCAAGAACCTGTGCAGTACATAAGCAGCAGTTTATGTACTGAAACTGTTTCCAAGGGAAACGAGGTATTCCACCATCGAGAAAGAAGCCATGGCAATGTAATGGACAGTGGATACGTCAAAATATTATCTGATGGGTGACGAATTTGTGTTGGAGACTGATCTTTTCCCAGGAGAGATTCCAATGCAAGGATTACCAGGTGGTATATGTCCCTTCAGCCATATCTATTCAGGATACAGTACAGACCAGGAAGGAAGCATGTTGTGGCAGATTTCCTGTCAAGTTCCTTCGAGAAGTGACTTTCGTAAGAGTCACTCTTACGATTTTGATCATGCTTTGTATCAAAAATTGTCCTCCTTATTACTCCTCACTTGTCCCTATCCCTTAATCCATCACATTACACCATATTAATTTACTTTTGTTCATTTTGCTTAATTTACAATTGCTAAAGTAGCATTGCTCCACTAATTATCCTGGTTTATTTGGTATTTGCATTTAGTTTCTGTTACGCACTCCTGTGGGGTTTTGCTCGGACCCATGCAGACGCTTACGATGTAGAGCAGGTGCAAAAATATTTATTGTTAACCAAATAACACGAGGCAAAAACAGGAACAGAAATACTGGCGATTACTCGCAACACACTGGGAAGGGTTGGGCTGCATGACAACACGAGGAACATCACGCAACGAACTGGCACAGAAGCGACGGTAAGGACAGACTTTATACACAGACGTAACGAGACAATGAGACACAGCTGGAGGGGAAACACAGGTGAGCATGATGACCAATCACAGGACAGACACAGAGGGAGAAAGGAACACAAAGGCTTGACAGTTAAAATTCACATCATAGCAGTAAGGTAAAGTAAAATGTATTAAAGTTAGTTTCAATTATTTTTATTGTCTTGCAGATTATGATAATGGAACCAATTTTTTATTTGTTTGGCCAAATACTCACATTTGTTTGTCCCTTTTTTCACACCAGGAAGAGCTTTTGTTTGAGAGGGAACCGCCCACAATTTCCTGCCATTTATGGGTTTTGTTGCTGTCACCAATCAGGTTATGGTTAGGTTACTCTAAATTGCCCGTAGGAGTGACTGTGAGCAAGGATGTTTGTCTGTTTTTATGTATGTCAGCCCTGGCGACTCATACTCATGCTTCTCACCCAGTGTCAGCGGGGATATGCTCCAGCCACCGCAACTCTGAACAGGGTAAGCGGTTATGGATTATGAATTAATGATTAATGGATCTGGCAGGCTGACAAATACACAAAGGCAAGTTTTTGGTAACAAAATGTGAAAAATGTATGAGCCATCCTTTGTTATAAGTTAATTTTCCTTATTGCACTTCCAGAGAGCCACCAATTACCCTATCACATGTCGATGTGTGCGCACTCACAAAGCAACTGTTTACTTCATGTTTGAACTAAACCGCTGATGCAATATACGCAGGGGGTTCCATTTGCAAAACACTTGGCACACTCTCCAGCTGAAAGGAAGTCTGCAAACAGCTGGAAAGTGTCACGGTGGGCCTTGAAGTCTGCAAAAGGCTGATCAAATTCCTGCAGTATGTTTCCAATAGCAAGGGCGTACTCCTCACTACTGAATTCTGTGCCACCATCTAAAGAGATCTGCATGCTGTGAAACTACTGTGGTTTTTAGTAGAAAGCTGAGTTTTCCATTATCTCAGTTTTGTGGTGAAAGCTTCCAAACTTTCGTAAGCTGTTGTGATGAGCTGAACAGCGCACTGCAGCTTCAGGTTAAGGAAGCTCAGCTCCTGTGTTATGTCCAATAAGATTGCAGTGTCCATTCCCCATTTTGGATCATCAAATACAGCAACATCCATTCTGACATCTTCCATTTAATTTTTTTAACTCTGCTCTACTCTAAAAAGAATCTCCTCAGGACATTTCCTCTGCTGAGCCAGCGCACCTCAGTCAAAAAACACATCGTTATATGTTGAATCAAATCAAGAACTGGCGGTGCAGTTAACTCCTGGACCTTATTTTTATTTATATATTTCAGGACAAGAGACATGAAATGTTCATATTTCAGACATTGCACAATGCCTTTTGGTGTAA
Source organism: Lophius americanus (assembly GCA_037951165.1). NCBI lineage: Eukaryota > Metazoa > Chordata > Actinopteri > Lophiiformes > Lophiidae > Lophius > Lophius americanus. Next base: position 7,343,045 of record JBBDHG010000099.1, read on the forward strand.
GATGCAGAGCAAAACTACTGCTGCATCTGCATTTTCGTCCTCTAACTTTCGCTTTGCACCACTAATGGGTGATCCATCAGTAGTTATGGCCAGCAGTCTGTTCTATAGCAAACCAGCTCAGCTGCTGAAATATATCCTTGGCTGTGGCACAGACTGAGCAAATCTTCTGTCACTCCGAACTTCTCATTCATACCTCATTCATCATTAGCACTTTGAGATTTGATCCAAATGTAAAGTGCATTATAAATTAAATGTATTATTATTATTATTACCCCTGATGAAAATTGCTAGCTGAGCATTGTCCTTCTGTCTGTGCTTTCGTCCTGCACCACAGAGTATCCAGTGAAAGCACGCGCTTGGTACCCTAACTGTTCATAAATATCACTTGATAGGTTAATAATGTGTTCCACAACCGTGTTTGCCGACAAGGATATATTATTGAACAAGCTTCTCTTGTCCGGACACAGCATATCAGGGACTTGCAACATGCAATCTTTCAGAAAGTGCCCTGAAGTGAACAGCTTTCTTGCATTGGCGATCAACTCACTCACCACATTACTTGCTTCAACGGCAACATCGGCATAATTCTTGGCCTTGAGGAAAAGACTTTGCTGAGAAGTTAGTCCTCTTTGTGGCTGCGTTGCTCTATTCTGAACTCCCCCAAAAATACTGCAATGTCCATCTTTCTTGAAACAGTATGTGTTCACAGTCCAACTTTCTTTCCTGCTTGGTGCCCGACATCTTTGCTGTTTGCAAAGATGTCGGGCACCACCACCTCTGCCCTTTGCCATTTTATAGCACAAAGAAAATACTTTTAATTTAACTTTTTAAAACAAATATAAATCATATTTTATTACAAGGGGCAGTTTAAATTGATATGAAACAAGAACCAAATAATAAAATGATTTAATGTAATGAATGTAATATTTTTGACATCTGTCACGTGCCGGATGAACAGGGGGGGCGGGCCGGATGTGGTCGGCAGGCCGCCAGTTTGAAACCCCTGCTATAAGTAATGTAAATAACAGACCTAGATGTTGTCAATTGCTCATTACTCACTGAAATTGTTTAACTACACTTCGACAAATTCCAATCAGACGTTGTCAACAGCTACGGATTGATGAGTCAAAGAAGCTGAATATCCTCCCAGCACTTTGAGTTACAGCTCATGAAACACTGATATATGTAGGCTTTCATTAACGCATCATGTGACCTAAAAGATCCTACCACTAAATGCAATTTTGGCTCGTTACGACTAGTGACAGGGGTTTACACTCATTCAGACGCATGACAGTACAGCACGTCTCACTCTGCAGAAGCGAGCTGCGTTTGCAACGGGTGCCTTGAGGCCATAGACATTGTCATAACGATGTAGCAAAACCTGATGAAAAATGAAAACCATCATCTTCTGTATTTTTTCTCTCTCACAGAGGGAAATGTGGCAAACATGATGGAGTCCTGGGTGAAAGATTTGCAGTACAATCGATCACCTCAGACACTGAAGCACCAGGGATTCACATTTGTCTTACATAGCTATTAACTGCTTGAGAGGTGTATTTTTTTTCTTCATGATACAGAAAATTTATGGAACTACTGTATTTCTGTAAATGCATTCCCTTTGCAAATCCCCAACATGAGACAAAAAAACATCCCCATGATACATAAGCTATTCATTCACATTTGCATGGTTATGTTGGAGGCTGCCTAGACCCACTCTCTATGCAATGCTAATCAATTCCTGCAGCGGGTGGATAAGACCATTGCACCCTCCCTTTGAGCAAGAGCCAACACTAATATGAATGACTCATTTGCAATGTAAAACAAGATCAATTAGTAATCCAGCATGGAGGATGCATGCAAACCACCCCTTAACCTAGAACGTAAATACTGGTTTCTTAAACAAACGGAAGACTGGTTTGGTGCTTCATTGCTAACAGGATTCCACATGTGTGCATTAGTTTGTGAGGCTGTCAAAAAAATGCAATTTCCCATGATAGAGAATGGACGAAACAAATTACAAAATGATTCAAAAACCATTGCAGACATTTCCTCTCAACCCTTTATTGATGTAATTGTTTCCCATTCAAATTAATCTAAAAAGCCATGGCCCCCAGTCAAAAAGAGCAAGAATATAGTAGACCTTGTATGTTATTCTTTTTCTTCTTCATTCTCCCTGATTTTCCACTCTCCTTCATGTGGAACCATCATGTAAGCAGCAAAAAATTCAACATGCAGAGGCTAAGGAACTCATTTGGGGATATGGCTACTCTTATCCCGTATTGCAGCTGAGGAATGAGGTTTCTCCTCTAACCCCCTGCTGCAATGCTTATCAAAAAGAAAACAATATTCCTTCTCTTGCATGTCAGTCATGTTTAATTATCTTATTGTGGCACAAAAATTATTTCAATGGCCCAGGATCGAAGTGGGTAGGGATGATTGGGGATTGGGAGTCATATCTGTAAGCTCTGCAGATTCTACAGAGGGATCTGGACTTTAATGGGAGTGCTGCTAAATAGAGGTTGAAATCTCCCTCCTGTCTTTATTCTTCCTATTCCCATCAAGTTCAATGGCTTTTATGCTTGCTTATCCCATTAATCCATCTAGATTCTTTAACTTTTGAACTTCTGATATAACGTTCACAATTGTATTGTTGAGCTGAAGAAATTGCCTTCTGCTCGGAGTTTTCTCAGTTAAGTACCATCACATTTGTCCGACACAATCATATATAATGTTTTATTTAATAGTAATAACTTAATCTGGACAGCACTATTAAAAGAAATCTGAGAAAACAATGTTACTTGACAGATAAAGAAAAAGTAGGATACTCAGGAGTCAATAAATTATGAGAAAGCCAAACATAAGAATCACAATGTCTAAGGTAATGCTGCGATAAAATCATATGATTTTCGTATCTTCAAAAATAAGATGTGTTGAAAACAACAAAGCACACAACAGAGAGCTAAAGACAGGTTCAAGTAGTCAGGATGATACAGTATATTGTCACCTCATGTTGGCCATTTTTCCCTGTTTCTCAGTCTCACTCTATGCTCCCTCCTCCCCTTTCAACCTGCTAAAGCATCTGGGTGCAATAATCTACTCACGTGGAGGAGGAGGAGGAGGAGATGAAGAGGAGCAGAGAGTGAGCAGCTGAGGAAAGCACAGCACAGAGCTCTCTCTGGGAAGGTCTTTTTTTTCCCCTGTTTCACTTACATTCACTTTTGTCCCTTAAAGCATTTTAGTTCTTCCTTACTTTTCTAGATTGTCAGGCTTTTAATGTTTTAGTTAGGGCTGAAGACTACTGATAGTCCTGTTGTTGGTGTTTGTTTTTGTTAGGATTTACCTTTATTAGGGCGATGATCCATTGCAGGGCTGGTCCAGTGTTTCCCTTCTTTTGGTCCCTTTTGCTGTGGTCTCCCCCTGTGGTTCTTTATGTCGGACTTTAGATTTTGGTGACAAATTAATCCGGTAGGTAAATTTATTTTATACTGATTGTTAATCAAAACAATCAGAATTAATAAATGCAGTGGTTTCATTTATTAGACTTTACAGTTAACACATGTGATTGGACAAATATTTAGGGATTGAACGAGATTAGTTGCAGGCGAACCCTCAAAGGAGCCATAGATGGGTGCTTAACATTGGTGATAGGGTGGAGATGTGGATTAAAAATAGCGATGAGCCATAGATTGCAGCGCAGTGAGGGAGACAACAGATTTTTCCCTTATTTGTTGTTTTGTCAGGAAATTAAAGGTCAGAATTGAGAGGTAATCATAGAGAATGATGGGCACCCCCCCCACCACCACAAATACAGAAATATAGAAGCAAAACGACAAAAAATGAAGCAAAATCACCCAACAATATATGTAATTACCACAGACACATGCAATGACTACAAAGCTACAGATGCCATGTTCAAATTATCAGGCTCAGCTGCCTCAGCCGGATATCTTTATTTCAAAGATATCTGAACACAATTTTTTTTGTTGTTGTTGTTGTTCAGATTATGTTTGAGTCATCTCATATGTAGTTTTAGTTCAATTACATATCCGATACATGGCCATGTGACTGAGCGCTGGTCGTCATCAAGCAGAATTGATACATGATAAAATAAAATAGTTGAAAAAGTGTTTTTTATCCTCCACAGCAAAATACAAAGAATCAGGCCCATCTTTGGTTTAAATACCACAAGTGGTGAGGTATATTCTATGTTTTGATGGTAATGCATATTACTCAAACTATATCAATGTGAGCTTGCATGTCATTTTAGAGGATGTCCATCCTATAGCTCTTTGCATCTCATTGCAATTATGAATATGAACCATCAAGATGATAAATCTTTATTGAGCAAAGATGCATAATTGAACACTGAGACTTCTAATGTGAACTTGCCAAAATAACAACAAGGAGTAACACGATTAACAAAATGATTGTCAGACCTCATTTAAATGATATGCTAAAAAGGTCTCAGACTCCCTGTGACTGGAGGTGTGGTTTTTAGGTCTTCTTTAGGGTAACATGTATCAAAAATGTTCTATTCTATAGCATTTCACTGTGTGAAGTACTGGTCCAAACAATATTATTTTCACAACAGTATAGGCTCCATCACTGCAGTGGTTCCACGGTATAATGGTGAGCACTCTGGATCCGAGTTCAAATCTCAGTGGAACCTGGTCTTGAAAAGTGTAATAAGGTCTGAGACATTCACTCCCGTTGTGGCCTGATGATTAGGAAATCGGGTGGCCTAGTTGAGACAATGACGTCACCTTTCTACACCTTATATCAATACCTTTGACCAGATGGCCTTCATAACATGGACTTGAAAGTGAAGCGCCTCGTCACAACGCCATTAAAACCTTTTATATGTAGAGACGTTTTTCCTTTGTATTGTAAAAAAGTTTTTAGTTCTGATGACAACACAGTCAAAATTCATTAAATTATCTGTAACCTCTTGTCTTGTTCAGAGTCATGGGGACTGGAGCCTACCCCAAGCAACATTGGGTGCTGGGTACGTCCTTGACCCCAGTCACCTGTTCATCAAAGTGCCGACAGATAGAGAAAAACAGCCACTAATACTCACTCCTAAAGGCCATTTAGAACCACCAACGCCACCTACATAGTCAGAATGAACTTTTCAAAACATCACAGAGTAACACCACTTGCCTGTGGATAAACTTAAACAGCACAGTGGGTAACAAACAAAGAGACCATGACAACAGCAATCACTGTTCACTCATGACTGTGTGGCCACAACACAATGTATCAAAATAATAATGTTTGTTGATGATACAGCTGGGGTAGACCAGCGGGTTGTTTCTGGAACAGGGGTTAGTGGAAACTTGAAGTTGGTTAAGCCTGAGATGAGGGTCTGGGTTTTCAATTTTAGAAAGCGGGATTAATTGGGCTCTGACTCAGTTACCGAGGTACCTCATTCAGTGAACTTACCTTGCCCGCTGGCAGGTTTACTCCAAGGAAGCCTGAGCTTGCTCCCAACTCCTCCCCCTGAGCTAACAGAAATGACGAGTCCATCAATCATTTGTCATGTTGATAAATTGACATCAGGAAAGGACTGAGAGAAAAAGATTGAAACTGCTTTCATTCCATGATTTAAGTGAATGAGATTGTCAAACTTTAGATCTCAAACATCTCACACCTTGGATGTCTCTCACATCCCAGAAAAGTCTTTGTGTTCCTTTCAGTTTTTTTTGTTTTTTTTTAATGGAACACTCTTTTACAAAATCAATAGAATATTTTATACAAAAGCTACTGAAAAAAAGCCAGTGACTTATATTATAAATAAGTTCAAAATCAAAGTGAGATTAAATGATGAATCTATCTGCCACCCATCAAGTTTGATTTGGTAAAGTTGATAAACTTCCTTGCTGCAGTAGCAACATTACCCGCTGACCATACGTAATCCTCTCCAGTTCACTCCGTGGGGTGCGGGGATGCTGAAGCATTCTTAGATGAAATATGAAATTCCTCCAGTGAGTTCTGTGTCCACTTTGTAGAAACTCCGTATTTGCCTTTAATTTTCAGTTGCTTTAGCAACTGGAATGGCAAAATCGCACGCGTTCCAATCGTATAAGCTGTGCTGAAACCCGAGATCCCGAGTTTCCCATCTCAGTCTTGGTCAAGATCAAGGTCAGCACGAAATGAGAGTATGTTAAGCCCACTTCTTGAAATACCCCTCTGATCTCCAACATGACAGATATTTTCCATCTCAACAACTGATGCTCTCAGAACCATCTCATGCTGAAACTCAGCCAAAGCAAAGACCTGCTACTTGAACTCGTTAGAAAGCAGCCTGTCATAAGTAACGTTTCTCAACCACGGGCGCTAAGGTTGAGAAACGTTACTTATATACTTAATAAATAAAAAGATAAACCATATCAACACACTGTTCAAAAAAAGCCTGTCAGCATCTCCCAAGATCTCAAACTCCCCTGTAAATAAGTAACTAACAGCACCAGGCAAAACTGTTTGGTCATTAGGTGGTGGTCCATTGGGCTTAGCAAACCATCATAAACACCCTCCCTAACTTGCAGAACATTTATTACAGTTGATTTGCATCAAATACCAATAAAATTCTCAGGGAGCCCAGAAATAGACTGTTCTCTCTGCTACCATCAGGATGTGTTACTGCTGCCTGAAGGCCAATACAGAGAGGAGGAGGAGGAGCTTCTACCAAGAGACCTGAGATCTGCTTACTCAGTGCGAACTTGACCTAGCCTTCCAACTATCACCACAAACCTACATACACACACACAAACTGGGTTTTGTGGGACTACCAATATAATTTGCAAAATACTGCCCCTTAGAATGTTTTTCAATGAATTGCTCTTTTAAATGGTCTTTTACTCTTTCTCAGTGAGCACCGTATTGTTAGATTGTGACAAGTCAAATTAAAATTTTAATCTTCTGTCCACACATAGCTGGCTTCAGTTTTCACAAGAAAGGCTTTTTGATATTTAATATGGTGACAGTAATGATGTCATTTCAAATGAGTGCGCTTTGGCACAAGGTTTTTTAAGTTGTTTTTTTTAGTTGGTAGTGCAGAGTCCCTCAAACAAGAGATACAAAACCCGACCCTGGGAATCGAAGGATAATTGAGACAACAAAATATATTCAGATTCCCATATCAGTGTGTAGACTCCAAGGATGAGAATTACAGAAAATTATACCAGATGTTCCTGCCATGGACTAAAGTGAATAACAACAATTCAGTTATATAGCACTCTTACTTCATATTCTGCTCACAGTGAAATAGTTCTCAAGTTGAATTTTGTAGAGACCATGGGATTATGTGTGCGGACATATTACTGATACTTGTAGTAAGATTATCTCATATATGTATTTCATTCGTATATACTGATCACAGCATTAACATCATTGTAGAATTCATAGGACTAATGATTTTCTCTGCATTTTCATCTCAGTAGATCATTTCTCCTTCATGCATCACCCTTTCTTTAAAAGACACTCAAATTCTACCTATGTTTTGCCACTCCAATTCTGTCATTACGGTCCTTCTCTCACAATGCTGTCCACCCAGAGGTGCAGTAACACACTGTTTAATATTTACATCTTAAATTGTACCAGAGGATTAAGGTGCGGCATACAAACAATGGGTTAATATTGTATACCTCAGCAGTGAAAAGCTGCTCGTTAGCTGCCCAGATTGATTGCTGTCATGTCACATTACATTCATATCATCATTCATTATTTTGCAAATGATAACGCCTAACAATGTAACTGGTGTGCCATGAGATGAGACAGTTAACACAGCAAATGGCAGAAAAAACAATAAGATTTCACTAGCTCCTGGTTGCATTTCTGTGTTTGATTCTTGCCATGCATCTATCTATATCTTTGATAAATAGTACATTTAAGTTTTCTTTGTGAGTGTGTGTTAGAGAGACGAAAAGTAATGTGGGAGTAAAGCCACAGACAATTTTTGACTCTTTTTAGGGTTGATAAAGCTAAGTCTACTATCATACTAACATGCTGAGATAACTCAAATCCAGATTTTGCCATAATAAGACACCATTTGTTTTTTTTTCATGGGCCATGTGAACACAAAAGTTTGACCTTTTCTGATCAGATTTGTCTCAAATTCACATGTGGTCCTGGATTGGATACATATCCAATTTTTGTTAACTATATGTGACGTGAAGGAGAACAGTCCAATCAGGACTCATGTGGCCTTTTTTGCAAATACACTTGCAAGTGTTTGCTTTCCTCAAAAGCAAAATGTCATTCCCAATTAACATTACATCAGTCATATGCCTGAAGTATTAATATATCATAAATAAACCTGAACACTAAGTTTTTATGTTCTTACAAACAAATTAAAAAGGAATAAAAAGGTGCCATCTGTGGCTTGATGGGTGGTGCCTTGCATGGTAACCTCTGTCTCCAATGTATGAATGGTACTGTATGCAGATGAAAGATAGCTTTTGTTGTGAAACTGCTTGAGTGGTGAGAATAAAAATGCTGTGATACAGTAATTTTTGGGAAGATTTTGATGATGACAGTGGAGGTTTGAGATCGCACTACTGTACAGAAGGACATGATATATGAAGAACCAGAGGATTCAACAGCTGCTGGAGTTGTAATGGATATAATTGTTAAATGGTCCATACAGTGCCTTAGTGGTCTATTTGACCACTCTAGCCCCTTTCACAACACAAGTCAGCCTTCACCCATTCAAACACATCCATATGGTGGTGGCAGAATTTTCATACACAACCAAAAGCCATTGGGAACAACTTCTTCAGGTTCAGTATCATGCTCAAGAACTAAGCCATATTTATTTATTTCTCTTTATACATTCATCATCGATCAGCTTGGATTTATTTTTAAATCCAAATTTAAACTGTAAGTAGCATACTTCTTTTGCCAAACTTTGCTCTTTTGTCTTTCCTCGTGTTAATGGCCTTCATCCTCTTCTCCCCGTCGCTGGATGAAGAGGATGACCTAGAGTCTGAGTCAGAGGAATCAGTACAGTGGCAACTGGAAGTCTTCCTGAGAATAGTAAAAGCACAAATAAAGAGGAAAAGATGAATAACATTATATCATTGAACTTTAAGAGATAAATTAAGTTGTTTTGGATACCCTTGTTTCCAGAAGAACTGTATGAATATAAACCATTTTCCTCATAGACGATGTTGTCCAAAAACGGAAGGAAATGAAAAAAGTTGGAATACCAAGGATGGATACTGGTGGTAAGTTATTGATTCCTTTATGTTTATTGGTTTTTATTTGTTTATTATTTTGTCATGAATCACAAACTTGTTTCAGGAATTGTCCAATCCAAATGCAAAGTTGTTTTGCAAGGCATTTTGCCAAATGTGGAAGAATCCCTTCCTTTTGCTAGTCACCTGGAAGTGCATACACCATAAAAAGAAAGTTATATTATACAGTCTCTACATCAGTCAATTTGACCCTAGTCACTTGAGTAAAAAGGCCAAGGTTAGTCAACAATAGAAATACATCCCAATCAAATCCAAATCCCTGTATTTATGTCATTGTACTTATGTAAACTTTTTAAAGTACTTCATTTTTTTTGTATTTGCTGTAATTTTTAGCTATAAATAATATAGCTCAAAGGTGGTCCGGAACGCAGAAGGCAAGGTGCATTGTCAGTACTGAGTTTCAATCTATGACTCATCCTACAGTATATTGATTGTTTGCTCAAAATACACAGTAGGACCAATGACAATCATTATTATTATTATTATTTTCCATGTTGGACATATCAAGGGATTTGAATTCCAACCACCGTGCTATGCACTTTAATCCATCCATCTACCGCAACTCTGCAGAGAAGTGGTACTTCTTACTACCTAATAATGATAATAATACATTTTTGTGTAAAAATAGGGCCCACTGTCTATCAGTGTGATTTATTGCTCCCCAAAAACTTAGAATGGCTTTGTAACACTCTAAATCCTTATTTTATAACCAATTTCTTGTAATCTTCCCCAGAATTTCTTACATGGTATTTGTTTTAATACTATTAGATATCCTTCATTGTTACCATGCAGAAAAGGTATTAAATAAACTAGTGCTTTAGTACTTACAGTAAGTGCTGTTTTTTTTTAACCTTGATATGTGTCCAAATCCATAAGAGATGGATCAATTTTTTCTGACTTTCGCACCACTTTAACATCTTGGATGATGTTTATTCAAAGGTCACTTATATTAAAAAGTCAATATATAAAGAATATGTGGAGAACACACCTTTTTTGTAATCTGTGAGAGCAAATTCTGTCACAAAAGAAAGTTAAGAATGTTAATTTTGGTACTCTGTAGGTACATGGTTATGTTTTTACTACACATAACTAATTAATTCAGTTTGTCATTTGTAGAGCACATTTAAAACTAATAAACAGTGGTTGGTTGCTTTTAAATTGGCTGCTACAGTATATAGTACTCAGTGGGTGACTTGTTAATTATTGGCAAGGGGGGATGGACGAATAAGAAAGTTAGGGTTAGGGTAAACCTAAGACAGTAGGACTATCGTAAAGGTCTATCTCAATTTGTTATATTATAATTGTGAGTATAATTTAAATTTTACAGACCTGTATAGATATCTACGGTAATATATAAAAGACATGTTTGCAATGAGTATTTGTACAGCTTCTGTTAACTGTGGCAGATGGACAGGATCACGTTGTCTTCATATCCCCAAGACTGTTGTTCAAATATCTGCCAACTGGATTCCCCCTGATTTGTCCTTGTCATCCTTATGAATCTTTAAATTTTTTCAGTATGCACGTGGACGGTTTGGTGCTACCTGGAGGAGAGGCTGGGTCTTTGGACTGTTAGAGGTAAATCGATGGCGAAGACGGCTAGTCTTGAAGTTTGTTCGCAGAAAGGCTACTTCCCATTATACAGAGATACGTCAGACCAGCAAGTAAGATTCTGAGTGATCCCTGGTGCCCCTATCACAGACTGACCAACATGAATATATTCATTACCAAGTCAACCACCAGAGGTTCTTCATTCACCCATCTAAAGGAGCACACGACATATAGAGAGGTCCTGGAGGACCTTCAAGCAAGAGGTGTACTGATTCAGGGGCAACATGACGGAGGAAACATTAAGAGAGACCCTACGATTCCTTGAGTGGAACTACTGGTTGGGTAAACGACACAGAGATGGAGCCTTTGTCGCCTTCTCAAGGACAAGAGCAACATATCTAAGACCTGTCCATCCTTTATTACACACAAACGAAAATGCAGGCATGAGCAAACACACACACAGTTTAGTTATGTGAGAGATACACCGATCAGCCATTACATTAAAGCCATTAACAGCTAAAGTGAACACTGATCTTCTCGTTACAATGGTCCCTGTCGAAGGCTCAGAAAGTTGAAAGCAAACGACTTCAAAAAAAAGTCAAAGTTGAAGAATAAAGAAGTGACAATATAGGTAGGAGAAGAAAGCAATAAGTGAAGAATGAAGAGAAAGCAGAAGAGTAAGCAAAGCAGAAGAGTAAAAAGCAAAAGAGAAAAGCAAAGAGGAAGAACAAAAAAAAAGTGAAAGTGTAAAAGAGTCATACATATGACTCATATATGACATACATATATATATATATATATATGTATGTATATATATATATATATATATGTATATATATATATATATATGTATATATATATGTGTATATGTATATATATATGTGTATATGTATATATGTATATATATATATGTGTATATGTATATATGTATATATATATGTGTATATGTATATATATATATATATGTGTATATGTATATATATATGTGTATATGTATATATATATATATATGTATATATGTATATATATATGTATATGTATATATATATGTATATATATATATATGTGTATATATATATATATATATATGTGTGTATATATATGTATATTTATATGTATATATATATGTATATATATATATATATATATATATATATATATATATATATATATGTGTGTATATATGTATATATATATATAGATATATATGTTAATATATATGTTAATACCATGTACAATATACAAAAGTCTAGCTTAACTACAAGGACATCTCCGTTAAGGGCATATCCATTAGATTCGTAACAGACAGCATCAGTACATGTGAAACAATCCATCTTATTGAACTGGATGAGGTAAGACATACATGTTCAAATATTTGACAGTAGAAAAAGGGAAAACAATTTTTGAAGTGATGTTTCTATTAATGACCGCTAGAGTAATTTATTCTGAGTTTTCTAACTGTATACATTGTGAATTCAAATAAGAAAAACTAAACATCGAAACAGTCTTTTTGTTGATGAGGTTCCAATCAACACAGTTCTTCTTCAGTTTAAAACTTTAACATTCCAATGAGCTCTGGCAGGTCATAAAACAGCAGGATGGGTTGAGGTTTCAATCATCGATGTTTCATTACACCTCAGATTCTAACATTGAAGACCTCTTGTCACCACACGAGTCTCCCCTTGTCGATTGATTGTTATATGAAAACAAAATCAACTCGTTTGCCTGACGCGGGAGAGCAAATGGTGAGATAAGCCTGTCCTTCTTTTGCAGTAAGTAAAACCAGAAGTGGAGATGTCCCCTACACAAAGAACACAGTTTTTGGACTTAACTGCCCTAACATTGGTCCGATATATATCTGGAATTGGTGCATATGATGACATCGCTATATATATCATATTTCAACTTTAATAGTTCATATTTCACTCAATAAGGGGAGGTTTCTTTAAGAAATATACCAGACATAACTTTACATTTAATTTGTGCCGTTCAGTCAGGGGGATTGCTTTAAAAACGCAGTGTATTGGGACTATTCAATAATATACAGTACACTTCCTGTCAGTGACGACATCAAAAGTTTTGTTTTTGACTTGTAGGGTTTGAAGTTAGCTGGGATTTTATATTTGGTGAAAATCCTATGTAGTTTTTCAGAAATTACTGCAATATAAAGGCACCTGTTTCTTCTGTGGAGTTGTTCTTCTGGAGTTTCTTAGCAGACTTGAAGAATGTCGTGGCTTGGGGAGTGTTGGGGTCGCTCTTTTCTCAGAGGGATGCATGAGTTTGTACCACAGCTTTATGGTTGCGATCCTAGTTTTATTTTGGTGCTTTATTTATTTACAAAGTCATTGCTGTGTTGGTGAAAGTATGCGTGTATTTGTTGGCCGAGGTCATTGTTTTATTGTGCAAAGAATTTTGTATGACATTTTGTTTGCATGAAAATTGCTATAAAACAAAGTTGGATTGATTGATTGGTTGATTGAAGGCACACTTGGTGTAGCCACAGGATTTCATCCCTTCTTGATGTGACAGAGAAAAATGATAGATAGGCCTAACTAAACTAAACTACAGATTTATTTCTTAAAATGCATGTCAATACTTATTACTTTTGGCTGACAAAATTATAATATGATTGATCCATCATATTGTCTCATTTTAATAAAAAAACAACCTTAAATCTAATACAAATAGAAAGTACAAAGTCTGTACCCCAGGACAAACATGTGCAGAGGTGGCAAACGTTAACATATTCTTTACTTAAGTATAATTACCGTTACTTGTGGAAAAAAATACACAAATTAGAGTAAAAGTATTGATCCACTTTTATAGTATTCATTAATTAAGTATTCATTAATTAATATCAGGTGAACAATGCTTATAGAATTTTAATAGGTGTTCATAAAAAACACTTTGATCAAACATTTTGATCTATGCATAACAGATGATACCTAACACTGCCTTATATTGCATTCTACAGGTGTTGAAAATTAAATGGTACATACATGGGAATTATTAGCGCACTGCACACTGTTGTAAAAGTTCCCTCTCCCTGCTCTGATGATTTTCGCTATCCTCTCCACAGCAAAGAAAAAATAATTCCACCTCTTCTCATTTGGCCTCAACAGCTGGAGATGGCATGCATCTTTAATATCTCTGCAGCTGAGGTGGATCTAGAACTTTTTTTTCCACAGAGCCCAGCACTTTTAAAATGCTGAACGAGAAAGACGCTTATACACTGTTCTGGCATTTGCTTCCGAGACATCAACTGTTGACACAAGGTTTAGTAAGTGGCACAGCGATGGTGCTTTGGCAGTTGGTATTCCAAACCATCGTCTTCATTTAACATTGGTCCAGCGTCAACAAATTAACATCTATGTTTTCCCCTTCTTCCTCTTCAATAATCACTCTTTCCCTCATTTGACTTGACCATGACCCCTCAAGTGGTTCTGAGTTATTGTTATTTTTCATTTCCAGTATTGCTTTTTCAATTTTTTATTCAGTATTGCAATTCAATTCAATCTCTGGACATTACAACCATATCCGGCTATAAGTGATGCACAAGAGTTCTGAAACCCTGCTGTACCACAATACTGAGAGGGTGCAGACCTTGAATGAGAACCTTAACAATGACTTTATCAAAAGCTTTTTTGTGATACTTTTGTTGTTTCCCACAATTGAAGTTGCTTGGATTCGGCGCTTGCCTCTTTAGTCAATTTCCTTTTCATAGCATGTGAAGTGAGTTTTGCATACCTCTTCGGGTGACTCACGTGCCTTCTCTAGAGGAGGATATACACCTGCAACCAAGACACACGCAGTAAACATACACATACGTACACAATAGGCAAAGATTAATTGGACTGTTAAAATCGTAATTATTTTTTGGCATTCACTGACTTTTTGTGCAGATTAGCAGCAAATTAAGATGGAAAATATAACTAAGCTTACTTTCCTTACATACTAATGCTAGCAAAAATAGCAAATGCTCCTTTAATTCTCACTGTTAACATTATATGCATTGCACATTTACAAAACCAAACTGATCATTATTATAATAAAGAAAACATTAGTTAATCATAACAGAAAGACTTATTTACCTGTATGTGTTTAATTAAATTTGACAAGGAATTCACAAACGCCAGCAGTTCGTGACTTCTTTGTTGGGACAGCAGAATTCGCCTTGAATCTTTTTTGCTGCCAACAACTTCAAATTGAAGTTTTAAGTATGGCCAAGGATGCCGGAGTACTTCTTGCTGTTCTTAACAAACGTCGTGGCCGACATCTTTGTGACCTTCACGTCATGTCATTAGTAGCACGCGCGATCCCTCTATCTGTTGGGGACATGATACCGTCACTTGCAGACTGAGTTTCTCGCCGGTTTTACCTAAACGTCTTTCGCCTTGGTAGGTGTGTCGTGCGTGATGTGCACCGATCTATATATCAAGGGACTGTTTCCACTGCGTGCTATTTTTCCATCCATTTAGTTTTAAATCAGACTGTAATGCGCTTCCTTCGGAGACCACGCAATGATTACAAATAAAAATTCAAATAACCTACAAAAGTAACAACCTTGTTTTTTAAAATGTAGGGAGTAAAAAGTACAGGTATTTGTGTCAAAATGTAAGGAGTTAAAGTAAAAAGTACTCAAAAAAATAAGTACTTAAGTTAATTAAAGATACCAAAACAATTTACTTAAGTACGGAGTATTTTGTAGTTCAATGCCATTCTTCCCCAGACATCAGCTGACTGGGAACCCCTGTCTGGTTTGTTACATCAAATTGTGGTTGCCAGCTGGTTGACCTGAGGGTTTTTCCAGAAAGAAGGTTCCGTGGAGACTCTTGTTAACACTGAAATGAGGAAACTCTGGGTTTTCCATTCCAGAAAGCGAGGTAACTTCAACTTTGAGTCAGTTAGCATGAAAACTTACTTGGTGGACCTAACCAGCTCACTCTCAGTAGAGACAGAGATGCCCAAAATAAATGTACTTTCATTCCCAAATATAACTAACCATGTTTTTTCATTTTTGGGGGGGTTTGTAGTTGGTGTTCACAGGACAGATGAAATACATAATTCCTCCAGAACTTTCTGTGTCAACCCAGGATTAACACTTTATTTGTATTTCATTATTATTTTCCTATGCTTTCGCAGAGTGACAAACATAGATGTTGTCACTGCACCGAATCAGCATTGGTACTTGCTCTTTGAAAGCCCCACCACCACCAAAGCATTCAAAGGCTCCCTCTGGGGGTTAACATATTTGCTTATTACTTCCCACAGCCCTGCTGTAAATAAATCTGCAGGATGTGATGGGGTCGGAGCCAAGATGCCAAATGATAAGTTTTGCAACAATATTAAATAAATGATAACGTGAGTTATCTGACTGAACTATAACATTTAGATTATGTGCCATAAAACAGTATATAAAATCATACGGGCTTTAATTATCTCCCACGTGAATTTTCTTTTCTTAGCTACTAACTATATGAATGTGAGCATATTGAAAGTATGGCCACCAAAGCATCTCACCGTAGTAGCATGGTAGTATTGCAGTTTCATAGTGTGATGATGGTTTTTGATGGTGCTCCTGCACTTAACTCACAGTTTAACAAACTCGGAGTTGACTGACCCAATTCAGAGCAGCTGTTCCAGAAGCAAAAACTCAGAGTTTCTCAATCCAGGTATGATTGACCCAGAATGAATGAAGTAGCTCGTAACATTGATTCATCCATCAATAGTCAAAATAGTCAATTCAAACCGAAGTTCAGATGCTTTTCTTTCAGTTCAGTTTTTGTAAATGGTAGGAATTCTTACTTAACACAGCTACCTTGATATCTTAAATTTCATTGTGTCATCTACCAATGAAGGCCAATAATAGCAACATAATCTCCCCCTGTGTTTACTTAATGCACTGACACAAAACAGATAGAAAATGCTGAGATAATAAAAGCTCAGCTTTGGGACAAGAAGTGTCAGATGGACAAGAGGATGTAGAGAAAAAGAGAAAGTGATTGACATAATGAGAGAAAAGTGTACAAATACTTGACCGTTCATGATCGCACATGACCATATCTAAGAAGGGTGTTCATGTATTTGCTTGAGTAATTTAACGTAATTTCTTTTCTGATGGACAATCCCTTGGTGTCCCACTCAATTGATGAAGCAAGTTTATAGATGAAAAACACAGAAGAAGTTGAAACAGGCAAGAAACATAGGCAATAAAAATAAATTAAGTCTTTTTTTTCTGTCTTTTTTTCTGTTTATTCCCCACCTTCTCCTTTAATTTCTTTCTTTTTCTAACTGGATCTTCCTCTACATAATTAGTAACACTGATTAACTGATTAACATCTCAGGGTTAATTAACTCAGAGCTTAGAATTAGAATCAGTGTTCCTTAACTTGCTTTCTATAAAACATTTCTCTCCTCTAATGATTGGCCTCTACATGTTCAAGAAGTAATTCTGTAAAATAAAAAAGCTGTAAAAAAATGTTACGCGTTACGTCTACCTATGTATGCAACAGCTTTGTGGTGTGGTGTTGTGATGTGGTGTTGGATTATGGGAGTGTATGTCTCCAGTGCTTAACAAACATTCATAGCTTATCTAATGTAATGTACTCAGCCGTATTGCAACATGAAAAGATGTCAGTCACAGCCACTCTATGTGAACAAAATTTTACAACTGACAGACAATCGTAATATAAACCAGGGTCGGAAAAAGCCACATTAGTAACCCATCAGTGAGTGGCACAAGGTTAAACCTGTCCCCAGGACAAGGTCATGTTGACACTAAACCAGTCAAAGCCCGCCACTAAACATATCTGCTGATGTCTGAGAGAGACCCCTCACTCCCATTGTATAAGCTCCATCTCTACACGCAAAAGCAACAGATGCAACACTGCTAATGTGACACCCAGTCTTATAACAGTGACAGCGCTCATAGTAATGAGTTAGTATTTGCTGGATTGGTAATTCATTTTACCACCACTTAGGGCTACGCAATTAGTTGTAATGAAATAAAAATCTTAATTTACACATCTATGCAGTGAAATTTCTGAAGTGCAACAGCTTTTTCTCCATCAACAAATGAGAACGTGGCGTGAAACCACATGAGGCAGAGCAGTATCGGAAACAATAACTGAAGGTAACAGTCTGAGCAAGGTACAGAGAACAATGGATCTGTGAGGTGAAATATTGTGTGCCAATATGAAAGAAAACTACAAAAAAAACAAGGCCTATTCAATCAAGGACCACAAAGGGCTAGTTATTTTTCTATATCCCCAAAACTTCACCAATAACCTGCATTGTGCATCAATCCCCGTAACTGAACTACCCAACTTAAATGTGACGGTTGTCCACAACATTTTTTGTAAAAAATAATTAAATAAAAGCTCCCCTTAGTCAGTAAAATCTGAACTTTCGATAAAAATTTACATCAACAAAATAAACTTATAGAGTTCATTCATATATATATATATATATATCTATATCTATATATCTATATCTATATCTATATATCTATATCTATATCTATATCTATATCTATATATCTATATCTATATATATCTATATATATATATCTTTATCTATATCTATATATCTATATCTATATATCTATATATCTATATATATATATATATATATATATATATATATATATATATATATATATATATATATATATATATATATATAGATATATATATATATATATATAGATATATATATCTATATATAGATATATACAGATGGTGCTCTTTATATAAGTTGGGTAGTTCAGTTACGGGGATTGATGCACAATGCAGGTTATTGGTGAAGTTTTGGGGATATAGAAAAATAACTAGCCCTTTGTGGTCCTTGATTGAATAGGCCTTGTTTTTTTTGTAGTTTTCTTTCATATTGGCACACAATATTTCACCTCACAGATCCATTGTTCTCTGTACCTTGCTCAGACTGTTACCTTCAGTTATTGTTTCAGATAGGTTTAGACTGCTAGGGGATCTCCCGTGATGCACTGAGCTTTTCTCTCTTCCTCTCTCACTGTCCCTCCTTATACATCCAACTAACTTTAATGCATGTTACTGGATTAATCCATGTGAAATGGTTTAATGCATTTTAAATGGATTAATGCATTTTAATGGATTAAATGCATGTCGCTAACTTTACTTCTTCCCTGGAGTCTTTGTGTTTTCTCGCCCTGTAAGGTCACATTGTTGGTGATTGCATCTGCTGCTGTGGACCTGCTCGATGTCCATTGATCACAGGACGCTCATGATGATGATTATTGTTGTCATCATTATTATTATTATTGTATAGAATTTCCCCATAAGCTATCACTATATGTTACATTAATATTAATGTTATTATCAACCTGGGATCCCTGCTGCTGCCGCGGCCCGGCCATGGAGCGGTTGGAGAAAGTGGATTTTAGCTGATATCTTTGCTGCTTTTCCCCCGTCTGTATCTCTCCTCAACCGTTTCGCTCTCTTTCTCGCTCTCAATCTCGCTCTCAATCTCTTTTTGTTCCACCCTGACCGGTCATGGCAGTAGGCCGTCCACCCTGAGTCTTGGATCTGCTAGGGGTTTCCTGCCCGTTAAAGGGCAGTTTGGTCTAGACCTACTCTTTCTGGAAAGCACCTTGAGACAACTGTTGTTCTGAATTGGCACTATATAAATAAAGATTGATTGATTGATTGATTGACTTGATACTATTCAGCAAATATTCTCCACACAGTATGGTAATATCTTGCAAATCCTTTTGATAACAAATTAAAAACCAGATGCATCTTCCTCCATGTTATTTCAAAAGGCGTCGGGATCTGAATCGTCTGAACTCTACTATACACTTTACTAACACAAACCAATGCTTTAAAGATAAGGATAAAATAAATAACACATCTGGAAGGGCAGTTTTTTACATTCAACAACTAGACCTATGCCATTCAATGACAGCAAGTGTATTTACCTGAAAAGTCCCCAATCTCATGCCATGTACAAGCAATTCCCCTGATTGAACTCATCAAATTAAATGTAAAGTTAGGTCAACACCCTATTTTTGTAAAAAGCTTCCCTAAAGAGTAAAATATTTACTCTAACAGTAAAATAAAATGGAATAGAATAATAGCCAATTCATATACACCACAATCCGACCAGCAATTAGTAAGTTATGTCCAAAAACAATGCTTATCGTAAGAAGCTCCCCATAGTGAGTAAAATATGAGCTGTTAGAGTAAAACATGACCTATAAAAGGTAGATCTTTTCAATTTCATTCATGTAGAAAAAAGTCAGACTAACAGGTTATGTATGTTATGTTTGAAAAATTGTCTTTCGTAAAAAAAAAGCTGCTTTGGTGAGACAAAATATGAACTTTTTGAGTAAAAATGATTTTATACAAAATAGATCTCCTTGAATCAATTCAAATGCACCAAATGTGTACTAAATTGGACCAATGGTTGAGAAATTGTGTTTGAAAAACTTTTGGGGATAAAAGTTCTATTGGGGTATTGAATTTGAAAATGATCCATGAAAGCTATTGAAGTATATGGAATACAGTGTTTTTCGTATGAAAAACACCCCCTGGTGAGTAAAATGTAAACTTTTGAAATAAAGTATGAATTATACAAGACAGAGCTCTTTGAATTGAATCACATGCATGTACCTTTGCCCCCTATCAATCCAGTTTTTCTCACTTTGTTTCGATTCACACAAACATTCATGTAGTGATGGGAGAGTCTGCCACCACTATATCAATCAATCTTTATTTATATAGCACCAATTCACAACAACAGTTGTCTCAAGGTGCTTTCCAGAAAGAGCAGGTCTAGACCAAACTCTTTAACTCTTAACTATTTATATGACCACTATAAGGTGCCACCTCCTGATCAGGAGTAGTGGCAATTTTGTCATCATTCACCCATCTATGGAAAAGCCATTTGGAGCAACTTGGAAAGGTTATGTCTCATTGTGTAGCAGAAACCATCTATGAGGTAACCTGAATCTGTTTTTCAGTTTTTATAAATCTTCCCTCAGGTTTTGTTGTGATAGGACCAAATTATATCATGTTCACGAAATGTAGTACCAATAAATACATATTATTTTCCTGTCAAGGTGTAACTTAACTTGTATGCATCAAATCCCTTGTTCTGGTGAAAATTTTCCATCACTTTGACTGACTGACAGTGAGCTAATTAGAATTGCCATGGATTTTACAAACCTACAATCCAATACGACATAACTACTTCCACATTATTTCCAGTAAACACCACCCCCATTTGGTCATGGCTCCTTTAATTCATTCATTCTTATTCACAAATCTACTATAATGCCATTTGCTTTCTTCAGTTACCAACTGACAAATCTCTAAATAACACATTTCCAGGGCCATTTTCATGAATGCTGGGAACTGAGAATGTTTGGATATCCTTTTTGCAGTGGAAGCAAAGTGGCATTTTTCTAGTAATGATTTATTGAATTTCGCTCTTTACATAACTTGTAGCCCAGTGACAGCACTTGAAGAAATATCAATGCTGTTAGTTCAGAGGTAAATTTATTTTAATATGGAACATAATGAATGTACAGTATGTGGCCATAGTAATGATAATAATGTTTTCAAGAATGTTAACAGTCCCGAAGAAAAGATATTTTCACTCAATAACCATTTAATATGTTGAGGGTTAGAGTCATGGCACAACACAAATTGAGAGATGCATAATTGGTATCCTACCCCAAAAATAAAACATAGCATAATGAAAAATCTTGGAAAGTTTTTCCTGTAACTCACCACCAAGTCAAAAACACATCCACATAAGTGTAATTTAGCTGAACTGATTTTGCTGCAGTACACTCACGAATCTATAATGTATCAAAATATAAATAAATTGGGATCATGAAAGAAATCTGCTATTTGAAGATTCACTCTTTCACGTTTGAAATTATATTTTTAAGTTGTCCAATCCCTTTGCTGTCTGGAAAACTGTGTGTTACATCAAAGAGAGCTCCCCTTAGTGAGTAAAATATGAACTACTCAAGTAAAATGTAAGGTTTACAAGATCTATCTCCTCATGTCGATTCATATGCACTAAATTTGGACTCAAGAGTATTTTTTTGTAAAACGCTCCCCTATATAAGTCAAATTTTATCAACCTAAAACGCAATGCATGAACAATAGATCTCCTCAAGTTGATCCATGTGCATCAAATCGGACCTACCATCAAATTCTCAACCGTTCTAATTTCTCAATCGAACGGTTGAGAAATTAGAGCATGAACATATTTGGGGATACAGCTCCCCCTGGTGTGGGAGTCATACAACCAACTTTTCGCAAATCAACACAGTTCTTCCTGGCACTAAGGTCTTTTTGAATATAATATTTGAAGACTAACCATTAAATAGTTTTTGAGTTATAACACTAACATGAAGGATCTGACGCTGTCATGCTTTGTAATTAGTTGTTTAGTTTTCAAATTGTTTACTGTTGCTTCGACACTCTCATTGTCAACACCTGCATCTTGTTAATCCCTGCCTCCCAGTGTATTTAATCTGTGCTCTCCTCTCCACCTGTGCCAGACCGTGTTGTTCCCTTGTGCCAACCTTTCCAGCGTGATTCTTTGTGTTCCTTGTGATTTACGGTTCTGACTTCTGTCCGTGTAACAAACCTTGTATTTTGCCTGCCCCCTTGGTTATTGTTTGCCTGCCTTTACATAATAGTTTTATTCACCAGACGTTGTGGAAGTTTTTGGATCCAAACTATTTTACCAGCTTGACATTATGATCTGGCCATAATGGATCCAGCCGACTCCAACCTACTGCATGCTGCTCTCCGCGCCAAGGGCGAGCCTATCAACCAGCATGAGGAACAGATGTCCGCGGTGTAGAGAGGAGTGACGGATTTAATGGACAGACATGGCGAGTTTCAAATCTTCACTCACTTCAGTGCCCAGTTCCAGCAGCTGGTGAGTAGCTTGGATACCCGGTTTCTCCCTTCTCCGGCCGCTGCTGCACCTGCTCCTAAGTGGTCTGATTCTACTCCAGCGCTGAGTTCCTACCATGCCTCCAATCTTACCCTGGCCACGCTCGAACGGTTCTTCGATTTTGACAACACCGCTCCCAGTCCGGAAGCCGCAAGAGCTCTGGCCGGTCTGAGACAGGGAGGTTGCTGGATTATCGATTATCGGAAAATGGATGGAACTCCTCCGCTCTCCGCGACACTTTCATTTTGGGACTCTCGGACACAATCAAAGAGTTGATCACCCCCTTGGATCTTCCCGCTGACTTGGATAACCGGCTTCACAAGAGAAGCGAGGGAGAGAGATCGACTCAGCACGGGTTCTTCCTCGCAGCTCGCTCCAGATTGCCCGGAGGAGAGACAGCGCCGCCTTCTGGAGGGAAGCTATCTTTACCGTGCTCAACTGGGTCACTTCTTAGCCTGCTGCCCATGAAGGACAGTGGCTCTCCAGGGATGAAGAGACTGGTGAGTCGGAATATATATCTTCTGAATTGTCACGGTCTTTAACTCCGGTTCAGATAATTATGTCCACCAGGACTTTCTCATATCAGGCCTTAGTGGATTCTTGAACCGACGAGAGCTTCATGGACTGGAGTTTAGCAAAAAGACTGGGTCTCAAGGTATCCACTCTACCCATGGTTCTGGAGACCAGTGCTCTTGATGGTCGGTTCCTGTACCGGATTACTCATTGCACTCAACCACTCCATCTCTTGGTAACAGGTAATCACAGTGAAGACATCTATTTCTACCTCATTGACTCTCCTACTCATGCCATCATTCTGGGGTTACCATGGTTAAAGAAAATTAATCCTCACATTGACTGGAATACTGGAGAGATAATCTCTTGGGGTAGGAACCGCTTAACATCCTGCTGTAGACCACCTATCTCCCAGCTTGGTCAGCCCCCTTCTCAGGTCACCATGGCTGAGAAGCTCCAAGCTAGGATGATCGGGCCGCAGACACCACAGATCCAGAACCAACTGACCCTAGCCCGCTTAAGATCCCCTCGTGTTACTGGGACCTGGAAGAGGTAATCAGCAAGACAAGATCCACCTCATTGCCTCCTCACCAGACCTATGATTGCTGCATTGACATCCTTCCAGGAACCACCAAAGGGTAGGCTATACTCTCTCTCAGCCCCGAGAGGGAGGCCATGCAGACCTACATTACTGATTCCCTGTCAGCGGGGATCATTCGACCATCCTCATCACCTTCCGAGGCAGGGTTTTTCTTTGTCTCCAAGAAGGACAAGACCATTTTATTCCTCTGCCTAAACTTCCCTCCGCCAAGGTAACGGCGGAGGTAGTGTTGTTCCATGTGTTCAGTCTCCATGGTTTACCTAGGGATGTGGTGTCGGACCGGGGACCACAGTTCATCTCCAAATTCTGGAGGGCATTCTGTTCACAGCTGGGAGCCACAGTCAGCCTCTCTCCTGGCTACTGTTGTGTTCAAATATTTGAGGCTGAACTGTCCAGTCCAGGCCCAAAGATTCAGGCCCTTACGGAAACCTGATCCTTAGTGAGAGGCCGACTAAAAGGATGACGTCAATACAAACTTTTTATAAATCAAACAGGTTTATTTCAACCTAAAAGGAAATCATCACTGTGTCCCAAGCATTACATAAGCATCAAACTCCGGAGTTTGAGATCACCTAGTTTCCAACCTGACTGACGTATGGATTAGGTTAGCAGCCTGACGGTTTTCTACCAAGTGACCACGAGCCCCGTTTTCCATCTTCTTTTGTATTCTCCATCTTCAGCTGCCCCCCCTTCTTGATCCTCAGCAGGCATGTCCCTGCCTGGGCACATCTGCTTCACTCCCTGGGATTTCAGCCAGTCGTTTGCCCTTGGATCCCAGCTCCCTTCATGCAATAACAAATCCATATTTTGGCCATTTTATCCTGTTATCTGCAGGGTGTTCTGCTCCAAGGGCGGGGTGTGTTATGACTTCCTTTTCTTTGTTCATTACTTTGTGACCTATCTTATGTCTACTACTAAACTAACAGAATATGCTATACTATTCAGAATTTTACCTAAAACTACTTTTACTTTACATTACCACCCTCAGTCTAATGGCCAAACTAAACGTCTTAATCAGGAATTGGAGACTGGACTTCGTTGTCTCATCTCTCAGAACCCAGCCTCATGGAGCAAGCATCTCATCTGGGTAGAGTATGCACATAACACATTACCCTGCTCATCATCTGGTCTCTCCCCCTCCCAGTGTGCGTATGGTTATCAACCAACCCTGTTCCCTGAACTAGATAGACAAGTCAGTGTCCCCTCTGCCCATGCTCTCATTCGCCGTTGCCGCCGGATTTGGTGTTATAAGGTGTTAATCCGAAGTAATAATCGTTGCAAGAGAACTGCAGATCGGCGGAGAATTCCCGCGCCCATCTACCATCCAGGACAGTAACCAGTGAAGGAGATTTCCTTGGTCCCTGCCTCCAAACCCCCACCACCAACCCCGGCTTGTTGATGGAGGTCCAGGCAACACTGTAAGACGATTGCTGGGTGTTTGTCGAAGGGGACGGGGACATCAGTACCTGGTTGATAGGGAGGCATATGGCCCAGAAGAGAGTTCATCTATGAGCGATACAAATTGGAAAATAAAACATAGCAAAGTTTTCGAAATAATGAATGGAAAACAGTATTTTTCATAAAATATGAACTACTAGAGTAAATTATGATATTTACTAGGTAGATCTTCTTGAGTGAATTCATATGCACCAAAATCTCAGAAATCCTTTGGCAATATAGCTCCCCCAGTGTTGGGAATATACAACTAACTTTTGCCAAAACCTGTTCTTTAGGGGCCATGATCTCTCAACTGTGGATCCGATTTAGTCCAAAGTTGTATGAATCAACTCAACAGTATGTATCTTTGAATATCACATTTTACTTTAGTAGTTCATATTTTCCTCACTAGTTGGAGCTTTATTATTGAAAAAAAAAAAATTGTTTTGCAGACATACCTCAAAAACTATTTCATGGATTATTTTCCAACTTTATATAATTTTCAAACTCTATTCAGTATATGAATTGTATTAAAAAAATGCTACATGTTTGCACAATATAACACTAACATTGTAAATTTAAATGTCAATTTGATATTTGATCCAAATGTAAATTGCGCTATAAATTAAATGTATTATTATTATTTTTATTAATTAAACCAACATTAAAAAAAAAATTAGTAAAATGTTTTTGTCTTTACCCCGAGCAAATAACGTTTGATTCAAAGTCACAGTATGTGAGTTCAGATATGTCACCTCAAATGGTCCAACATGAAGTGAATGAAAATGAAATTATGGACATGGTGAACTTGAATGATTGCTTTCACATAATATACCGCTGTCACTTTGAAAGATGAAGTACTCAGGGAGACATTGATTACAGGAGCAGCAGCCTCTACATAGCATATACACAAAGCGATTCTTTGGTGAGTCCATGCATGTGAAACAGCCTCATTTCTCACTGTCATATTCCCCTCCTTGACAAAACGGAGCCTTTCCAAAACACAATCTTCACTGTCCATTCACAGTGTCTTTATCAACAACCTTGACTACCCGATGATTTATTGTCATTATTTTAGCAGGAGATAAAATGTAAATCTGGATAATTTCTGTCGTTTTTAGGATTAGCACAAGTAAACCTAGCATAAGGATTAATTCTTGTCCATCGGCTGCTCAGAACGCGGAAATTAAGTAGTGTCCCTGCATTGTGAGGTGGTAGATAGTTGATTAAGGGTCTTGGCTGAAGTGAAATTATCATTCCTTCACTTTAATATTGTTCATCACAGACATGTCCAACTGGGGACTCACATTATCATATAAAACAGGGATGATAGAAGATGTTGTAAGCTGCTGAATAATTATCTTTACATTTATGCAACAGTTCTTGCCGATTGCTGATATGACTGTATTTGGGAAATTTGACAGCAAAGCTAAAGTGGTGTCATATTTCTTTAACATGCATTCCTACAATTAAAAATGGAAAAATTTGTCAGGCTGGCAAGATCTCATTGTTTTTGGGGCGCTATGATTGCCTAATATATTTTGATACCGCTAAATTTCAGAGACAAAGAATTGCATTACATTTTGTGATGCATGAAATGTGAAATGCATGAAAAGATGAAATGTGTTCCTTGGTCTCTACCCTTGATCTTTAATTCAAATTATTCATTCAAAAAATCTAACCTTTGATTCGCGAAACAAAATTAATAAAGAAAATCAGTTTCAGCAGTTTAAAATTTCAGGTTCAACAGTCATATCAATAATTATGTTCATAGAGATTAGTGATTCTAACAATTAGCCTAGAAATGATATGTCTGCAAACTGACCCCATGCATGAGAAGGGTGGTTCAACTGGAAAAAGACTCTCCAAGGATTACAGATAGAGAATTGCAGAGGTCAGTTGAATCTTGGAGTCAGAAAACCTCCATTACCACCATGTGATGGCACCTAACCAAACACAAGATGTTGGTGAGTCTAGCAAGAAAATAGCCTCTGTTGTCATCCAACCACACAGGCTAAAGACAATAAAGATTTTTTTGCCTCACATTTTACCAAGTTTTTTGAAGTAAAATGAATAGTTTTTTAAATCTGTCATTAGCCATTCTGCAGTATGAATATTGGGAGGACCAGAGGTACAGAGCTAATCTCCATCTTGCTACACAAATAGGTATGACAAACCAAAAAAAAAAAATTCACACACTGGACTTCAATGAATAAAGCTTTCAGCATGGAAATATTTACTGATATGATTGGGTTATTCATTAAGGAAGTTTGATGGAAAACTAAATTGAAACCATTTATTTTTATTGTGCCGTAAAGCCATGTTAAATAATAAATGTCATGACTGAATAGCACCATGTTAGGCTGCTCCTCATTTTGGCCCACCGACCCTCTCAGTTAATCTCATTTAAAACATTTCATATCTGATTCAAGTTTGCATTTTAACAAAATGTAAAAAAAACTTTTGCTTCATAGAGCACTGACTTAAATTGGACTTCAGAGACATAATACCTGCATCAATGACACAGATGATGACATCAACGGTGCAAAGTGAAACTAGACACCTATTTGGCTAATTCCTTATCTCTCTCTCTCTCTCTATCAGAGTGCTTGCTGGGAGTGAGCGTGGTGTGGAAAGAGGTTGCTGCGTGATTGTGATTTCTAACTATTTTCTATATTATTGTTCAATCATTTCCTTTTGTTTAATGTAGTAGAGCTGGGTAGTTAGTTTGTCATCTATTCGGTTATTACTTTAGTTTTGTGGATTATTTGGTTGTTTTCCAGAGTCTTAGCTGGTCAGAGTCCTCTTAGACGGCATGGGATACGATGACTTCTCCAGGCTGACACGGTTACATAGTATCAAAGTTGGTACTGGTTTTTCATGCAGCGTGGAGGACGTCGGATTGGCTATTGGGCAGGTGGTAGGCCACCACATTATGAAGTCAGCTGCAAGAATGAACAGCGCAGTCTTCCTCTACCTGGTTCGGTGGAAAAGGTCAACCGCATCATAGAGACTGGTGTGACCGTCAAAGATATGTTAATGCCGGTATATCTGTTGATGCTGCCGGCAACAAAGATCACTCTGTCAAAATTCCCACCATTTATTACTGACAAGTTTCTATGTAGAGAACTGAAGGAAAATCCTTCAGGTTGTAAGTCACCTCTGGTGAAGCATGTAGTGGTTCGAGACAACTGCTCATGATCCTGAGCAACTGGGATGATGAACTCAACCTAAGGTTTCAGATTAGAGTAGATGAGTTTGATTATGTAATTTTTGCTACATCATTGGTTAGCAGATGCTTCAATTGTGTGAAGAGGGTCACTTGATCAGAGTTTGTCCAAATGAAGGAGATCAAGCTCTGTCTGGTTCTTGTGAGGTGA
Organism: Lophius americanus; assembly: GCA_037951165.1. NCBI lineage: Eukaryota > Metazoa > Chordata > Actinopteri > Lophiiformes > Lophiidae > Lophius > Lophius americanus. The sequence goes on from JBBDHG010000099.1 coordinate 7,371,739, forward strand.
CTTGCGCTGCATGAGGTCTGGCTCCGCTACCGAGTGGCCAGGTACTACTTGGCGACAAGCGTTGCCGAACTCTTCAGTTTCTCAGAGCAGTTTACTACCGAGAGACCCGGTGCCGCAGAGCCAGGTCCCCCGGTTCAGCTGAACAGCTGGAGGACCAAATGGAGAACAGCGCACTGCTGCAACCCAACCTCGCTCCTCAGAGCAGCCTGCTGCTGATGAATGCTCAGGGTTGGAGGAGCACTTAGCACAGTCAAGCCCGGATGGTGCAAGGGAGCAGCCCAGCCCAGTTTGTCTTGTTGATATTAACGTTGAACATTGTTGTGAGATTGTGACTGATGGTTTGTTGAGTATGAAACAGGTGATACACTGGTTGAGTATGCTGAGAAAATGGTTGATGAACTGGCAGCTCAGAAACTCTAGCCTCCTCCTCGCAAACGCAGGAGTTAAGAATGTCTGCAACCAAGTCAAAACCAGCATAGCTGCTACAGGCAGACAGCAGTGAGAGCAAAGAGGAGTGTGTGTCTGCCAGCAGTGTGTCCCTACCTTGTTAAAAACCTTGTGACATGGAAGTTTTTCACAAATCTTCCAGATTCCACATGAAAAATAAAGAAGCATTTGGAGGCAGAGCAGGACATAGAGGGGATTTTTCTTTTCGCCAGAGCTTGGTCTTATCGTTTGCACCAACCAATGATGCAGAGACAAAGCTGTTCTTGGAATAAATCAGTGGTAAGTTGAGAAATATTGGCTTGGAGGATTTTTAAAACTCGGGTAGAGATTTTAATTTTTACTGAGAATGAGTTTTTAGACCTCGACCATGCAGAGCCTCATCCAGCTACCCATCATGCTCTGACCCAGCCAGTAAACTCTCAAGGCCTGTTGGATGTGTGGGGAAGTATGCACAACGACTCCAGAAGGTAAATGTGGTCCCAGCGAAGGAAGTTCGGATCTCCTTAGCTTGTCTTGACAGTTTTTATAGTTTTAAACACCATTTTAATATTTTTAAAAAGTTTAAAATGATGCCTGTTGATTTCACTGATTTTGTCTGCTTCTGTATCATGTTTTTTTTTTTTTTATCAGAAATGTATTACCTACAAGTGCATACTTGCATGTTCACTCCCCTTTAACCTTTGATTTGAGTTTTAGGGATGCTCTTGTTTTTTTCTGGTCTGGTTTTAGATGGAGGAAGCGTGACTCTATGTGTCTTAAACAGTGATGGGACCATGGAGAGACCAAAATTATACTCTTGTGTCAACAGTACACCCTTAATGTTACAAGAGACATCACCAGAACTATGATGGATCTGGAGACTGATATTGTGGAAATAGAAACAATGAGTGAGTCCACAGGAAATCAAGGATATGTTCAAATCCTCAAACAGAAAAAAAAATGGCTTTAGCCGACCTGCTGGACACGAAAGGACAGGGTGCAGGGTTAGGTCCTGAGTGCAGAACATCACAGAGATGGATGCTCACTTTAGCTTTTTTTCAGCCTGGGAAAAAAAACAGGGACAGAAAAAAGTAATCCCTCTCTCAACTCAGACACAGGGCAGGAACGGACAGAACCAGGCCAGATAAGAAAGCGGGATGTTGACTTTCACTCTTCTCTGTTTTCTGGTAAGTACGACGAAGGCGATTCACTGCTTGAGGGGGTTTGCAGTGATTATGTGAAGTCTCTGCAGAAACCAACTCTCAACTGTTGCCTACGCAGCTGCAGATGCTTCATGCCGCGCTGCAAAGCATGCTGGGACGGAAGCCTCCGGGCACTGAAGGCCTGACTGTGGAATTTTACAAATCCTACTGGGACATATTAGTGTCTGCTCTCTCATGTTTTTAACGAAGGCCTGGTTTTAGGTTCTCTGCCAATGTCCTGCGGCAGAGCTGTAATCCCCCTTCTAACCAAGAAGTGTAACCTGCAGGACATCAAAAACTGACGCCCTGTGTCTCTCCCTCTGTACAGACTACAACCTGATGTCCAACATCTTGGCCAACAGGCTGAGGGAACTATGCAGCAGGTAATCCATCGGTGTCAGACATACTGTCTACGCGGCAGGTCTGTGGTAGATAATAACTACCTAATTCGAAATGTTTTTGCGGTCTCCAGCTCATTGGGTATAAAAATAGGCTTTAATTTTCTGGATCAGGAAAAAGCGTTTGACTGCGTTGAGCACAGTTTCCTCTGGAGGGTCATGGAGAGGTTTGGGTTCAGCGCAGGTTTAATCGGCAGGATGAGGATGCTGTAAACCATAGTTGATAGTGCGCTGAAGATTAATGGTGGTCTGTGTGCTCCTTTCAGAGTGCATAGAAGCATCCGGCAGGGCTGTGCTATGTCTGGTATGCTCTGCGCACTTTTCCTAGAACCTCTGCTACAGATGATACACACCGGCTTTGATGTCCTAATTTTACCTGGTTTTAATGAGATTTAATATGATTTATCTGCTCACGCAGATGATGTAATTTTTCTTTCTTCTGAAAAATACGAACGATATGGACATTTTAACAAATATCACCAACAGTTTTACTACCATATCAGTAGTCGGGTGAAGTGGAGGACCTTACGGTTGGTGAATAATGTAGCCGTCTCCAAGTTATTCCTAAGAACCTGGCCTGGAAAAAAGATCGTAGATCCTCGGCATCCTCCTGGGAAATAAAAGAACAGTCCAGAAGAACTGGCAGAACATCTCTACAAAAATTGCAGGAAATATAGCTAGAGTGCTTGGGATAATAAAACCGGTAGCCTCTCTTCTCTGGTATCGCCTGATATGTTTCGACACCCCCAAAGTTTATTAGGACAGATCCAAACAAAAGTAGTTAATTTCTCCTACAATCGTCTACATTGGGTTCCACAGGGTGTGTTGTTTTTATCCAGAGAGGTTTGGGGACAGTGCCTCAATCAGCTGGTCAGCAAAACAGACACCTTTAGACTACAGTTTGTCCAGAGGTTCCTAACGGCTCCGTCAGACTTAGTGTGGAGAGAATTGGCCAGTTGTATTCTCTGGCCACTCTGTTTTATCAGCGTGTTTTCAAATCCTGGGCACTATTTAACTGTAAAAAAATGTGGAATGTTTAAATCTCTGCAGTAGTTCTTAAAGGAGTCGCTGATCCACGGAGCGAGAACGGACGTCCACAGCAGGGCCCCACCTGGTCTGATGGTGACGCTGTGCCAGCTGTGTCTGAGGCAGTGGGTTGACACAGCATGGCCTAAGCTGAATGATGCTGGTGCTGTGGGTTATTTACTAGGTGTCTGGAACTCTGGAGGAATTAACTCCCTGGTGCAGAGAGATGCCTCATAACGAGGCATTTTTCACAAAACGTCAGTGTTTTGTGAAAAAATTTCTGAAAGGATTTATTTTCGTTCCAGGCTATCAAAAAACAGAAAAGACAAATTGGTAGCTAAATAAATTTCTCTCTGGTGAATCTTCTTGTTCTTAGCTTAGCTTAGCTAAGCTAGCTAAGCTAAGAACAAGAAGGAAGGAAAGCCGCATCATTGTGGCTGTGCAATGTCCACTCCAGACTCTGGTTTTAGTTAAGGTTTTACAAGCTAATGGGGACTTGTAAACTTTTGAACAAAGGAGGTGCTATGGAAATGTTATTCACACGGTTAGGGACGAGGAACTGCTTATTGCACATTTTTTCATTGTTTGAGTACTTTTTTCTTTATATTCACAGAGAGGGGAAACAGATTTTTTTATTATATAATTTATTTATATATATGTATATATATTTGTATATATATATTTTGATGTGATAATGAAAATAAAGTGTAAAATAAAGTGTAAAATAAAGTGTAAAATAAAGTGTAAAATAAAATCTAAAATAAAATCTCCCAATCTCTGTCTCCCTCTCTCTCCCTCTCACTATCTATCGTAACCCAGCCAGTCAAGGCAAAAGGCCTCCCGCCTTGAGTTGTGATCTGCTCAAGGTTTCTGACTGTTAGAAAGAAAGCTGAAGGGATCCAACATCTTCATAAATGAGCATCTGACCAATCTGATTGCATGACATTGATATAACTTTAGTTAAAAAAGGTCATTGAGGGAATCTCTAAAACATTGACATACATCTGCAACTTATCATTCCAAACTGGTACATTTCCATGCAAAATGAAAGTAGCAAAAGTCATACCTCTGTATTAATCTGGGGACAAACACCACTTTCTTACTTTTTAATTTTATACATTATTTTCTTTCTTTTTTTGAAAATAAATTGTGTGGTATGTAGGTACATTTAAGAAAGTGGTTGAGGGAATTTGATGTGTAGTGATTACCTTTGATTTATGGTAAAGGGGTTGGATTTAATAAGTGTAAACTTATCCCCACTCCTTTTCGGATATTTACACTTTTTTTTTATTATCTTGTTTTTTCTTCTGTATGACTATGTTTCTTTCTTTCATACATGTTCAAAATAACTAGATAAATAAAATAAAAAAATAAAAAAACCTGCGGGGTCTCTGTAGAATAGACACGACTTAGATCTTAATTTTTTCGAAAGGGGCTTAATATAACTTTTGTTGTGATCTGGCCCTTTACAAATAAATCGACTTTACTTCATATACAAATTACGCGTCTCATTCTTAACTATCATCATCAAACAACCATTTTTGATGATCTATTTAAACTGCAACAGTCATTACTCTGTCGGCAAATCACTGTTACTGCTACTTAGTTGCAGATTGCTCCCTGCACTTAGAGCCCCACGATCACGCCAGCACTCACCTGTAGACTCTTGTTACCTGGTTTAAACAAATTGCATATCATTCCCCTCCATCCATTTGCAAATACATATGCACAAAGTGATTATTTTGGGCCTAGACACCAAGCTCAAATATATTTTAAACTGCTGTGCCTTCAAAAATTGAGAAGTGTGGTACTGAACTGTATCCTTTTGCTGTTAGGCGCATAGCAGGTAGTGTAAAGCAGTTTGATCTGAGTGTCGAAAGAGTCTATTTCACCTGCTTGTATCATGAAGAATAAGAGGTTAAATTAGAAAAGAGTAAAAAGTGAAATCAATAAAATTAGCCATGAAATGCTCTTTAGTATAAGTGCTGAGTTGGTGATAATTTAACGAAATATGGTATTGTGTTGTAATGGTTATTATTGTGTGCTTTGTCAAGAACAGAAACGGGTCAACAGAGATAATTAAGGTTGCTTGCTGTATAAAGTAAGTCAGGGGTACAATTTTCTGCTTCAAACAGAATAAGTTAAAGAATAAATTTGAAACAAAGGATATGTACTATCTTGGAAAACAGAGCAGCAGAGAGTGTTATCACCTCAAGCGTGTGTTGCTTGAAGATAAAGTACCCCTGAGATCACTTTCTCTGACTCGATGTACAAAGCAGTGAAAGAAAGCTAAACACAGTCATCTCTGCCCATAGTGAGTCTCAAAAATGTGTTCTTCAGTATAACACTACTGCAGTATCAAAGTATCATGTAAGTATCATGACATAGCTCAAACTTATATGAGCAAATTAATATTTGCTATATTTCTGCGACAACACTCTGCTGGTAGGCTTGTTAAAGAACAGGCCATTTAACAAATTACCACGTATGCTACAATTTCTGTGTGGGTCGTGTTTTTGACAGGTTTTCGCTGACAATGGTGATCGTAACAAGGAAGAAACAACTCACATGACCCGTTGCTACTTTCAATCTATCGATTTTATTGAATGCCCTGACAGAAAATATTCCTCCAATGCAAATAAAATCAGTCATTGAAGTAGTATATAGTATATAATACTGTTTATTCTACAGTAGACCCCCTTTGCAACTGATATGTGATACACATATCACATAGTATAGTAGTACTATAGTGATAACTATAGTGATACAAGTTGGAGCTACATCAGCTTCCACTGATGTAGATGGTCAAGATGGAGCATGTTTGAACTATATCATTGGTTTTACCATATTCTCGTTTGTAAGGGTAATACAACACAAAATAGCTAGAAGTTAAACTTTAAGGACATTGATGTACATAATTCTCCCATTCACATATATTTTAATTTTTCTCTTTTTGTAGAGATATACAAACTATGTATATTTTCTAAAGTAATTATACGTGTGTATTGATATGTTATTTTATAATTATTTCTATATCTTTGAGGACAGTAATATTGTACTTTTTAATCTGACAGCTTTACTTACGATCGGATATATATATATATGTACAACATCCCATCCCAGCCAAAGCTGTCAGATTAAAAAGTACAATATCGCTGTCCTCACAGATATAGAAATATGTATTGAATCAGAATTACTGCAACGTTTTTCTTAAGCAAATCACTTTAGAAAATGTATGTAGTTTGTTAGGAAACAGAAAGAGAAAGGAAAAACAGGGTTGTCATGTCATTAAAATCAGTCCCTGAATGCTGTAGTTACATATCATTATCACTAACGTTTCATCAATCAGAGAGAATTCAAATTATAGGAGGTACAATATCTTTATCAGTGAATAAAGACATTGGGTAGGTGTGACAGTATTAGAGGTGCTCTTGGTTCTTCTAATTTTGGTGTACGATATTCGGCAAAAATAATTTTCTCATATAGAATAGGCCCTGCGATGAACTGGCGACTTGTCCAGGGTGTACTTCGCCTCTTACCTGATCTTAGCTGGGATAGGCTCCAGCCCCTCCGTGACCCTGAACAGGATAAGCGGTAGATAATGAATGAATAATGCAGAGAATAAATACAGTAAGTAGTAGGTAGTAGGTATCCACATACTCATACCTATCTACCGTTAAATTTTGTCGCATTTCAATGTAAATATTGAGGTCGCTTGATCGTTGTCAAAACTCTACATTGTTTCCTGCAAGTTACTGCTCATTAATCCACCCACACAGCAGCAGCTCCCCTACATTTTTCAACCAAAACATGCATCCAGGACCTGCATTTCTTTTGTGCACTTGTGTTCGTCGAGGCTTTTTCTAGTGAAAAGAAACCTTTCAGATCATCATCGACCGCCAGAAGAATGAAAGGAAAGCGATTACGCAGCAGATTAAAAGGCAATCACTGATAAATACAAGAATGGAATGAAGTTGAGCCAGGTTAGCCATACTAAGGTTAGTTTTCACTATTCTTTCTATTTGATAACGTAATATATTACTATTTAGATAGTGTTTGGTAGTCTCGGCTTTTGTTTTTCCATCTATTTTGACAGTTTAATGTGGTTATGTTAGGTTTTTAAGGGTCGTCAGGAACCAAATAATTTTCTAACATAAATGTTTCTGTTGTGACAACGTTTGTTTGATATATCATCATGCCCCATTGAACGAATAAACCACCGGTAAAGCACTGTACATAAAACAACTCTCTCAATAATGGAATAACACACAGTTAAAGCCTTATAAAGTTTTCTTCTCCCCAAGTCCTCTTGATACATTTTTACTTCCAACAAGATGTTCATGTTGTTGGGATAAAACTGCAGCTCTCTGGCAAGCATAGCAGCATAATCTACTCCACTTTATTGGAGTGTGGTCTACCCTTAATTTCAGCGATGAAAAAACGGAAAACAAGGTTTAATGACTGTGTATTTATTTCCACCCCCAACAGATTTTACATGTACACAAACACTATTGGCATTTTTTTCACCCATCGCTGTTTGAAATGTATCACTCTGCAGTGTAGCTATTTAGCATAATCTAATATCGCAACACATATTTCAGTTCAGTGACTCCCCTCTTGTTTAATGATTAAAGCAAAAAGCTTTATTCCTCACCACTAAATGGACTGTTTGAGTGGGTTCTCTCTCTCTCAAGTGCATTACTTGGCAATTGATAATATGGGCCGTGATGTGGGCTCGGAGCTTAATAACTTGTGTCTGACATTTCTTATCAAGAAATTATTTTAATATAACTGCAAATACACAGAACACTACCCACCCATGAACTTGCCTTCTGTGAGACTCACTAACTTTATAAGCTCAATGATGAGGCCATTAGGTCAGGACCTAAATGTGCCTGGTCTTAAAGGATTAATTTGGCAAAAGTTGCATAAAAGTTGTCATAAAAAGACCGACATACACAAATGGACAAAGAAAGTCAGATGTCAGTCATTCTCAATTGAAAAGTTTTTTTTATACCATATTGATGGAACACATTTGGGCTAAAGGACAAGGTTATATCTCTTTTACAAAGCCAGAAATCAAAAACAGTTGTTATTTTTGTCGATAAATGATAGTGTCAGTGGTGTGCATCATAACAAACCTTCTTGAATCAAAGTATGTCCTTCTTTGATCAGAATATTTCATATTCAATCAATTAATACTTGCACCATTAACAACATTAAAATCCATGAGCGTCCTCATTTTACCATAGGGGCGGCACTGGCTCAGTGGGTAGAGCGGCCGTCTCCCAATCAGAAGATCGGAAGGTAGCTGGTTCGAATCCCACCAGGGTCTACTTGTCGTAGGGTCCTTGAGCAAGACCCTGAATCCTTAGCTCCCCGGGCGCTCCACGAGGGGCTGCCCACTGCTCCCTCAGGGATGGGTCAAATGCAGAGAAGTAATTTCACTATGTTGTACTGTATGACTATGTGACTAATAAAGGATTCTTCCTTCTTCCTAGATTCATCAGTGATGACATTAAAACTACTTGTTTAAAATAAAATAGCACCACAATGCTTTGTGTGTTCTGAAAACGCTCTAGAAGAAATAGAATAGACTCTTACAGCAATTTTGTACAGGAAGAATTCTGTTAGAAAGCACAACACAGGCTAGACTTTTGCTCTCTGCACATATCAGTGAACTCTTCACAGTGTTCACCATTTGGCCTTCCTCGGACCACTTTGGTAGGTAGTAGTATTAACTGTTTCAGAGCCGTAATGCTCGAAAACATCTGCATTTTGGAGATGCTATGAGCAAGTCTTCTTCACATCACATTTTGACCCTTTTCATAGTTGCCCTGATTCTTCCATTTGCTGATTTATCCAACTTCAATGAAAAAAAATGTAAATTTTCTGACTAATACACCGAAGATGACTTTTTGTGCAAATATGATGATTACCCAGTTTCAACATTTTCCAATGGTAATTTAAAAGCATATGTACTATTTGATAATTATGCCTGTATATAAACCAGAACACAGGTTTTATCACACACCCCCACTTACTATGCAAGGCACAAGCAATTTGGTGTGGCAGAAGCCATTACAAATAATGCGTTTCGGAGGCAAGCAGTATGAAGGCACTGGTTAGGTTCTGGCAACCAATACACTATTGTTCTTTGTCCATTAAAGTATCATAAGAAAGCCACTGAAGTGTATATGCAGACAAAATGATAAGGACATGAAGAGCTCATCAAATAAAATAATTCTTGTTACTTTTGAACAATTCTGGATTTAATGTTTTCTGTTTTATCTCGAAAGTAATTTTTCCTCAAATTAAGCACTTGAGGTCTTTCTCTATTACGCTTTTCTGTTGTTGTTTTATACGTGTCCTGTCTTTGTTCTGTTTCCTTCCTCTTCCGACCTCTATTTTGAATTGAAGGCATTTAACCTCTCATCCAAGAGGATTATTCATTCTTAAGATTCACCTAGTCACTAGTCACCAGTCATTTGCATCCGAGTCCTTTGGTGAAATAATCTAATTTCCTGTTCTGCTGAAAGGTTCAGGGAGCCCAGAAATAAGTGAGAATTGCCACTTTACCTGCGTTTGGATGGTCAGGGCAAAGACTGCTGCAGAGATGATTGATTTAAGAGAAATGTGAAAATGAAGCATCTTTAATACCTGACAAAGGCACACATCAGGTCTAAGAGATTTCTTTCCATCATGTTTCATCAGAAAAACAAATGTGATGTGTTACTGCACCCGTTTGCCTGGAGGAGGACGGATAGGGGGGGTATCCTGTCACTGATGGCAGTCTCATCCTCCTGGATATACCCAAGATCGGTGAATTCAAGGCCATGACTGCCAATCAATAAGCCAAAATCATTTTGGGGGGTTTTAATATTAAAATTAAAATTGGGCTGTGATGTGTCATATTGTCATATTAATCTTGAGACATGAGTATAGTAGATAAAGGCAAATTATTAGCAAGGCCATCTATAAAAAAATGGGAAATGGAAAATATGTTTTCTTTTTCCCGCAGTATGCTGAACCCAAACTCATTCATGGGCTTAGGGATACTGCTGTTTATCCCTGTGTCTCATCCAGATGTTAAAGGTTATCATCATCTGGACGAGTCCCCCATTCTCCTCCTAACAGTTTTTCCCTTTAAGATGTCTTTGACTTTCAGCCAACAGGCAAACTGTCACTGCCTAGTCTGTTATTACTACTCTGTGATTGCCTTACACATGCATAAGCACTCAGAAACATGCCTCAAGTGGCAGCATGTGCCCCCCTTTGAGGCATTTCTCCATCAGCTGCACCAGTTGGCTTTGTGGACTATTGCGATGCCCTTGTCACAAGGCTCATAGAACCCTCTTGTGCCAGGTCAAAAGAGAGATTCATTCTCTGGAGCTAATGGGCAGGACGGCGACAAGAGGAATTGGAAAGTGCAGATGTTCCCTTTGGGCGACAAGGTGGAAGAGTGGGTGCTGCAGACAAATGGGAATAATACAGACAAGCCACCATGAACAACAGTCACTTTCAATCAGCCGTTCTAACATGCTGGTCCAAAAATGGGTAAGTGCACTAATTTTGGAAAATCTAAGTCGAAGAATAAGAATCTTTAAACCCAAGGCCAAATTGAAAACCTAATGTCTAATAAGTATATCATTTAGGCCTGAGGCTGAAAAGGTCTACGAAGGGCTTATCAGGGTGGCACAAAATCCCAATTGAACTTTGAATATCAAAGCTTTCTACACGGGAAGATATAAATGTAGGTGAACCACATCCATCTTGATCTTCTTTCTACACTGTACTTTCCTAAGCCTTTGGTGGGTTACCTCCTACACATATAGGTGTCCTGATGCCTTTCATCATCTATTTCAAAAAACAACTTTTCAAAGTGATGGTTCATCAGTGCTGCAATGAGAGACCCATACACAGTCAGGGGCCAATAACTCAAGCTATTTTGGTTGCAGGCACCTTTATCGTGATGGTTGTTCTGCTGGGAGCTGTGTTAGTTCCCTGCGGTCATTGCAATTCTCAAAGTCTTAAGACATGGAGTTCTGATCAGCACTAATGAGTTCCCACCCACTTGTTCTAAAAATATGTGAAAGTGAAGCTGAGGCCGGTCAGACATCCAGGCCCTCTCATTTTCCTTTTGATTAGTATTCATTGCGCTTCATTTTCTGCTTCACTGCTATCTGTTGCTATTGCTCATTCTTCACCCTACCATCCAGATAAGCTTTGAAGGAAACAACTTCACTCTCGCTCTTTTTTAATCATGTTTGGTATTTTTCTCAGCAAAACAAAATAATTTCATTGGTGACAGGATGAGACGATAAACAGAGGAGATACATATTGATTGAAGAGGAGTGGTTTTCCAAAACTGTTTATAAACCTCAAAATTACAAGAATATCAACATGCCAAACCTTTTGCATTAGCTCATTTGCTGAATGCTCATTTGATTTTGTCTGAATGCACCCTCTCCCCACAAGCGGAGTGGGAATGTGGTCTTTGACCTTTGTTTGCACCCATGTTTCTGTTAAAAAGCAAAATGATAGTAAGATAGATAGTAAGATCTTAAAGAGATCATACATGTATATGGCAATACAGTATCATGTTCTTAGACACAGGAATCTTCATAAAATCTGGTATGTGTGATGAAGCATTATTTCCCGATCTTGAAGTCTTTACAAGTTTGAGGTTCAAGAAAAGATTCTGGCTATACGTCATACTCAGAGGATTTGATATGATTATCACTCAGGTAATGCTAGCCAGTGTAAAGGGTGCAACAGAGCAGCTCAAGAGCTCAACCAATCAGATGTACAGGTCTGATTCATCAATGTTTGGTTTTGTGGCTTTTGATACTTTCACATAATTGTCTCTCATATTATGAGTGTGTTCATTTGAGTGATTACATACCTGGAGACTGGGCCACGTTTAATCTTTTTAACAACCATGTCATTCACATAGTTTTCTATTTGGTTATCCTCATTAGTCACAAGTTGGTCTTTAATGTACTTTTGCTTATTTCCAAACAGACCATAGGTTAGATAGGGAGTATTTCATTTAATTTTCTTTCCTTACTGCCAAAGCATGTATCTCATGTGTCCCTTGGGTCTCCTGAAATGTGCTATATGATTTAAGTTATTATTATTACTTTGGTTGCTCTAGCTGTTTGGCTCTGGTTTTTATTATTTCTTTGGTTGGAGTAATTCTCATTTGCCCTTTGGCACAGTTGGTAGGGCGGTCGTCCATTTATCTGTTGAAGTGTCCTTGAGCCAGATACTGAACCCCAGGTTGCTCTCAATGGTGTGTGCTTTATGGTTTGAATGGTTACAACTCCTGTTGAGCAGGGCAGCCTCGGTCATCACTGTACGAATGTTTGGGTAAAACGCTTTGAGTGGTGGAGCAAACTAGAAAAGCGGTATATAAGTACAGTATATCTTACTTACCTTTCCCCAAACAGTTTTTTTTATATATCCTATATCGTCCTGCTGAAATATCTGTGATACACAAACGCATATAGTACATGAGTCTGAGGCATTTGTTGGATGTACTGTTCAAAGGAGAGGTTGTTGTCAAGGGGGACTCCAAGGTTGTCGATGTGAGGGGGGGGGACTCCAATGTTGTGGATGTGACGGGAGGGAGTGAAGGTGGAGTTGTCAATAGTGAGGGAAAAGTTATAAGTGCTTTGGTGACGGAAATGGGACCAAAAATTATTATATGATGCTGTTCACAATTGAGTTTTAGAAAGTTGGTTTGCATCCATGGTTTTATTTCAGTAAAGCAGTTTGTCACGGTGGAGTGGGCTGTAGTGGTGATAGATTAAGTGGATATGTAGAGTTGAATGTCATTGGCATTGCAGTGGAAGTGGAGACCATGATGATGGATGATATCAACATGGGGGAGGAGGTAGAGAGGAGAGGACCAACGACCGAACTTTAGGTGACACATTGGGATAAAGGGGCAGTGGAGGAGCTGCGGTTGATGATGTAGATGAACTGTTGTCGATTACTGAAATATGATTTAGGAGAGGGCTTTACCGGTGATGTTGAGGGAGGATTCAATGCGGAAGAGTAGGATGGCGTGGTTGACGTGTTGAAGGCAGAAGTGAAGTCAGGGAGGATTATGATGTTGCAATGGCCAGAGTCAGCGGAGAGGAGGTCATTAGTGACTTTCAGGAGGGCTTTTTTCTTGCTGTGTTGTGATGGGAATCCAGACTGAAATGATTCAAACAGGTCATTAGAATGTAGGGGAGATTTTAGTTTGTGAGGCAATGACATGTTCCAGTACTTTTAACAAGAAGGGGAGATTGGAGATGGAAAGGAAATTTCCCAAGATGTCAGGATTTTTTGAGGATGGAGGAAACAGAGGCTTATTTGAAGGTTCCGGAGACAGATCTGAGGGGGTAGTTGATTATGCTGGATATGAGATGGGAGATAACTGGACGAGGAGACAACAAGACGTTCCTTGGCAAGAGAAGATGGGATGGGATCCAGGATGAAAGTGGAGCTTTTCATGCTAGATGTGTATTTGGATAGATCGATGGGATCTGTGATGTCAAAGTTGCATTCCTGGACTGTGACAGAGTTGGGGGTATTGTCGTTGGGTTTGTGGAGTTTGTTGACAGTGGAGAAGAGAGCTTTTGGGTCGTTTTAGCCGGATTATATGAACTGTGAGTATTTGATGGACCGGGCAACATTTAGAGTATCTTCTGGGGGGGGAGTTACATAATGAAAGTGAACTCGGGAGTGGTATCAGGAATTTGAAGGCAATATGTTCAAAAGACTGAGCAGGAGGGATTGAAATAGATGACACGTTAATGTACTTTCTGTGAAGAGCAGCTACACCAAATGATCCATGAAATAGTTTTTGAGTTATCACTAAAACACGAAGGATCTGCGGTGAAGGCAGCAGCAGCGGCTATGATAATTCCATAATATACCAGACTTTTTGGAGATTAGCATAACTATTTAAGAGATTAAATCCACTGCGGTTGAACAGCTGGGTATAGCCATGGGTCTTCAGTAAGCTGTTTTCGTCCACAAGTTCTTTCCCACTGTCTTTAGCTTTAGCTGGGAATACTGTGAAGATTTCTGCTTCTTATCTCGCCTTTTCAACCGAAGAATTACACCCAATGTTGGCATAGTGCGGCTTTGTACTGACATTCTTTTTCTAATGTGGGACAGTAAAAACAGCAACCGGTAATGCTAACCCAGCTAAACATCAACTAAGACAGCAACCATTATTCATCATCGAACAGGACCATTGCCATAACCTTTCGTGCATTGCGCAAGATCTTTCTGACAATGTGCTTTAGTAGTAGAGGCCAATTATTAAGGACTGCAAGACCTAATAGTGATGGTTCCTTTTAACCCAGAGAAGACTTGGGGGGCAATGTGGGCTACAATGAGAAACAGATGAGGATGGTCCGGGTCTCCTAGGCCCAGAAACATGATAAGCATGAATTACTTAGGAAATCATGAGGACTAATCTGGCATCGAGTTGAAAAGAGACCTTTTGATGTACTGCCATGGATGAGGAAATTGAGAATGGTTGTCGAACAGAACCATAAGTCAGGTGTGTGGGGCATTGGCTATCACAAGCACACACACGCACACAAACAAAACTCAGAGAGGCAAGCGTGTAGCGGGGAGATGAAAAAACACTGGAGTAAGAGATGGTTGTGACATATTCAGTCATTTGTCACCATCTTCCATTGAAAACGTGTTCGATATGGTATAGTATAGTATATTCTTATTATTAGTATGAAAATCAATTATTGAAAAGCAAAAAAGCTTACCATGTATGTGTAAACGCTCTCTCATTTAGTTGTAGTTTCTGTTCCTGCTCCTGTATCTAATCAGTTAAATAAAGTAAACATTTAGGTTTTGAATGTCCAACATATTGATTGATTATAGAGCATTATTTCAGGACCCCTGTTTAGCATTCAGTGATGAGACAAAGAATAATATTTAAATGAACCCGATAAAACAGCTGCCATGTTTAGCCAGCTGTTTTGCTGCTTAATATAGAAACACATTTACCAGGTCTAAATTCTCCAACATTACTGCACACTCTTGTTGGCTTTTCAATATTTTCATGAGATATCAGCATCCCTGTTAAAATGTATTTGGCCTGACCAAAGACATCTTATCTAGTACTAATGGAAGGCAGAAGACGTATGTTTTTGAACACCATTAATATAATACCAAAATATAACAGATGTCTCAAAATTGTTTACAAGACTAATTTACTTTTGCTAGTTTTGACCGAGGCATAGAGGACGGGTACAAAGGCACAATTCAGTTATACACACCTTTTCATATGTAATTATGTATTATATGTAATTATGTTATTATAAGAAAAAATATTTGTTAACTCCCACTCCCTTTAAAAGTCATTTGTACCTGCTCCTGGCAAATATTTGAACACTGAATTCTTTTTTGTAAGGGACAGATATGTAGTCCTTGGCCAGAGGATCCCCTGCTTCCTGTGAGTATGAGTGTAGCAGACCTCGTGATGTAAGCCGATCACTTTCTGGAGTTTGGGTGGGCTAGGTTTTGACTTATATATATTATTATTTACATTACTTTCAGAGATGCTTCAGCAGCAAAAACCATAAGTGTGTGTTTCCATGGTGCGTGCTTGTTACACATGAAGCACAACAACTAACGTCCCAACATAGCAGTAATATTTAATGTTAATCTTCTTCTTCGGGCTATTTCTTTTAGGGGTCGCCACAGCTGACCAACTGTTTCGATCCTCCCCTGTCCTCTGTAGCCTCCTCTGTTCCACCAGCCAGACAGTATTCAATGTGAATAATTGCCTATACTCTTCAACACATCCAAACTCCCACAAACATAGTTGAGGTTCATATACTGAATTTCCCTCCTTATTAATCCAAAGCCACTGATTGGATAGGTGAAAAAGGCCATGGGGTTTCAGAAGATGTCATCATCTATGTAACACCTGTATTCCATAGTGAATTGGCAACTATAAATTACCCATAGGGGGGAATTTGTCTCCAGTCGTCAGCCCGTTGTTGAACCGGCAACTTGTGTAGGGTGAACCTTTGCTCACACCCAATGTCAGCTGTGATAGGCCCCAGCACCCACGACCGTTGGTACAGATAACACAAGTGAATATTACTGTGTGAATGATAAACTGTTTACGTTACACGAAAAACTGCCACATTGACTTCATACCCGGTTCTTTTTAGGAAATGGTTCAATCACATGCCTTGAGACCGATTTGATAGCGAATGTCAATGTTGGGTGTGAATTTGGGAATTATGACACAAACTAACACGTGTTCGGATGGGTTTGAATAATACCTCGGGCTTAGATCAAAAAGCTGACAAAGTATAGAATACGACCAACAATGAAAATATGTTGCTTTATCAAAAGTGAATTAGGCACTTTGCAAGGTTAAAAAAGATGGTTGTTTTTCAGACCCTGTGTTAATACTTTCTATGGAGACAAAATCATCAAATCTGTCATAATAATACATGAATATGGTCGTTCGTTGACTAAAGTCATGTTTAAAATTTTATACATCTATTTTTTTGTGGTATTTTTGTCCACCTGGTTTGTGTAAGTTGAGTACTCACTATTTTTTCAGATCTACATTTGGTCTTTGAATAGGGCTTATAATAATAATAATACATTTAATTTATAATGCACTTGGATCAAATCTTAAAGTGCTGGATGAGCTAGAATCAAGGGCAAAAGTCTGAAAGTTGCAAAATAAATGTATTTATAGATAGTGACACAAAAATAATTTTAGACTATTTGCATCTAAATTAGAAATGTAGTTCTAAATTAACTAACTTTCTGTTGTGTTTTTGGTCATTATTGATCTCTATAACCATTATCTCATAAATAAAATGGAGGACAGCCACCATAAGCCCCAATGTTAAAACTGTGCATAATGAGCTAAACCAATGAGTCACTAAATGTCACATTATTGTAGTAGTCTATGCAATTGGTAGCATTTAGAAACTTAGTGCATCAACAAAGGAACCATTGACACTTAATAATAGTTGGATATAGTTATCTGAATGTTGTTCAGAGTACGAAAGAAAACCTGGAGTGGATTATAAAAAAACACTGAACACTATTATTATGGTGGTGCGAAAGACTTTGGGTTACATGGTTGAGTCTCCAAAACCTTGATAGAATATGAATAAAATGTGACAATACATTTTGTTCTACTCCATTTTTCTTTTCTATTTAAATTTTTTTTTTTTAACTTATTGCCTTTTTGGTTGCTATTCTTTATAATTACTATATATGTATATATAATTGTGATATCCTAGAGCAATGGTAGCAATAGAATCCTAATTCATGATCATTACAGAGTTTTTGTTTTATAGCAATGTATTTATATAACTTGCACAAGATTCTGCAACAGTAAACTCAAAAAAAGCCCCTGTTACGTTATAAAGAAAATATCAGATTAAAAGGGAATTGGTATTTTGTCAGCTATAAGTAGCATAGTCCAGTCTATACAAATACAGTTGGTAACCATGAGGCTTGGCAATGCAAATTTATTCCGCACATTAGAGATGGAGAATAAGTACAAGTTGGAGGCAAGTAGACCCTGAGGCAGATCCCAGAACTTGCTGGAGAGATTTTAAATGTTTTTAACTTGTGAACGTCCTCAGGTTTGAACTTGAACTTGTTGAGGAGAGGAATGACTGTTGCAATATAGGAAATGACGGATGGAGGGATAGATGGATGGATGAGTGGATCATGTACTCTTTGACACCTATTACAAATGTAAAGGATAACGTGTGTTTTGCACCTAAGGTTGGAGTTAAAGCTATGATTTTGATTTTACCGAGACTACATGCACCCCCATGTCTGTGCACCCACTATTAATTCCTCATTATGATAAATAGAGGTAGGCCTACACCTATACTAAGAGCATTGGTATACTGTTTTACCATATCAAGGGACAATGTTCTTGATCTTTGAGCATAGGTATCCTTTTCAGAACATGGTACAATGAACACAATGCTTCTATGTAAGTTCAAAATAATTTTTTTCCCCTTTTTTAGCAAAACAATTGCCATGTTAACAAGCCCTTTGTGTCTGTTTGCAATATTAAACAAAAAGTTTTTTTGGAGGTAGATTATGGATGACAGAATATTTTAGATTTTGACATTGATTTAGATCAAAACTGAAACGCCTTGGCATAGATGTTGTCTAATTTTCTTTCCTTCTCCCATTTCCACTCCTCAATTTTGTTTACGTTCATCTCTCTTCCCCCATCTTTGCCTCACTTTGTCTTCACCTTTAATTTTTTTTCCACTTCTTTTTTCCTCTCATGTCTTGTCCTCTTTTCTTTTTCCGTTTATCTTTCATCACCCTACCTCTAATCTTTGCCTCTACTTTTATTTTCCGCTCGTGCTTATCGTCTCATGTTTCCTACTTGTACATTTTTCTGTTGAATCTCATCCTCTCCTCTTCACTTTTCTCTTTTTCACCCACTGTCGTGTTTATCTCCTGTTTTCCGTCTATTGTTACCCTGATAGTCTTCACTTTCATACAGTACTTTTACTCTTACTTGCCTAATTTCCTCTATTCCATTCCTCCTCTCTATTTGTTTTGTCTCCATCCAATGCTATGCTTCCCCCCTTTCCCTATGCAAATGTATCCTTCCTCTCCACTCCCCTTTCTCTTTTTTTATCCTCTCTTAATTTCCTTTCCTTTATTTTGTGTCTCCTGCATTAAACTTGCTCATCATGATAGAGTGAGTGGCCTATATAAACTTGCATGCAGCTCCCTGGAGTTTTGGTTGTGCTGCAGGGTTTGGGCTTTTGTGCCTGCTCTATCTTTGTTGGGCCTGGCTATTAATATCTTTTCCTGCACACAACTCCCTCCAGTCCCCACTGATGCTCACTGTAATGTACTTGGTGGGCACTGTCCAGAAAAAAAAAATAATTTTAGCCTATCAGTGACTGTACAATTTTAGCCTTTTCCACCCCGGAGAGAATACAAAACATGTTTTTACTGTTTCTTCCCATTCTTATTTTTAGTTTTACTATCTTTTTATATAATTTGAGGCTGATCAAAAACACTAATATTGCAGAGTTTTGTTGATGCTGCGGATTGGAAAGGTAGGTTTTTTAGCATACCGAAGTAAGCTTGAGTTTGGGAGAAAATCTGCAATATGGTAATATCCAGCTGCTTCGTCAGCAAATCTGCTCAAGCAGAAATCATGGGAGCTATAGGTCCACAGGCCTACAGCACGCACACACACCATTTACTCCACCACTTCTCCTCAAAGCAGATGAACACTCAGTCCATTACTTCCTCTATCTGTGTGGTGTGAAGCAATTTCATGTAGAGCTTTTTTTTGGCATAAACTTGGGGATACAAACCAAAAGGAATAACTTATTTTCAATGAACACAAATGTAAAGTATTTTTCACCTGACCACTTCCTCAGTTTGCTCCAATCCTTCAAGCAGAGGGGTTTCAACGACACAGTATTGTGATATGAAAAGAACTAAAACGTCAAAACTACAGTGCTAAAGGAGCAATCACACTTTTGCGACTATTCTTTGGGACCCCTGCAACAAGGTTGTTACTGTGCACCTCTCAATCATCTGTCATTTCTCATCAACATGTTTATAAGGGTTAAAGTTATAAAAAAAATAAGCAAGTATAACATTCAGACTGCGATAAGTTGTTCACAATAAGATTGAGGAAAAAAAGAGTACACACAAGCAGTATTCAAGTAAACAAAAGTAATGGTACCAAATGTAAGGAGCAGTCATTGTCATTGTCAGAATCAAATAAAGTGACCAGAGTTATATGAGGTGTCCAAACACTGGTGTGTCATTATATAAATATATATATTATAGAATCGTCTCTGCCGCCGCCATAACCCATCCACAGAGCCTTTGTGCTAATACAATAACTCTATAAAAACTATTTCATGGATCATTTTCAAATTGTAGTCCCACATAAACCTTTGTGAGAGGATGAATTAGATTGATTTTGGGAAAGGTCAGCTGAATATTTCCACCACCAGGGGGGTCTTTCTCTCCAAACATTTTCAGGCCATGAATTCTCAACAATTGGTCCTATTAAGTCCATATTTGTTTTTCCTAGGTGTTACTCATCAACATTCCAATGAGGTCTGGTAGGGTCATGAAACAGCAAGGGAACTTTGTGTCGGGCACTGATGATTTATTACACCTCAAATTCTAACACCGGGGTCCTCCCATCACAAAAAAAGTCTCTCTGTTGATTGATTGCTAGACAAGAACAGAATCACTTTTGTCTCTTTGACACTGGAGAGCAAATGTTGAGATATTTTTATTCTCTTGCTGTGAAGAACCAGATTTGGAGATGTCTCACCACACTGTCCTACCTGACAGCAAGGGTTTTATGCTGTTTATCTTTCCCAAAATCAATGCAGTTCTTCCTTGCACAAAGGTTTATGTTGGTGTAAAGTTTGAAAATTATCAAAGAAATCGTTTTTGAGTTGTCATGTTAACATGAAGGATCTGTGGCGGTCGGACGGTGGAAACGGCGGTGCACAGGGCGGCGGAAGTGGCAGTGGACACTGCGACGGCAAGGACCCTGATTTTTCAGGAATACAACAATCAGTAATACTGTTTAATGTCATAGTTTCGAAATCGCCAAATATAGAAGAGAGAATTATTGCATGTAACATTTGATTAATATATCCCAAATGTCGGGAATTGTCAACGCCACGGCGTCTGTGTCCACCTCAAGCAGACATTTGACTCTATCAGTACTGTCTTTTTTGTGGTTAAAGCAAACTGTTATATCAGTTGTCATATTTAGTTTTGTGAAAAAACATACTGTCAAGAGTCCCCCAAAAAAAGGCCCTTTTTTTCTTTCGTAAGATAAAAATAGGAGTGACTTATGCGTTAAAGTAGCACTGACGCCAGTCGATGAGTTGATTTATTCAAAACAATAGTTTGAACTTCAGCTGGACAATAATCATGTGTGCATAGTATGGAATGCAATAAAGTGTTATGTTTAATCAGGCATCCTTTGTTAGAGGACTATTCAGCAGAAATAAAACTTAAGCTCAGGTATCTCTTGAAGAGTTGCGTGCTATGTCAAATATTCCATCTTTTATGATGACTTCCATTCTACTCGCTGTATAATATGCTTAAAATTTAATTTCATGGCTCACAATTTTTTTAAAGTAGCATGAAAAAAGTAATTGGCATTTGGAAAAAATAAATTAATAATCACAGTAATGTGATTAATTTCCAATGTGCTTAAATATGAAGGCTACATTTTTGTACGTAATTTATACAAGTCCTATAACCTAAACATATTTAACCATTGTCAGGAAGAGGTTATACTATATTTTTGACTTAGTCTTCTTCTTTGTCTTTCAGCTGTACACTTTTGGGGTTGCCACAGCAGTTTCCATCCATAGGCCGGGGCCCTGCTCACTAACTGTACCAGTGTTCTTTACCAGTACAGGATGCCCTTCCCAACACAATGCTCGAGAAGAGCTTATGTTAAAGAGTAAGTGCTGGTCCTGATTGAAAGGTGTCAGAAGACACAGTGACATAACAGAGCTGTTTTGGTGTGTGATGAGCTTTTACATGCTCCTCATCCAATTTGGAAAGCTGTTCTTCTGACTTTGGTGAGTTCATGAGCCTCTATGTAGTAATAGAGGAAAAACATGGATGTTGCAAACAAGATGAGTTGTATTTTTTTGCTTAGAGCATTAAAATAAATGTTTTTAGACGGTTGAAGTTTATTAAACAATAAAAGGAAGTTGGGGCAAAAGTAAAATTGGTGACAGATTGGTCTGTCACCAATTGATTGTCCTGAAAATGAATTGATCTTTCTTGAGGAAGATTGAAAAAGAGACCTCAAGGAGACTGTATGACAACAAAGAGATATGAAGATTGAAGACAACGAATGGTAGAATGAGGGTTGATAAAATATGTTTTTCCTAGTGATTAATTATTTGTGTGGCAATTTTTGAAAAGCCTTGGCTTTTTTGGGGAACCAACAATGCCCATTCAACTCCCTCTCCGGTTGTCTGTCTTTTTAACATGCAGAGTAATCATTCTCTCCTTCTCCTCTCTGCTTCATTTACTCCCTATGGTTCACCTGAGATTGATGATCCTCTCCTCTGATTGTGGTAATTACCCCTGTCCTGTTGTTGCAATGCATTATGCACAACAGTGTCACAAAGGACAGAGGGGGCCAGATTTCAATTCATTGGCCTCTTGATGCATGCTGAAGGACGTGTACTTGGAATTTTGGTAAGGACTGGAGATGATGACTGACTTCTGGTTGGAGTATTTAACACTAGTTGCTGTCAAGTGAAGTGTCAACACAAAGACCAGATGATATGATATGACTATCTTACTAAAGTGTCAAGATTAACTTTTTCATGCAGAATTAATTCAGTGCTTTGAGAAGATTATTTTTCAAATCTGGATGTAATGCGTTAATGTTAAAGCATGTTGCGAGTTAAAAATTATTATACATTAGGCTGGTATAATGTATGCTGCAGCATTTACTCCTATTTGATTGGCTACATTTGCAACCTTTCTGAAAACTGACCAGATTATTGACCTAATATTGAACCTCCCTCAGACCTAGTGGGACAGCCACGGGCCACAAAGGAGTAAGTCAAATCAATAAAGGAAGTCAAATAGGTGTATGCGTTTCTGGATCCTGGAAGCACAGCTTTTTCCGCTCCATACACGCAGAAGTTGAACATCACAGGATAAATAACTAATTTTCTCTTGAGAACAGTGAGAGTTGTTCCAATATACTCCTTGTAGGATGGTCTTGAAGGAAACAAATACTTACCTGTTCTAGATTTTCTCACACAGAAATGAAGGCAAGCCACTCCAGACAACATTGCCACTGCTACAGTTGTGGACAGGTGGCCTAACTTGCCACTAACTCGAGTTTCCCAGCGCAAAGACCAACGTTAACCTGTTGATAAAAGATGAGATATCCAAGATATTGGAACTTTCGAAACTATGCAATAAGAATGGATGTATGGGCCTTGCTCATCTTGCTCATAATTCTGAATGGATCCTACACAAGCCCATTGTGCACCTGCGAGATTACTAACAGACCTAAGTCCATAAATTTTAGTTTAAAAAAAACAACCCATCTGTTCTTTCTCTCTTTTCGTATTAAAAATATTAAAGATGGGTTATTTTGACCCAAAGACAACATAAAGGTTAAGCGGGAACTAAGCAGCAGTTGCAAGGTAGAAGAGAGAAATTTATCATATTCCCTATCAAATTGTTTGTCATCCCAGAAAGAGTTATAGGGGTCAAATATTAAGGAACAACTTTAAAGAAACTATTGCAAAGGCTAACCCAGCTGATCCCTTCACTGAGATGTCAATCAATTCAAGCAGGAGGCCGCCACATTCATGGTTGACTTATGGCTAAATTCCATCCGGTGAAGATTAAAGAGCAAAATAGAGCCTTTCAAGCTTTCTCTCGGGGCCAAGAGGAGTCTTCTGGAAAGAGATCAAAGTTTAAACAGTTATGGAGGGGTTTCATCTCCAAGTTGCGCCAGACTTAAACAGAATCACTTGGTACTTGGTCAGTGGACCCTCCATCAGTGTTGTAGTTAACAGCTTGACTACATAAGATCAGATAACATATTATTTTATTAATCCCAAACTAGGGAAATTTGTAGTGGCAAAGTGCATTGCTAAATAGAATAAGAATCAATGACAAACAACAGTAGGAAGGAACGAGCAATATAAATAGGAGGAGATATGAAACATAAGAACAATATAAACAAAAAGAAAAATCTAAAAATGCGAACACTATAAACATGAGGAGATATAAAATATATAGTAAGGAACAGTAGTCTATATAACATATATCAATGAGCAGATTCAACAAAAATATTACAGAATTACAAATTAGAAAATAGCGATATTGCACAGTTGAATGGTCATTCACCTGAGGAAGGTACTTATATTGCACGGCAAGAGCTGAAGAGTAAAATTAAACCTCAGTTAATGCTTACATTAAGCAGTAAGCAATATAAGCATAATTATGCAGTCGTTCTCAGTTATTGGTGTTTGTGTTCTACTGGGAGCAGTGCTGGTTCTACGGTCTGACAGCTGAAGAAAGGAAGGATGGACCGAAAATTCTCCTTCAAACATTTGGGTTGAAGCAGACTGCCTCTCCATTGCTTTTATAGTGTTCTGCTTTGGAAGGAAGCCCTTGTCCGTCATGAATGATAGTTTTACCATCATCCTGCTTTCTCCTGCTACCTCCATCAGTTCGAGGGGGCATTCCAGGACATATCTAGCCTTCTTAATGAGTTTATTTAGTCTTTACCTGACTGCCACTGGGATGCTGTTGCCCCTGAAGACCTTTCCTTAGAAGATGGCCGATGCCACCAGGTGTCCAAAGATGTTTTCAGGACTGCACTCAGCACACCAAAAGACCTCATTACCCTGAGCAGAGTTTGAAGCTGTGTGGTTTGTCCAGTACAGTTTATTGTTCAGGAAAACACCCAGGTACTTATAAGATGTCACCATTTCAATGTCTATCCCCTGGATGTTTACCAGAGTTGGGGGGAGTGTATGTGCCTGTGAAAAATCCACCACCAGTTCTTTGGATTTTCCTATATTGGTCTGGAGGTGGTTCCACTGACACCAGTCTACAAACTTCTGTATCAAATGAGGGAATATACAAAGAATTTAACCACGGACGGAGAGGGGAGCCACTGCCAATCACGTTGTAGCAGAACTTCGGATGAACTTTAATTATAACTATAACTATGACTGTAATTAACATTAATGCTTTTGGTCACGTTTTTGTATAGTTATCATTTTATTTTATTTTTTTTATTGATGCTTTTATCTGCTTTTGCCTTGTAGCACTTTGAGATTTGATCCAAATGTAAAGTGCATTATAAATTAAATGTATTATTATAATTATTATTACTTTGGAGTAGGTGGAATTATAAAAATGAGCATTCTGATAATTAGCTGATGTCGTGTTAATAATACTGACCCATCACTGTTAATGATGGGTCACCCTCCCTCAGTGTGTTGAGTGAATTTAATTTCTTTAACTTTTTTTTGTCTCTGGTAATGAGATTAAACCAAATTTTTGTTGCATAAAATACACATACCATATATATAAATAACATTAATATAGACAATATTTATATTTTGTTAGCTTGATAGTAGTTGTTATATTCCCGAAAAGTCGTGGGCATTATGTATTCGAAATTGCCACCGCCGCATCCACGTCCGCAAATAAGTTTCATTGAAATCAATATTGAAATTATCCCTTTCATTCATCATAAGAAGGAAAAGGATTTCTTTGAAAGGAAAAAAAGTAAGTATTTGTCAGTCGAATGGAAGCAACATGTTCTAATAAAGATACAAGTAACTAAAACACATTACTGCTGCTCGCCTGTATTCATTCTCTACTCTCGAAAACTAGCTACAGCTGCTTACAGCAACATCTTCCACCAGTGTGACTGTAAATTGTCAGTAGGTGTGAATTTGAGCGTGAATGGTTGTTTGCCCATTCAGCCAGGTTGCCCTTCCTCTCCCTTAGTCTTTCTCCCCATCCCCTCATCACTTCTCTCTCTGTCTCACACACACACATGTGTTTTCTCATTTCACAACTACTGGAGATACAAGCTGGCTGTTAGGGTCAGCACTCGGATATAATTGTTTGTCATTGTTTATTCATACAAATGTAAATAGAAGTTAAATATTGAAACATAGGAGTGGACATTTCCCTTGGAAATTGAACTCAGGGCTCAGTTATTACTCCTAAAGTAATACTAATATTTACATAACCTAAAAGTCAGAGATATTATGGAATTGTCTTTGCCGCATCCGCCTCCGCAGATCCTTCACGATAATGAAATAACTCGAAAACTATATATAACAGAAATATGTGCATCTAATCCTATTGTCTCTAAACAATAGCATCACATCAATTATTAAAAACAATTAATCTTTTTATAATGAATGTTTGATCCATTTAGCTCTTTTCATAAATACTGGACTGATCACATTTACTCTTTTTAAAGTGTATGTTACAGTGCAAGCTTTGTAATTAATGAGGAACATTGCATTTGCTTATGACCTTGCAACGCCATGATTTTAATTGATTTTTCTTTCTCTGTGAGGGGCTAAATGATTTGCTGACACTCAGATACAACTTCTCCCCACACTCACTATCATGAATGATTAGATTAATATATGAGATCATGAATATGCATTTGGTCTTGCATACAGATGCTACACAAGTGCATTTACAGTACACACAGTATTGCTGTCTTTGGTTCTACCATGGGCAATTTCAATGGATTAACTAACATAAGCTAATTTAATAAAAAAACATTGAAAAGGATGATTTGCCAGTTTGACATTCAATAAATCATTATTTGAAGGAGGGGGGTGGTGTGGTCAGTCAGTCAGTCTGATGTTTACTTTAAACTCAAAGCATCTATTTACGTAGAAATAATTTCCGGAAAATGGGTATTTAAACATTACATTACATTAGTATGTGATCACATATTTATGTCTCGAACAAATTACGTTAATAAAATAAAAATAAATACAAGAACAATAGCAATAGGCTAATGTGAACTGTTTACCTAACCTAAGTTGCATGTCAACTCCACATGGGATGTGAAAGATGAAGATGTGAAGATGAAAGTGCACTTGAGTTTTTTCTAGATAGATAGAGTGCACATCATTGTGAAGGCAAATTAATTTCTTTGGATCCCTTTGAATTGCCAGTGCAGTAGCTGCTACTCTTCCAGGGATATATCCCTGAAAAGCCCCTAATGCACTGTGTTGTAAAAGCAAACCCCAAGATTTAACTCCTCAAATTAAATTGGAAATGATGTCCAAACAATAGAGTCTTTGTTGAGGGAAAAAAAGATCCCCCTGGTGAGTATAATATGAACTACTAGAGTAAAATATGATATTTACAAGATAAATCTCCTCGAGCATATTAAAGGGCACCACCTTTTGACCAAATTGGATCAAGGTTAGGAAGACGTGTCCAAAAAACAGCGTTTTTCATAAACAGCTGTCCCTAATGCATATAATATGAACTTTAAGACTAAACCACAATGCATACAAGATAAATCTCTTTGAGTGGATTCATATACACTGAACCTGGACGAAACTGGACCAAGGTTTGATAAAATATGGCCAAAAAAACTTTTGAAAATAAAGCTCCCCTAAGCGTCTGACCATTACAATTAAATAGTTTTTGAATTATTACTTTAATGCAAAGATCTGCAGTGATGACAATTCCATAATATTCCAGACTTTTGGGTATATGAAGTAAATACAAGAAAATAACCAAAACCTATACATCCTAATTAATAGGGCGGCCTCTTTCTCTGATTTCTTTTTTAAAACCTGTTCAGTTTTTAACAACCAATAATTCTGACAATTTGTGTTTGTCAAGGCACATTATAAATTGAAATACCTTCGGCATTTCTAAAAATGAGACAAAAATTAATATATGATTGACTGCAGTTCAGGAAAAATTAACATAGTTTAGTTAGAGAGGAAACTCACAGCTTCCACATGTTTTGCTAAAGTGAAATAAACAAGAAATTAGTTATTTTTCAATTTCATTAGCTTTCTTCATTCATCTTACGAGAACTGTTGAATGGAGTAAATGAAAAAGAAAGAGAATGGTGGATAATGTTAAAACTGTAAATCAGGAAGTCCAAGGATTGGTAAAGATAAAGTGAGAACTGCTTTTAAGAGGATGAGGAATGAATGGAAAGGCGGTTGATCCTGATGACTTACCGGTGGTGGTATACAGGAGACAGGCAGTGAAGTGTATAACAAGATTGTTCAACATTATCTTGGAAAGCGAGAGGATGCCTGATAAATGGAGGAAAAGTGTTCTGGTTCCAATTTTTCAAGAACAAGGGTGATGCGCAGAGCTGTAGCAACTACAGAGTTATAATGCTGATGAGCCATACAATGAAAATGTGGGAAAGAGTCTGTTACGACACCCTGTTAATCCAGTTTACTCAAAAGGAGAGGCAACACAACAGCATAATTGAGTTCTGTTAAAATCAAAGAAGTGAAAAATTTATTTAACAAATAAAACAATAAACACAACACAATTCCGGCTCAACCTAACTCAAAAGGCCTGATGGGCAAGCCAAAATAAACAAAAGAAGGGAAGACACAAAGGACTGTCAAATTAGTACTTACCCCATACCATTAACAAAGAAATACTCATCAAAATCTAACAGGAAATATATCGAAAACATGAGTACTGAACCCATCAGGTTAAAACAGCAATTTCTTACTCAATGGAACAGGCTATTCTCCGTCAGACTCATGACTGACCGCAGACCATCAGGTCATACTGAAGTCGAGAGAGAGAGCAAGCAACCTTGCACTGTTAAAGGCTGCTCCCAATTTATTTAATTCCTGTAATGTAAACTGACTTAATGCATGAAATTATAATACAAAGCCAGTTTGCGCCAGATATACAATGAAGTATATCAAAATGTATCTCAGAGGTATTTTGTATATAGTTATATTACAAAACTGGAAGGACCAGAAATAATACCATCCACAAAAAAATGATTTTCTTTCATCATTATTAATAAGAAATCAGAATTCAAATCATCAATTCAAAATATTTGCGTAACACAAAAT
Source organism: Lophius americanus (assembly GCA_037951165.1). Lineage (NCBI taxonomy): Eukaryota > Metazoa > Chordata > Actinopteri > Lophiiformes > Lophiidae > Lophius > Lophius americanus. The sequence goes on from JBBDHG010000099.1 coordinate 7,400,458, forward strand.
CACCAGGAAAGGCTTCCAATAGTCCCTTAGGAAATAAAACACAAAGTAGCGAAGTCCCAAATTTAAAAGTCTGGTTAATCTGTTAATCCGTTTAAAGAAAGGTCTATTGCACTCAGTCTTCATAATAGATAATTGTTCATAGATGGGAAAAGGTTCAATTAGCAGTGTGGAATGGGATGGAAGCTGAAAAGAAGTTATGAAGGTTTTGTTGTGGCAGAGATGCAAGTTGGAGCAGTTGCCTTTACCTTATGAATTCTTTTGTCCAGAGATCATAACTGATAACAAAGGAACAAAGAAGGAAATAAGATTATTAGAACCCGTTTCCCTCACTTGAAGCTGCTGGTGATGACATCCAGAACTGGACTGTTCCTGGCTTCCTGAATATTTTTTAGGAAATTTTGACCTGAACACTCTCTCCTTTTTTTGAGTCATTATTGTCACAAACAATCATACAAGTTTTACAACATAGCAATATTAGCACTTTTTTCCATCCCTAAGGAGCAGTGGGCAGCTATCTTCAGGGCCCGGGGGCCGACCTTCCGATCTTCCAATTGGGAGACAGCCGCTCTTCCCACTGGGCTTCAGGACAGGTCTCCTGCCCTGCATGCATATCTTTCTGCTCACTTACACACTCACAGCTTCAAAGATGAGAAAAAATCAATACTGCTTCACAATCACCAAAGGAGTTGCATGCACCTTAGGATGAAGAGAAAACTGAGACCATCAGTCCAACCCCAAGTTCATGAAGAATGTAGGCGACTGAAGAGAACATGAATACAAAAACGGCGTACGGCACTACATTGTCCATTAAAATAGTTTCACTTTGGAGTTTAAACCCGGGGTTGCACACATAGTCCACTAAGTGTGGTTCTGTCCCTTCACGCAGCCATTTCCCCCAAACCATGTGCAGTATGAAAAAAAAAACCTCATAAGTTTTTTTACAGTGACCTGTATCACTACATTTAACACCATCGACATCAAACAGTTGACCTTCTTCATACTCATCAAGTTTAATCGAGTGAAAGCGCAAGCAAGCAGAGACCTCAGCATACTTCCCAGCAAGTTCAACTGGACACTGTCTTTCAGGGATAAGTGTCACTTGTGGTGTGACCAACACTTAATCACCAGCAAAATCATTCCCCATTAAAAATTCCACCCCTTTAATTGGAAACTGTGGATTTGTGGATTTAGAGAAAGCGTGCCACAGAGTGCTGAGGGAGAAATTTTGGTATTGTATGAGGGAGCCTGGAGACAAATATTTGAGAGTGGTACAGGATATGTATAAGGGCAGCATGATAACGGTGAGTTGCGTGACAGGAGAGACTGGTTAGGGTTGGGACTGGGTTGGGTTCAAAGTGGAGGTGGGACTTTTCCAAACAAAGACTCCTAGGCCCTTCTCGTTTGCTGTGGTGATGAACAGGCTGAGGGATGAAGTCAAGTTGGAATATGCGTCGATTATAATGAAGATGGACGGCATTGTGATCTGCTGTTAGAGCAGAGAACACTGATGTTGAATGGCTAGAGGATTTGAACGCACTCGTCGGTTAATTAGAATTTGCATTATAATTACTAAACCGCATGTGGGATGTAGTAATATGTTTATTCTGAATTCATTTTTTCTCAGCCATACCCCCTCCCCGGCTTCGGAGGAGCCTTAAGTTTATTAGAACGACTACATAAATGCTGTTACTGACAGCAGTGTAGCGGTGAGGAAGAGCTGGCACCAGTGCTCTTAGTTTACGGACCAGCTATCACAGTGCATTCTGGGATTTGTAGTATCTGTGGGGAATGCGCTGTTTACCAGCGAGCCAGTAATTACAGATATTAGGTATTGGTTTTGCGAGCCGGATATAATTGTTCTGTCCGCCAGATGTGGGCCTTGAGTTTGACATATGTGTTCTATAGAAAGGATGCTGGTATCAGAGTCATTTTGGTTTAATATATGTATCAGGTTGAAAAGATGCATTTTATTTGAAAAGTGTCTGCCATTAACGATCCTATTTAACCTAGTTGAATTAGTGATGATTTAACTGATTAAATATGGGTTGTAGTGCTTTGATGATGTGATGTTTTTGATAGTGGTGTATATAAAGGAGATGGGCCTATTACTTATGCATTGAGTTGGGACGATATATGCCTTCAGTATTATTATTCTAGAAATGTCTGCTGCGTTCATATCGTGAGGGTTAGATTTTTTTTTTTTTAATCTCCTCTCTCCTCACCCTAGTTGGGAGAGGAGAGACTATATATAGTGAATATGCCAAAAGCGTTTTAAATCTCACTCGGGAACCAATCTAATCCAGGGGCTTCATTTATTGAGAGAGATTTTACTGGTTCTACATATTCTGTGGTTGTGGGTGGAGTGTTTAATAAGTCTGTTTGGTCCGGTGAAGGCACCTTATATTATTTTCGCCAAGACTTTTCTTTGTTGTTATTCCTCAAGTCATTTTGCTGTTGTCTGAAGAAATTGCTTATAGTTATTGAATGACCGGTGAGTCTTGGTTTGATTTTCCCTCTTATTTCCTTTTTATTTCTTGGTGACGTTTGTGCCGGGCACTGGTTTCCATCAAAAATGAACGGGGGGATATTCCCTTCTATTAGTTTTCTGTTTATTTTCTGCATTGTTCTTTCTTTCATATAAGGAATGCAAAATGATTTTCCCTCTTGGTACTGTTTTACTTCTTGGAGATGTATGTGCTGAGGCTCTTGTTTCCATCAAAGATGACCGTTCTTTCATAAAGTAAGAGTCATTTTAATCTCTAAGTATGGCTTCATTCTTGGACTGGTTCTAGTCTTTGCTTTTCGTGATTTTATTTTGGCTTTTTTTTTTTACTGTGATTGTGGTGTAATGTAATGTTGACAATGTGATATACCTCAGAACTTTATGTGTCCCAGAACCTGCCGAAACCTGGGGTGGTCCCCAATTGTCCTATGACACTCCATGGGACCACACCAGGGATAAACAAAGAAATGTTTTATGTAGCATTTTTCAAATAAAGTTACAAAGTGCTTTACAGGACAAAATAAAATAAAAATAAAATGACAATCGGTGATAAAATAATTCAATTAATGTGAAGAATAATACAAAAAACAATAGAATGACTAAAAAATGTATGATTATGATGAGGATTGCTAACAAAAGGGTTAAGAGGAGATAAAGTTCAAATCAAAACCACAGAAAAAGCGCATTTATGAAAACGTGATTTTAGAAGCGATTCAAAAAAAGGATATGGTTCTTGCCATAGTCCTTAGTCTGGATTAGGACACAGCTAATGGAAGCCTGGCTGAGGACCTGAGGACCTTACACTGATATTTGAATGTTTTAAATGAATCAATGGTTATGGAATCATGTATGACAAGCTGAATTAACTTCTTCTTAACTGGCAATGTCAGCACCATCAGACACACTGGGTAGGGTTCAACCATTGAATCTGATTTCAACTTGAGAAAGAAGGAAGCTTCAAGAGAGGGCACTTGGTCGATGGGTTTTGCAGATAACAATATTTTTATATACAATACTTATATGTGTATATTCCTGAGGTTGAGCTCTTTACCCGGGGGACGTGCTGTCTACTCTGAGACCATTGAATAGGTTCAATGGTTCTTGCTACCACAGTAACATCATACATTTATTCAAACATTTTCATCTCATCTGTATTCTTCGGCTGACTAGTGTACTTTTAGACAGCTGTGTGGCCACAGTCCTTATCACCCACAAGGCATACGGTTGTTTGAGGTGTTTACTAACGTTGATTTACACTCTCCAACACAGATGAGCTGTCCTTCAGTCCATGTTTATCACCAGCAAAACGGGGGAAAACCCCCGACCGTTATACCTGTAATTCACTATCAGAGCTGCACTGATGACCATCTCTGACTGACCTTTTTTTCTTTCCCAGTTCTCACCATCAGTCTCTGAGCAGACTGGAAGGTTTAACAATAACTACAACTTTATATAGCACTTTAGTGCTATATGTAGCGAGACATCTCCACATCTGGTTCTTCACAGCAAGAGAAGTACAGGCTTTTCACACCATTTGCTCTCCAGGGTCAAAGAGACAAAAGTGAGTCAAGCGATCAATTGACAAGGTAGATTTGCTTTGTGATGGGCGGACCCCGGTGTTAGAATCTGAGGTGTAATAAAACATTGATGCCGGACAACTCAACTCAACTCAACGCCGTTGCTGTTTTATGACCTTGCCAGATCTCATTGGAATGTTAAAGAACAACACCCAGTAAAAACAGTGTTAATTACAACCTCATCAAAAAAAGAACTGTTGCTATGGAAATTGTTTCTGATGTCATTTTACAATTTACACAGTTGGATTATATGCAAATTTGCATTCCAATCATATAAAACAGGTTATCGTAATCTGTTCACTTTAAAATTTATCGTGCCATTTGGCAATGATAAAGTTCCAGAGAATTCAAAACCGTCAATAATTCCTCTCTATCACCATAACCTATCTCTCAAACTTTCAGCTGCTGAACCATCAGTCCACACACACCCATACACATTCATGCATTAACCTGTTAACCATGTAACCTATTTACCTCATCTTTTTTTTTATTTTTTATCATTTATCCATTTTTATAGTTTGTTTAGTGTGTAGTTGAATAAACAGATTTATATTAAAGCATAACAGGTGTCCTGTCTTTCCTTCTTGAATAGAAATGAGAGTACTTTGTAAAAGAGTCAATGACTTTCAGATGTGAGAAATTTAAGTTTAATCAAATTAAGAATTGATTAATATTAAGTTTCATAATTTCCCAAATTAACTTTGGGTGGTGCCCCTATTCCAGGTAAAATGTTTATAACTCTCTACATAATGGTGACCCGTGTGAGGCATACCTATATTGATTTCACATCTCTTCATTAAGGACATTCAAATACAATTACACTTTAATTGTTTCTCTGCTCTTTGATTTAAGCCCTGTTTTACTCTTGTCTGACTTTCTATGACTCTTTGTGTGAGCTTTCAAACTTCTATACTTTAATTTGTAACCTGTTGTGTGTAAAACAGCGAAACTCAACTGTTTGAAGTGATTTCAATGTTTAATTGAAATCAATTTCACGTTTTGAGCGAAAATAAGTTATTTAAACAGTATGCCAGTGCGTGCTCCTGTTAGTTGATTTGTTGTTAGTTGATTTATTGCACTAAAGCTTATTTTAAAAGGCACCCGAGCATAGTGGGGAGTGATCCGCGTGTCCCGGACACTCCTTTAACTGCCTCGGCCCTCTGTAACCCGCTAGCTTAGCTACCTAGCCACTAACAACTGAGATAGGTGATTTTGTTCCTGTCACGCATGTGCGTGCTACACGGTGAGAAGGGTGAGATTCCCCTTTTGTTGAAAATCGAGTGTTTGAACACTTGTTGATCGCCCCACGGAGGACTTTGGAGTTACGCTTGACTCCTCACTGTTAGCCAACGGGCTCTCAGAAATTGTGGTGCTATGAGCATTTGGCCATTGGCAGCTTAGCCTAACTTTGGCTGCTAAGAAGCTGCCACTAGTGTGTACAAGCAACTTACCCAGTGTCAGGGCAGAGTCTGAGGGTCAATCAGTGGGCGTTACCTATAGTCGCCACTCTGACTGGTAACCCCTCTTCTTAACCCCTCCTCTAACGGGTGTAACACCATCCAAATCTAGCGAACCCTGCTGGATATTATGGTAAACTGATTTCCATTGCAAGATTTCTGTAAATGTGTGCTCCATGCAAACGCTGTTGAAGTTAATCAAATAGAGAGCTCTAATAAATGCTGATCACCCATTTCAATTTAGTAATTGAATTACTTTAATCCATCATACGTGATGTCACATACCCACACATTGAAATAAGTGTATTTTGCATATTGGATTCTTCACTATTTGTTGTCACATTGGCCTACAAGTACCATCCTGTCTTACTTAATTGCAAATTAGTTAGGTGCTTGGGCATGAGCTCTTGCATAATATAGAGAGTAAATTGATGAACTTAACTTCAACTGATTTGTGTTTCTTTTGATTCAATGCTATACATGTTCTCTTTGTGCTTATCTGTTGCCAATGATATTCTGAGGGTGAGGCCTGGTTGCAATCCCTCCTCTCTGCTGACTTCTCTTGAGTTGTTCCATTTGTGCTGCCTTCTAATGTCATACTCCTGTCATAACTGAATTTTCTCAGCAATTGGACACTACACTTTTGCTGGCTCCATTATCCTGCTTACTCGTTAAGGTAAATTTAGCCAGCGTCCAAAGCGTTCATTACAAGGATTTTGCAGAGCATAGCCTTGAGATAAATTCTTGCAGCTTAATCCCTGTGGTGCTGCTCCTAATCTAGTTGGGTGACGCTAACTATTGGGTACTGTTATTTTGGCTGAGCCAGTAAGGGGATTGTTAGTTAGTCAATTTTGTTTGTTGTGCCTTTGTGCATACAGGCCACTTGACTTAGACTAGTGGGGGGTCCTAAAAATAGTCCTAAAAATAGTTGCGGTTCTGTCTGTGGACTCAGAAACAACTGAGCAGCTGATTATCGGAATCATCTGCCTATTAGTCGCAACGACAAACCCGGAGATTGTGGAGCCGGGACCAGAATTGAGAACCGTGTTGAAGGAGCAACCAGGTTTATTAATAATGGACTGTTGACTTTTTACCAAAAAAGTCTTCATCCACTTTAACCCAGAGATTTTGTGCAACAGGAATGTCCCTACCACAGCCAAGCCAACCTCTTAAGCTGGCAATCGCTGGAATTGCCAGGTTATGAATGTTAAATGTTGGATCTTGGCGAGGTGGCGTACCATGATAGCAACCCCGAACTCTATTTGGCCCCAAACTTAAGAATGTGCACTCTCATAAAGGACATAAACTACCTATGTCCGAGCAAACCGTTCATGAGAGACAACACGGGGAGTATCTGTGGTTTCAAACCAATGGTGAAGGACTCGCAGTGCCCCACTACAATTACCCCTCGACACCAGGTTGAGACGACACACGCTGAGATAGTCAGAAGCCGCTGGCTCATCAACAGCTTAGCTTCTCTAACCTACGACCAACACGACACGGCTACAAGAATTAACCTACCTTCCCAGACCTTATGGGTCGATGTCCCAAAGGGTGCAATCCTGCAAGTGGAGGATTTGGCACTCTATCAACTAAATCCTGATCATTATGAAGGTGAAATACTGAATTATTTCGAGAACACGCCCTAGAATTGGATTCTCGCACCATCAGCAGGATCCAATACGAAAAGACACAAACTATCGACGTGACTCCAGCAGATTATGTCCTGAGGGAGATAACGTCAGATACCACACTCTTTTATCAGCCCCTGACGTATTCCTGGTACACCGCCGACACCACTCTTGCCTCAGTTATCGGTTTTGGGTATCTGCTGACTTTTGGCGTAACCTACCTATACGCCAGACGCACCCAACTCTTACAAACTAATATAAACCGGTGCAATGAACGGTTGGCCAGTGCATTCAGAAGGAGGCAAGCCAGACACGACCAACTCCGGTGAACGAGGATGACTCCATGGACAATTCCCAATCCGTAAACCGACCTGCTGATGTAGAACTGATGGCGCTAAACTAGTCATTTTAGTCAATGTGAGTTGTGTTCTATATTGTCCGCCGTGTACTTTGTTGCCCTTGGAAGCTTTTATTCCTTTTGTTTCATAAGATGTTCTTTATTATTTGTTGGTAGTTGCGTTATACTGGACTCAGGATTATTCTACTCGGAGCAGCTCGGTACCCTCTTAGGGTTACTCAAAAGCAAAAAGAGTCACTGTTTACCTTCATCAGCTAATTGAAACCGCTAGGTCTTGGTGACTAGGTTGATCTTTCTGTTTTCCTCCTTTTCTTCTGTTCCTTCTCAGCCTCAGGATTCTGCAACCCTACAAGATAGGTAAAAGGTAGAATCATTCAGATACCTCATGCAACTTCTCATTTGCTGACTACCACTTATGCTCATCCAAGCTTATCCTTAACCACACATAATTTATATTAGATACCTAGAGCTAGACGCAGCCTGTAATTCAAATTGCATCTCAACCCTAATCATGATTACAGTGTGTCAACATCATCTCTCTGCTGCCTCAAAATGTCATCGCAAGTTGTCGATCCAATAGTACCTAAAAGAACCATTACATCAAAGTGGGGGAATGTAGCGAGACATCTCCACATTTGGTTCTTCACAGCAAGAGAAGGACAGGCTTATCTCACCATTTGCACTCCAGGATCAAAGTGACAAAAATGATTCTGATCTCGCCTAGCAATCAATAGACAATACAAGACAGGTTTTTGTAACAACTTTACTCCTAAATGTTGCTAACCTTTGATTGTTTCACATGTACTGATCCTGTCTACTAAAATCTGATAGATATGCCTTATTAATTCAGATATCATTGTAGTTAAGCTGGATTTGATTATATCTTAATTACTGTTTTGCATGAAGACATTATATAGAATACATGGCATTTATAGATATACACACTGTCCTTTATGAAATAATCAGTCTTTGGCCATGGTGAGAGAAAGTTATTCTACGACAGTTACATTAGGTCTTTGTCCTTCTCTCCCCCTTTTTGTCCACCTACTTAGCATTATTGGGAGCAGATGCTCTGCTCCATCCCTTCATGCAAATAAGTTAATTAAGTTTTGGGGCCATAAGTTCTCAAGTATATCTCTAATTTAGTCCGAATTCCGTGCATGTGATTCAACTTGAGAAGTTCTATCTACTTTATCTCATATTTTTACATCTAAAATTTAGACAAAATGAATTGACTCGAGGAGAAGAGTTCAATCAGGGGGTTGCTTGCAGGGGATTGGGACTTTTTGGAAACATACCCTTGCAGTCGGGTAAAATAGCTCAAACTTAGTTTTATTTCAGCATAAAGTTTATGTATGCATCCCATCTTTAATAATAATAATAATACATTTAATTTATAATGCACTTTACATTTGGATCAAATCTGTGCTTTGAAGACGTCATGTCTGCTGCCTTTGTTTTTCACTGACATTTAGTGACTCAACGACAGAGGAGTGAACTATGTATGGCTGGTAGCATCTGCTCGAAATTTGGCATGCATTTATAATCTGTGTTATTGAAAATAAAAATACTATTCTTTTAATCGTTTGAAAACAACAAAACTCTGTTGTGTCGATATTTTACAGCCTAAAGACCTATAGTCTTACCAAGGCTGTAAAGGGACATCTACTCTCAAAACTCACACTTATGTTTCGCGTCTCAGATGACCAGTAGCCAACATTAGCCATCACTGCACTTGGTCTGGTTTTCAATGTTTACTACTGTCAACAATCAGCAACAGCCAAATGGCAACAGGCAGGCTCTAATGGGCTCATGGCTGGGTGTCAGTGATGAGTGGTATCGTTGTCATCAGACTCAATCATATCAATTTCTATGACATATCCCGAGCGGCATGAGGACGTGCTGTGGGGAGCTTTAACTCATGCAAGGGGTGAGAGGCACTGTCTTAATTCCATTCACCAGTGTGTTATAACCAGCAGGTCATGATAAATCTATTCCCTCACCCTATTTTAACACAACATGAGCACAATGTCATTATAAGTGAATTTCGATAATGAAAAACTTTACGGTTAATCTGGGACAATGACAGCAGGCACTGTGCCCTTTATCTTTATAGCAGGAAAGGCGGCTCCTCAACTGAGTTATTGTACAGGTTTGTTATTATGAGGGCAGTAAAATAATTTTAAACAGAGACAGGTTAAGCACATGGACAGGCCAGTGTGCTGAAGGGCATCTTTTTTCTGGTGGAGATGAATATCAAAGAGTAATGGAAAAACACACAGGACAGCTGGCATTATGCATTCAGTGCGGTGGAACAAATAATTTACAGCAAGTATACATCCCCCGAAAAATCCCAAATCTCCTGCGTTGTACAGCCCCCCCTGATTGAACTCCCCAAATTAAAGGTAAAATTATGCATTATAAATTAAATGCTTTTTTCTAATTATTTTATTTCATAAAAAACTGCCCAAAGTGATAAAAATATTAACTATTATAGTAAAATATGATATAAACAGGATAGATCTCCTCGGGTTCATTCTATAAGAAACCCATGTTGCCAAAAAACATTCGAGAAATGATGGTCCAAAAACCTCTCCTTAGTATCAGAAATACACAACCAACCTTACTAAGGGATACTAAGATTTAAAATTATCCATTGAATATATTTTGAGGTAAGTCCGGAAAACTGTTTTTTGTATGACAAAAAGCTCCCTCTAGTGCGTAAATGATAAACAATTACAGTAGAATATGATAGATACAAGCTATATTTCCTCAGGACGATTCATATGCACCAAATTTGGACTAAATCAGACCAACGGTTAGGAAGTTAAATTCAATAATCAGAATTGATATAGTCAAGATAGATCTTTTCGAGTCATTCATATGCATCAAATCCGGACTAAATTGGACAAACGGTTCAGAAATTGTGACCTGTGAATATTAGAGATAAACCTCGCCCTAGTTCAGAAATTTACCTTTGAACTTCCCCAAAGTACTCCATTTCTTTCTTGCACTAAGGTCTATCTGAGTACGAAATTTTTAAATGATCCATAAAATAGTTTTTGAGTTATCGCATTAACACGAAGGATCTGAAGACGCAGCGAATGCAGAAGCGATGACAATTCCATAATGTCCCTGAATTTCGGTAATATGAACAAAAGCAAGCAAATTCAACTTAAATAAAAACCAAACAATAAAAAAATGTTATGCTAACACTTGGCATTATTTATTTTCTACTTTATATTTGAAAGCGGGAAGTTTCCATATGGTTTTTTTAGATACTATGCTAGACAGTAGATAGGATCATTGTACGCGTGGCATCGTGACTGTGTGTTCCTGCCAAATATCTTCCTCTCATGATGCTAGGCGAAATTTGCTTACTGTCAGCTTAATGACACTATTTCAAGGCCATTTACCTCTGCTTATGTGGTCCCAATGAGCCATTAGAGCCAGAAACAATCACGTTAACCCAGTAAATACATGACACTGTGAAAAAAAGGGGGGCTCAAACCCGCTCAATACAGCACTAAGTAGTGAGAAACACAATATCTGATGCAGATTATGATATGAAGACCCCAAACAATATGTCCTCCTCAGTCAGCACTGCTGGATAATTTTTATAGAGCCAGTCATTAGCTTACTGGCCCTCTTGCAAACTCAACCAGGGATATTTTTTTATAATCTATTTATTTCCCAGAGGATGGATAGAGGGATGATGTGAGGGATAGAAGACTAAAGGGTAGAACACTTACCTAAGAAGTGGTCATTCAGCACTTTTGCATGAAAGATGCGAGGTAGAGGGACTACACATTACCCATTAACTGCAGTTTTGTTGCTGCTGGTTCCACACATGACCACAGTTTGGCTTTGCATATTTTCTGAAAAGCTGCTAGATCAGAAGAGCATGACGCAGGCTACAATATTAGTTGGATCAGTACACTAGTTGGGAATGACATTACCAGAAAATTGCACGAAAATTACAGTCATGCTCAAAGTGGTTTTATGATTTTGAACTCGTTTGTCATCAACTGAGCAATAAAACTGCTGCAATGGCTATAAAATAGATGGAGAGTTTCTCAATTAAATTTAGAAATGCAACTGAAGATCCATTTCTGTGTGAAGCAGAAAAAATACTTGGAGTAAAAAGTGGGGATTTTCCGTGAGTTTCATTCCATCAGAGGTCTAACTTCTTGAAATATACTGTTGACCTATAGGGGTCTGATTCCAAGTCCAGAACAACACCCGTTCTTGACAAGATGTTTTCACCTTAAGTGTAAAAATTATTTGGAAAAGTATTCCAAATAAGTCACCCAAGCCCACTGAAAAGAACAAAACAATAGGATGAAAAACATAACTGCTATACCAATTTATATTTTGGCAACGTATGAGTGAACTGTGGTTCAGTGCTTTTCATATGAATTTCAAAACTTTGTCAAGCATTAGGTAACTCCCTTCTTTGCCCCAAAAGTAATTTATAAATCAAAATGGCTGAGAAACGAGGATAAATTGAGTGTGCTGCAAACTTCGGTTCTAGTAAATTTGGTAAGGACAGTCATCTGGCTTTTCCATTTCGGGGTCACCCCAACAATTATCTGTTTTCATCTTGCCCTGAGTTCTGTCTCTTTTTCTGTCCCACCAACCAACTGTATATCCTCTCTCACCACATCCCAAAACTTCCTCTTTGGTCTTCCCCTTTTTCTCCTGCCTGGCAGCTCCATCTCCAGCATGTTCTTTTTCTACCGGCAGATCCACTATTCCTCCTCTTCAAGTGTCCAAGCCATCTCAATCTGGCCTCTCTTACTCTTTGTACTCCCTGACAAATCCCCATGACGTCTAACCCGGGCTATCCCTTTTTTTGTGCTCTAATCGTGCCTGTCCCCGTAACTCCCAAACAGAATCCTAAAATCCTAAGAAAATCTTCAGCTCTGCCACCTCCAACTCTGACTCCTGTCTTTTGGTCAGAGCCATGGTCTCCAAGCCATACAGAACGGCTGGTCTCACTACCATTTTGTAAACCTTTCCCTTCATTCTTGCTGCTACTCTTCTCTCAAAAATAATATCCTGACCCACTACTCCACCCACTCCTCCCTGCTTCCATGAGCATCTTCTTCTCTTCTCCACGCTCCATCTTCTTTACTTCATTTCCTTGTACTCTCACCGTTCCACCTGCCTCTATTTCATTCACACACATGTATTTTGTCTAGCTGCGACTGACTTTCATTTCCTCTTCTCTCTGGTGCATACCTCCACCTCTCCAGGTTTGCCTTCACATGCTCCCTGCTTTCACTTTAGATCACAATGTCATCCACGGACATCATAGTCAATGTCGACTCCTGTCTGACCGCAACTGTCAGCCTGTTCATCACCATACCAAACTAAAAGGGGCTAATAGCCGAGCCTTGCTGCAGTCACACCTACATCTTAAACCCATTCTTCACTACTACAGTAAATCTCACACAATTCTTCCCTTGGCACTGTGTATTACTGTTTCCACAAAGACAATATAACTCCTTCTGACCATCTCCATACTTCTCAATCAGTACTCTCACTGCAAAAATCACCTCTGTACTGCTCTTTCATGACAAGAAACCATACTGCTAGTCACAAATTGTCACCAATTTTCTTAAACTAGCACCCACTACTCTTTCCCAGTCCATCATTCTGTTGCTCATCACATTTATGTATTACAAGTCCTTTTTCTCTTTCCTTAGTGTCTAACCTCTGATACAACTCAACACAGGACTCTCCTTTAGCCTTTGCTACCTCAACCTTTGCGAACCCTGCATCTCTTTATATTCCTGCCTATCTTCTTCATCTCACATGCTATCCCACTACATATCCCACTACATTACAGCCAACCTTTTGCTGTAAATGCTCTCCTGAATCTCCTCATCCCACCAACAAATCTCTTTGTCTTCTTTCCTCTGTCCAGACAACACAATAAGCACCTACTTACCTGTTTCGTTTCTCACTTTTTCTGTAGTTACCCAGTGATCTAGCAGTTCTACCTTCCTACCTTTGCTCCTTTCCTCTTCCTTCTTAACTAAATACTGCCATTCTATGCTGTCTCTATGTTCTCCCAAGTCACCACCTTGAAGTCTAATCTCTTTCAGATAACATATTCTGCACAAGATGTAATCCACCTGTGTGCTTCTACTTCCTCTGTTATATGTCACCAACATGATCATTAAAGTCTGCCAAGCCACAACTGTCTCACTGCTGGGAATAGTCTCCATCAAATCATCCAACTCACTCCAGAAATTATTTGTCTATTCAAACTCACAAACCATTGCCGCATAAGCCCTGACACCCCCAATTTTCATCTTCAGACTGATTACTCTGTCTCAAACATTCTTCACCTGCATAAACAGTCTTCACATAGTCCTACTTCAGAATCATCTCTGCCATATTACCCCTGATAAAACAGTTTCTTCCCTCCTCCCGTGCTTGTAACCTTGCTGCTTTTCCACCTGGTATTTTGGACATATGATAAATCTACCCTTCTCACCTTTACCTGTCATCATGCAAAAATTTAATGTTCCTGCTCCATCTCCCACACTACTGCCTTTCCTAATTTCTTGCTGTCTCAGGGCATGTTTCCTTTCTAAACTTATTTATCTCCAACCAACAATAGCCTAGTTTCCGCTGGCATCATGTTGGTTCACAATGCCAGTGGCAATTATCGTTAACCTGGGCCCTGAGCTATCTTGTTGGGAAATCCATTTTGTGTTCTGTATACCGATTTCTCTTATTATGTAGACAACCTTCCCCACTTATGCAGCAAATATAATAAGACAACAATACATTTCTTGGATGGACCTTCTCTCAGTCATGTGAAACTCAACTGAGTGTAAGAGCACTATAACATTATCAATTAAATGTATTATTATTATTATTATAACACGTGAAAGGTCAAACATGGCACAGTACAGTACAGTACAGTACAGGGAACAATCAAACAAAGTAATAATATCATGCATGAAAGGTTAAACCAAGTTCGAAGTTATCCCAAGTCTCAAATCTGCACAGGTACATAAATAAGTACCTAAAGTACCTAACAAATATCACTCATTTCATATTGGGCTAAATACGAAATGAGTAGAGATAAGTCGTTAACTTGTAGTCTAACTTTATTCGAACCATTGGAAATTATCATTTTGAATACTGTCCGGGGAAAATAGCAGTCAGATTTACTGTCCGGGGAAAATAGCAGTCAGATTTACTGTCCGGGGAAAATAGCAGTCAGATTTTCTCTCATGTTGTTTCTGCGGCCAGTCCAGCTGCTATTGACTGGATTTAAAACATACTTCTCTCCTGCTAGTGGTGAATTTGGCTGTTATTGCTCTAGGAGCTCAAGTGGTTTAGTATGGGGACCCTATGTCCTTAATTTGGTACCACAGCTAGCAGAAAAGTAATTTCCTTCTGCATTTGTCTTAGGTGGAGTCCCGGCCATGAAAACACCTGTCAAACAGTTTCTCCAGGGAGAATCCATTCTTTGCTAAACAGTCCGTGAATAATAGTCTGATAAATAAATAATGACTTCTTTGTCCTTGTGGGAACATAGGCGTATGCTGTAAGTACAAATGATGCATGCTTGGGAGCGGTTTCTACTCTAAGCTATACAATGGCATTTTGCTAAGCTGATTTAGACTTATTAAAAATTCAGTTCATACTATTTTAATTTCTACGCCAAAGGTTTGAGTAGTAATTGTGTTGATTATGTGTCAATGATAAATGGACTACACTTATGTAGCGCTTTTCTAGTCTGCTCGACCACTCCAAGTGCTTTTACAAGACCAGCCATCATTCACCCATTCAGAAGTTGATGATAGAGGCTGCCATGCAAGGTGTCACATGCTCATCAGGAGCAATGACCATTCACGCCATCATTCACACTCAAATAGAACAGCCATTGGGAGAAACCTTGGGTTCAGCATGTTGCTCAAGGACACTTCGACATGTGGACTGCAGTGGCCGGGGATCAAACTACCAACCTTCAAATAAGTGGAAAACCGTTCAACCAATTGAGCCATCGACCCCAATTTATTCACTTTAAAGTCCACTGATCATTTTGTCTTCTGTGTCGATATATCTAGGCCAGGACTAGACTGGTCAATAATTCTATGATTATTTATCCCACTGTGTACTTTTGTAGTGGACATTGGAATGTCAGTCCAGTCAGTCCAGTGTCATCCTATACACCAAATGTTGATACTGCAACAGAAAACAATACCTCCCTGCTCAGGATCTTGGAAACAATGTTCTGATTAATAAGGAGGTGCCACAGTGACCTTTTTGAGAATCCTATGAAGAAGCCCTTACAAAAATGCAGTTTTTAATCCTGTGTTTCCTTATGTATTTATTTATGCTCCAAAGACCTTAATCTTGTTCTACATAACCAGAACCGTGAATCTGGGCAAGAGAAACCAGGTAAGCAACAGCCAAAAACCAGGTTTCTCAAAATATGGTTAAAAAATCAAAACCCTTGTTACCACAAAGATAACGGATGATCTGACGAAGAACCGAGTGTAGAGCCGGGGTTTTATGCAGGAGTCTTCAGGTTTGATGATGAACTAGATTGGAGCCATATGGGAAGAATTCATGGTAGATGGAGTCAGGTGAGGAGAGAGAGAAAGGTAGCCACGCCCTGGTAACAGACAAACTGGGAGAGACAAACAACACACAGAGGGGAGGAGGGAAGACAATAGGCACAATAGGTAGAGTAAGGTGTACTGCCAGATCACAGTATATAATCACAGTAAGAACGATGGGCGCCAGTAAATTACCACAGAGGTAATACTGGAGTACAAAAGTCCCATTATGAACACAATAATGCTTGTATAGCTCACTCTTAAGTAAGTACATGTTTTTTTTAAGTTTAGGAGGAGCTAAGTGCTGAGTTCAGTAACCCTAGACACACATGAATTCCACACATGCATTAAAGTGTAGTTTGGACTGTTAGATGGATAAATGAGAATTTAAATATAAATTAAAGCACTACAAGTGCAGATGTGCAGTTAGCGGAAAAATACATGGTTTCGTTTTTGTAGTGTTAATCCGAAGGTTATTGACCTCACACCAGTCCACAAAGTCTTTCAGGGTGTTCCGTACGATCACTTTTTTATCAGCTTGAAATTTTTCCATCATGGGAACTATCTATACTTAAAGTAAGTGCCTTAACAGTGTTGAGCCATAGCTAACAGCAAAGGACGACATTGCCTGTAGTCAGAGAAGTTTACCTGTAAATCTCCAGGATGGATCACATAGCCAAAATAAATCAGCCATGGAATACTCTACATGTAGATGGCAGCTCTACATGTAGAGTATTCTACATGTAGAGCTGATATGTAAAAACATATCAGCTATTGAATACTCTACCACTAGATCAGCTACTGAACACTACATCAATAGATGAGATCATGAACACATAATTAACATATCAGCTATGTTACTCTAATACTACATTTACCCTTGAACACTCTATCCATTTATCAGCTACTAAATACATTACCAATAGATCAACAACTGAATACTCTACCTGTCGTGGCCAGTTGTTCGTTCATTTTAAAGCGTGCTGGTTTTAACGGGGCTCTGCGGGCTCTGACTCACACATTTAGACCGTCCAAAATCAAATCACACCACCTAAGTCGATGGTCTTGAAGCCTTTTTTCGGCTAATTTAAACAAAACATAAAGAATTGGCTCTAACACTGCCAATAGATCAGCTGCCAAATACTCTACCAATAGATCAGATATTCAAAACTCCATCCATAAATCAACTAATGAGCACTCTACCGATATATCAGCTACTGAATACTCCACAAACAGATCCTTTACTGAATACTGTAACAGTAAACCCACCCCTGAACACTTTATCAATAGATAAGTTACTGAACACTCTACCAATATATGAGACCCTGAACACATAATAAATATATCAGCTATTGCACACTCTACAACTAGATGAGCTACTAAACATTCTATTAATACGTCAGCTACGGAATACACTACCAATAGATCAGCCACTGAACACTACATCTATAGATGAGATCCTGAACACATAACGAACATATCAGCTACTGAATACTCTAAAACTAGATCCACCCTTGAACAGTCTATCCATTTATCAGCTACTGAATACATCACCAATAGATCAACAACTGAATACTCTACCTGTCTTGGCCGGTTGTTCGTTCATTTTAAAGCATGCTGTTCTCAAGAGGGCTCTGCGGGTTCTGACTCAAACTGTTAGACAGTCCAAGATCAAATCACACCACTGATGACAATGGTCATAAAGCCTTCTTTCTGCTTCTTTATTCACATATTTTACTTACAAACAAGAAGAACCAGCAAAAGTCTAACGTGAGATTTAATGTGAGGTCAGACACTGTGCCGCCCCTTCCGTTCCAAAAATTTTAAAAAAAATAAACCCCACAGTCCCACTTCTTCCACCTTATCACAGGAGATCTGTCACGGCTGGTAATCAGCTGATTAATTCGAAATAATATCTAATAATTAAATCATAACTACCATTAAGTTAACATGTATACATAATTTGATCCAATATTTGCAAACCTGACCAAAATAAGTAGACCATTATATATTAAACAAAAGATAAAGAATTGGCTCTAACACTGCCAATAGATCAGCTGCCAAATACTCTACCAATAGATCAGATATTCAAAACTCCATCCATAAATCAACTAATGAACTCTCTACCAATATATCAGCTACTGAACATTCTAACAATAAATCAGCTACTGAATACTCTACCACTAGATCAGCTACTGAACACTATGTCAATATATCAGCCACTGAACAATACAAATATTTCAGTTACTGAACACACAAGGTGCTGTGGAACGCGAACTCGGGTGACAGTGGGTGGAGACCAACCAGAAACCAGAGGCAGTGAAGGGCTCCGAGTCAGGGTTTGGGGAACCGGAGATCAGAGAGTTGGGACCTGGGTAGCCGAGGAGCATGGAGCTAAAGTCGGGGTCAACATCTACGACTGGAGCACTGAAACGCAAAGTCAGTGAGGACGTCACTGAGGGAGTCTGGAGAGAAGTCATGGGAGGAATCCCTGAGGAAGTCGGGAGAGAAGTCGTGGGAGGAGTCAGTGAGGAAATCGGAAGAGAAGCCGTGGAAGGAGTCACTATACTAGGAGACTATTCTACTAATATATCAGCAACTGAACACTCTAATCAGTATATCAGTGACTGAATATTCTACCAATAGATCAGCTACCTAACGCTATCAAGGTATCAAATACTGAATACTCTACCACTAGTTTAGCTACTAAATTCTCTATCAATAAATCAGCTACTGAATGTTCTACCAACAGATCAGCTACCGACAATACCAATAGATAAGAGCCTGAACAAATCACAAACAAATCAGCTACTGAATACTCTAACACTAGATCCACCCTTGAACACTCTATATCAATAGATCAGCTAATGAATAATCATATGATAGATCAGTGACTGAACAATCTACCAATAGATGAGATCCTGAACACATAACAAACTCATCAGCTACTGAATACTCGGTGTTGAAAGAGTATTCAGTTGCTGATATGTTTGTTATGTGTTCATGATCTCATTTATTGGTATTGTTCGGTCACTAATCTATTGGTAGAGTATACAGTGGCTGATGTATTGATAGATTGTTTAGTTGCTGATCTATTGGTAGAGTATTCAGCAGCTGATAAACTGATATTCTGATATTCACTCTATAAATAGATGAGATACTGAAAACATAACATATATATAAGCTACTTAACAATCTATCCATGCATCAGCTACTGATTACCATATCAAATATTTCCGCTAGAGACTATTCTACTAATATATCAGCTACTAAATACTCTACAATAGATCAGCCACTGATCACTACCAATATATCAGCAACTGAACACTCTTATCGGTGTATCAGTGACTGAATACTCTACCAATAGATCAGCTACTTAACCGTATCAATATTTCAGCTACTGAATACTTTACAAATAATACATAACAAATATATCAGCTACTGAATACTCGAACACCAGATCAGCTAATAAACATTCTATTAATATATCAGCTACTGAATACTCTACCAACAGATCAGCTTCCGAACAATACCAGTACATAAGATCCTGAACATATCACGATGAAATCAGCTACTGAATACTCTAATACTAGATCCCCCATTGAACACTATCCATATATCAGCTACTGATTACTCTATCAATATATCCGCTACTAACTATTCTACTAACAAATCAGCTACGGAACACTCTACCAATAGTTAAGATCCTGAACGAATTACATAGATATCAGCTATTGAACAAACTATCCATAATGATAATAATAATAATATTATTATTAATAATAATAATAATATAATGATAATAATGATAATAATTTATTGTTATTATTATTACACTCTATGAACTGAACTGAACACTCTATAAATATTTTTTATATATACTTTATATATATTATATATATATATGTATATATATATATTATTATATTATGATATATAATATAATATTTTTTTTATTTATTTTTTGGTCAGGTTTTTAGATAGTTATTATTTCATTTTTTATTGATGCTTTTATTTGCTTTTACTTTGTAGCACTATGAGATTTGATCCAAATCTAAAGTGCATTATAAATTAAGTGTTTTATTATTATTATTATTATTTCAGCGACTGAAATCTTTTCTAATATATCAGCTACTGAATAATCTATCAATAAACCAGCTACTGTTAATCTACTAATAGATCAGCTACTGAATACTTTACTGTTAGGAACTCTCCTGGGGTTTAGCTTGGACCCAAATGCAGACACAAGACGCAGCAGAGCAGGTGCAAAAATATTTATTCTAAACAAAAGGGACAAGGAAAAACAGGAACAAAAACACTAGGATAAACTTACTACACACGGGGAGACGGCTGGGACGCATGATGACTCGGTTAATATCATGCAGCGAACTGGCACCGAAGGGAAGGTAAGGACAGACAAAATAACAAAAAAATTCAACAATCCCGGATTTGGTCCAGCAAACCTATAATGTCCGGTGTACGACCTGAAGGCAGGCAGGCAGCACCAGATTGACCACCCTGGGTTCGAGGAGGAGGGTGCTGTGGAAGGCGAACCCGGGTGACAGTGGATGGAGACCAACCAGAATCCAGCGGCAGTGAAGGGCCCTGAGTCAGGGTCTGGGGAACCGGAGACCAGAGACTCGGGACCTGGGGAACCGAGGAGCATGGAGCTAAAGTCGGGGTCAAGATCTGGGACTGTCACTATACTAGGAGACTATTCTACTAATATATCAGCCGCTGAACACTCTCATCAGTGTATCAGTGACTGAATACTCTACCAATAGATCAGCTATTAATGATATCAATTTATCAGCTACTGAATACGCTATCCATAGATCAGCTACTGACTATTCTACTAATATATTAGCTACTGAACACTCTACCAATAGATGAGATTTTGAACACATAACATATATATCGGCTACTTAACACTCCTATCAGTACATCACCTACTGAATACTCTACATATAGATCAGCTACCGAATAATCTTTCAATAGATAGCTACTAGACACTCTACCAATAGATGAGATCCTGAACACATAAAATATATATCAGCTACTAAACATTCTATCAATACATCAGTTACTGAATACTCTCCCATTAGATCAGCTACTGAACACTACCGATATATCAGATACTGAACAATCTATCAATAGATCCTAATTAATTAATTAATTCATTATCTACCGCTTATCCTGTTCAGGGTCACGGGGGGCCTGGAGCCTAACCCAGCTGACATCCGGCGAGAGGCGGGGTACACCCTAGACAATGGCTCTATCCATAGATCATCTACTGAAAACTCCACAAATAGATCAGATACCCAACACTCAACCAATGTATCAGCTACTGTATACTCTACCAATAGATCAGCTACTGAACAATCTACCAATACATCTGCTACTGAATACTCCACCAATAGATCAGGAACTGAACACTCTCGCAATATATCATCTACTGAATACTCTATCATTATATCAGCTGTTGAATTATCCACCAATAGATCAACTACTGAACACTCTTTCAATATATCAGCTAAAGAATACTCTATCAATATGTAGCGGGTTATCTTCTTTTTACCTCAAAAATAATTGAGGTAAAAAGATTGATAATTGAATAGGGGCACCACCCAAAGTTAATTTGGGAAATTATGAGTCCTAGAATTGATCAATTCTTAATTTCATTAAATAAAAAAAGAAGGAAAAGACAGGACGTAGACAGTCTTAGAACGTAGAGGGATTCAAACAAATTGATTCTTAAAAGCAGGCTCAAACAAAAGAAAAAAAGGTTTGCGTGCCGTTATTGAGCTCAGGGTTGTGATGCTCAATAAACAATCAGTTCAGAATACGCAGTACGACTGAACAGAAAAAATGAAACGAAAGGCGAAAAGCAAACAACTTCAAAATCAAAGGCAAAATTGAAGTTGAAGAATGGAGAACGAAATAAAGAAGTGACAAAAAGGTAGGAGAGGCCAAGACGCTAAGAGGGAAGAAAAAAAAAGAGAAAAGACAGACGCAGGGCGCCATCCTCTTTTTATACCCGTCTGGGTGTCCAAGTAACTTATTTGCATGAAGGGATGAGCAGAGAGTCAGGTTTCTCTTGGTATAATGCAAATAGGGTGGACAGGGGTAGCGATAAAAATACGAGCGTGATAGTCAGACGTCAGAATAGTAAAACCACTCTCTCTCTCATCATGGCCAAAGAGTGATCAAACTCATGAGGGATATGTATATATACATATATAAATAACAAGTATAATAATGTGTTCATGCAAAACAGTAATCAAGATATAAACAAGTCTAGCTTAACTAATATGACATCTGCGTTAATAAGGCATATCTATCAGATTTGTAGCAGACAGGATCAGTACATGTCAAACAATCAAAGATTAGCAAATAAAGTTATTAGGAGCACTATTCATCCATCTTATTAAACTGGATGAGGTAAGACATACATATTCACATATTTTACAGGGGTAAAAAGAAAAACCTATTTTGGAAGAGATGTTTCTATTAATGACCGCTAGGTGGCTATGTTTTCTGCAGAACAGTCCAAGACGGACAAGCCAAAAATAAAAACTTGCTTATTTGAACAGATTATGATAACATGTTTTAAATCATTGTGAAGAAAATTTTAGCTGATTATGTAACTGTTTAAATTGTGACCCTAAATCAGAAAAACAGCATAGAAACAGTCTTTTTTGTTGATGAGGATCTAATCAAGACAGTATAACGGAGTTTAGCCGACTTGCACTTTTTGTGCTTCGTTTTTATTTTCCTCATATTTTGAAGCACAATAACATTCTGGGAAGGCTCCTCCACTCAATGCTCTATATAATTCAGCGGGTTATCTACAGTTTTACCTCGAAAATAATTGAATTGGGGACCACCCTAAAGTTAATTAGGGAAAATATGAAACTCAGAATAAATAAATTTCTTAATTTGATTGAATTTTGAAATCACACATCTGATAGCCATGAACTCTTTTACAAAGTACTCTTATTTCTCTTCAAGAAGGAAAGACAGGATACGTGTTGTGCTTAAATATGAATAAGTTTATACAACTACGGCTAAACAAAACAGGTGAAATATGGATAAATTATAGTGAAGTAAATAAACAGGATAATGCACATATGTGTGTGGGTGTGAATGTGTTAAATGATGGTTCAACAGCTGAGAGCTTGAAAAATAGGTTGATGATTGAAAGGAATTATTGACGGTTTTAAATTCTCTGGAACTTAATTATTACTAATGAGCATGATGAAATTTAAAGGGACTCTATTGTATACATCAACCCCAGATCATGAATGAGCTTGCTGGAATGATCTTACTTTGTGCTGGACACAATCACGTCCATGGGTCGGGGTATTGCATTCAATCAGGCAGTTCTCTTGCTGGAAGAAGGTAGGGTTCCAGAAGCCAGCTATAAACTTCTCTCCAGGTGACTTTATCGTCACTGCCGTATGAGGACTGGAGGTTGCTGCGCATTCACATGTGGCTATACAAGAGATGGACCTGGCACCGATCGTCCTATTGGATGCAAAAATGGGAACAGTTTACAAAGAGAGTCTCAGGCCTCACAAAACTTCCTAAGGAAAAATTTACCTATTGCAGTGCTGACCGTCTCACAATGAAAAGGGATTAAAAATTGACTCTTAGGAGCATATTCAAACAAAGGTAAAAGTTTGCATGCCGTTATTGAGCTCAGGGTTCTGATGCTCGATAAACAATCCGTTCAGAAAACGAGGTATAACTGAAGAGCGAAAAATCAACGTAAGTAAAAAAGCAAATGACTTAGAAAAACAAATGAGCAATAAAACGGGAGAGAACATAGGAAAAGGAAGAATGAAGACCTTAAGAGTGAAGAAGTGAAAAGAACAGTAAGAACAAGAAGTCAAAAGTGAAAAGAATGTGTCAAGATGCAGGGCGTCGTCCCCTTTTTATACCTGTCCAGGTGTCCCAGTACTTATGTGTATGAAGGGACGAGAAGAGTATCTGGTTACTCTTGTATATGTCAAGTTGGTAGACCATAAGGGGGAGATAAGGATAAAATTACTAATAGTAACACATTAGGTAGATTTACATTCTTTTACCTTGGCCAAAGAGTGATCAAACTCATATAAGTGAGGACAGTTTGAATATAAATACCATGTATTCTATATAACGTGTTCATGCAAAACCGGAATCAAGATATAATAAAATCCAGCTTAACTACAATGATATGTGTCTATCAGTGTTGTAGCAGATAGGATCAGCACATGTGAAACAATCAATTTATATTTTTGTCTTTCATGCAACCCTGTCGAATTTGATTAATAATTTATTAGTTTTTTATTTTAGTATTTATTAATTTAAGTTTCGGACTATATATGTTAAAATGAACAACCATCCCCCACAAACAAACCTTTGGCCATTACATAGTAACAACTTTTAGGCAATGTCAGTGCATTTACAAACCTTCTACCCCACTGTAAGGGTCATATGTGTATTTATACATAAGATATGCGTGAAATATCATACACACACTAAGAAAAGCATAAAGTGTCATGCTTGTAATTAGTTCTTCAGTTTTCAAGTTGAAGATATTTTCTTCAATGTGTTGGTCAGCCGCTCCGTATCTGTATCTGACATAATTCAATGGATCCCGTGTGTCTAGTTCACTGCCTTGCTAATCTTAACTTCAGTCTTTGAGTGACGGTGTAGAAAGTTTGGAGTCTACCTCACGTTCGTCTCGCAAAGGTAATTATGTGGTTGTTAAATAAAAAGAAATTTGCAACTGCTGTTTCTTGCGAAGATGAACTTTGAGAACAACTCTAGCATGGGAGCGCTATAGACAGTCCAGGTGTGGCTCTGCCTGGCAGTTTAGTTCCGCTCTTTGCTTTATTATCTGATGTTAAAAAAATATTTTTTTTACTTTTCTGAAATGAAACCTGCCCTAATCGGTAGATCTTTTATTCTGATTTTATCAGAGTTTCTCTTGATTTAGTGGCCCTACTCCAATTGAATTTCCGCCCTCATACTATAGAGCTGCGCATCTTGTTGGGCCGAGTTAAGGGCCTTGATTAATGTAATGGTAGACATTACAGTAATTTAAAATTGCCATGTTTAATTTATACTATTTGTTTTCCCCCAGACATTTTTTACAATGATACTGTATGGTAAGATATGTCTTTCTTAAGTTTAAAAGAAATGGGGAAATTCAAATTTGTGTTATGTTCAATAACTGAAGCAACAATGGATATCAATAAAAATACATGTTCATACAAGGCTTTCCTTTGAAGTTTGGATTTTAAAATATGTACTGTATAAGGCATCAATTGTATTAAATTTTTGTTTTTGAAAGTATTGAGAAATTAAATAGAACCTGGTAGCTTTGCATTTTGCAGCAGATTCATGGTTATGACACGGAAGCTGCGGTGTCATAACCATGAATCTGCTGCAAAATGCGTGTTTCCAGAAAAGAAGTCACAAGATGATACATACAATTAGTACAGTATTACATTGAAACAAATGGGAATGTTTGGAAGATAAGGTTTGGATGAATTTCAGCATTGTAATATAGTAATTACCAAATTTTATCTAATTTGGAAGGTATTAGGCTGATAGTGACCTACAATACTTTGAAAACATAACCTATATTTCCTCATTATTATTATTTTATTACACTATTAAAATCCCGATATTACCATTTTTGAATCCAAATATTTAACTGATTTAACCAATACATTTATTAACATTTTACCAATGTATTACTTTACTTTTACCAAATAGATTTACTTTATTTCCATCTTAAAATTTGTTTCCTCATCATTGCTCTGAGGTTTTGGGCCATTTTTGCCCTCTTAAATAATTTCAAGTGAAATATTACCCATGTATACCCATTGTTATTACCAAGCTATTACATATTTATCACCTCGTTATAAACGTACACTTTACATGTCCTCACTATTACCATCGCATTACCGTTCTGTGTAAAGTGCTACTAAAATGATAACAAATTACTGAAAAGGAACTCAAATTCACCAGATCAATTATTAAATTAAATACACATAAACAAAAATTAAACAAATAAACTGAATATCACAATAAACCAAACAGAACAGAACCAGGGTGAATTAACCATCTCTATATTAGCCAGATACTTTAGCTGAAAATGACCAGAAATCAGTTGACCAATCCAGCTTCACAGGCCAAATTGTACTTGGTAGAAATTATCAGAACGAAACAAAATACACAAAATAACCCATTCACAAAATACAACATAAACTACAAAAAAAAAATGATTAGGTTAAACTAAGAAATAGTCAACAAATCAGAGAAAAAAGTAAAACAAACCAATTACTTCAACTTATACGGTGGTAAATAGAAAGGAAAAACCATGCTGGGAATGTACCAAGCAGTTCAACTAGTCCCCAAATAGAATCAGCCTGCTGAATCTGAGTAGGCTCAGTTCGCATAATTCAGAAGCAAATCTAAAGCTGACTCCCTCCCCTCACGTTCACAACCTTGGAGTCATCCTTGACAATAACCTCCCCTTCAAACAAAATTTTTTCCTCTCAAGAACATGGCCCGGCTGTGTCTATCACTCTCCTTCTCTATTGCAGAGACACTCATCCACGCCTTCATCACCTCCTGACTGGACTACTGTAACAGCATCCTCTATGGCAAAACTTCAAATTAACTCTATAAACTCCAGTTTATCCAGAACTCTGCTGCCCTTCTCCTCAGAATTAGTCGCTCCCGGGACAACATCTCATCAGTTCAGCTTTTAATGTGTAATCATCTTCTGATTTATTATCTGTTGTGATTTCAAACGCCTGTGCCTTTATTTAAATTTTTTGTCTGATCTATATTCCTGTTTTAACATGTTATTTTACGCTGTATCTGTAAAGCGACTTTGAGTGTGTATGAAAAGTGCTCTATAAATAAAACGTATTGTTATTATCATTACATGCATAACAAAGCTACTGCTACATACCTGCACTGGTATAAAGACACCGGAATGGAACAAAGCAACCCGGAAGTGTATGTGCCCGAAGGTCAAAGAGCAAGAGAGCATCAAGACCGCCACCTACCTCCCTTTATAGATGGCCTAGTTTGGGGATAGGCTAATGAGCCAAAGATGAAAGTCACGCTCGCATTAAGAAGGAAGAAGGCCTTTCATCCTGCTACAATCAGCGTTATGCCTGATGCCCCTCCCCAATTATCTGGGCTTGGGCAAGGTAATAGAAATACACTGGCTTGTGACCTCTGCATAACTGGGTATCCAAGATACTGATTGTATCGATAGTGATTTTGATGGTGAGGCAGGATCTTCAAAGTCAGAGGATGGGCTGGCCTGGATGTGTCCTGGTGTATTGAGTTATGGTGTGACTAATGAGAGCAGTGTTAATCAGCGCTGATCTTGAAATTAGATGGAATTTTGGTGTTGGACCCCAAGAGTCTGCCAACCGGATAACTGTTAAACATGCATTCACGATGAAAAGTGATGGGCAGAAATCTGTAGCTGATTGCATCTGTTTTCAATCCTAATTGATTTGGTACAAAAAGAAACATTTTTTTTAGCCCATTGTGACAGCAGAATCTGGAATTAGGTGTCTCATTACCTTACTCATTTAAAAAATCAAGAACCTACAATTAAAATAGATGTTTGAGTTGTTGCTGTCTTCCATGTTCTCTCTATGAGAGAGTCACTGCTGACAGAGTCAGATATTAGCTATCTGCATTTGGTCAGTGAGTATATGAAGACACGTTAAATATTATATACCTGAGAAGTTGGGGATATTATGAAATTGTCATTGCCACCACATTGCGCCGCCCAGATCCCTAATATTAACGTGATAACTCAAAACGATTTTATGGATCAATTTCAAGTTTTATACACACATGGACGATACGAGAAAGAACTGGAGTGTTTTTGGGAAAGGTCAATTGTTCATTTCCGACAATAGGGGAGCTTTATTTCAAAAAGTTTCCTGGCCATCATTTTAGACAAAACTTGGTTCATATAAATCGAGCTGAGGAGATCTACTTATTTTACGCTACGTTTTACTTTAATAGTTCATATTTACTCAGTAGGGTCACTTTTTATGAAAAACACAGTTTTCCGGTGTAACTTTCTAATCCTTGGGCAGTTTTTCCCCAGATTTCATTTAAGTGAATCAACTCAAGGACATTTATGTTGTAAATATTAAAACATTACTGTAATAGTTCATATTTTAATCACTAGCTCAAAAACTACTATTTTTAAACTTTAAACCTTCATTGACCCCAGTGCAAAGAGGAACTAGATTATTTTGACAAAAATCGGTTGTAGGTATCTGACATTAGTGGGAAGTCTATCTCCCAAGGTTTTCGGGCCATAATATCTCAACTGTCTGATTTATAATACAAACTTGGTACACATGAATCAACTTTTGGGGGTCAATTTTGCATAGATCATGTTTTACTCTATTGTTTCCTATTTTACTCACTATAGTGAGGTTTTTTAAGAAAAACACTGTTTTCCAGGTATAACTCCTAACCATTTGCCCGATTAAGAACAAATTTTGAGAATCATGTTTTACTCACTAGGCAGACCTCCTTTAAAAAAAAATACCGTGGATATGACTTTACCTTTATTATGAGAAGTTTGGTCAGGGAAATTGGTTGTATAACAAAGCAGAATCTTTCGTGGATATGCCCCTGCTTTCGGGATCTACAGCATGGGAATAGTTTGGATTTGAAAAGGTAAGGCAGTGTTTTGTTAAGAGCATCTAAATATGCAGTAGAAAGGCAGCCACATTTAAAAAGAAAATTTTAATGTCATGGTGCAAATGTGTGTGTATTTGATGTTAATAAACACATACAGGCAAATATGAGACCCTGAGATACAAGTTTGATTTGGCACTGTATTGATCACATACAGTCGCCAAAGTGAAATGAATCGTAGTGAAATTATTGCCTGCCTTTGAACACAGCATCATTGGTATTTGTGGTTACTCACTTAATTGTGAATCTTACCATTAATCACTGTACCATTACTGCATCCATATTCCTCTTTGCGTTTTATGGAAATGGGGGATAAATTTATGTCAATACCTTGAACATACAATGATTAACTAAAAGATTAAATATGACCCCTTCTCACCCAGAAAATTTGGCCATGTGAAAACAGAATATTTTTCTTATACCAATGGTATAGAGTGAAGAAGTGTTGAGATGAAGCACTTAGTCAGTGAAAGAAATACCTGGTATATAGGTTTTCAGAGACATTGACTAGGTGGC
This sequence comes from Lophius americanus, assembly GCA_037951165.1. NCBI lineage: Eukaryota > Metazoa > Chordata > Actinopteri > Lophiiformes > Lophiidae > Lophius > Lophius americanus. Next base: position 7,429,838 of record JBBDHG010000099.1, read on the forward strand.
AACAATCAGAGCTGGTTGACAACATTTAACAACTAGACCTATTATGTTGTGCCAAAAAAGCAAGGCTATATCTCTTTAAAAGTTCCCAGTCCACTTTGTTGTACAGGCAATCCCGCTGATTGAACTCCTCAAATCAAATGCGATGCATTATTTCCACAGTATCTTTTGTAGAAAAAAAGAGAGCTCCCCAAAGTGAGTAAAAGATGAACAACTGGATTAAAATTTGCGTAAAATATGTATATTCATATGCACCAAAGTTGAACTAAATCGGATCAGCGGTTGAGACATTATGGCTGAGATCTTTTGCTAGGAGATCAAAGCTCCCACTAGTGCTTCCAAAATCAATCCAGTTCTTCCTCGCAATTAAGTCTATGGGGGTAAAAAGTTTGAAAATGATCAATGACAGTTTTGAGGTATGTCTGGAAAACATTTTTTTTTCGTTAAAAGCCCCTCCTATTGAGTAAAATGTGAACTTTTAGACTAAATTATGATATATCTCGTACTTTGAGATTTGATCCATATGTAAAGCGTGTTATGAATTAAATGTATTATTATTATTATTATATACAAAGTTGATATCCTTTAGTTGATACACCAAATCTGGAATAAATTGGACCAACGGTTAGGAAGTTATGTCCTGAAAACTTGAAAAAAGGCTATTGAGAAAAATATGAAATATTTAAGTAAAACACAATGTAAACGCTTTCTACAAATTGGACGCTGAAAGGAGAGGACGCTGGCGTTGTCTGTTCGCCGCTTTTCCATCAGAGTTCTACAGCCTGCAATACTATTAACCGAAAAGTATACCTTTTATTGTTGGTCAAAGGCAAACCTTTTGGATATATATCCGTATTTGTATCTATTATTCTGTATTTGTATTTGTATTTGTAACAATTCTACCGAGTCTGGTGACGGTCCGCCTATCGGTGACGGTCGTTTATGTCCGTTTCTGTTTGTTCATCGTTGATGTCAGTTTTGTTTATCCGTCTTGTTCATCACTGCCCCCGAGACACTTTCACCAAAAGCCGCTGTTGATCACTTTCTGTGTTTGATAGCTTTTTTCTCGGCATCATTTCCATGAAAATAACGGCTACTAACGTCCTCTGTGCGTCCCGTCCAAAGCTAACGGCTAATAACGGGCTAGTCTCCACAACTGGCATGATGATGAGTTATTCTGTCTCCCAACTGATTGAAATAATAACCGATATGCACAACTACAACGAGTGTTGTAGTTGTGCATATCGGTTATTAATCAACTTGGACTCCTTCGCCGACCCGGTTACATTCACAGAAGTTGCCGTTCTAAGTTTGTTTACTCCCGCTCCCGCTCAGATAACTCCATTCCGTCCTTTTGCTCTGACGTGCGCACTATCACGTCTCAGACGCGTCATTAGAATGCTGCAGCTTTTCCCATTACTGTCAATGCACTTTCCTCGATAAAATCATCCACTGTGCGGGTTAGAAAACGTGGAGTGTATTTCAGTCTTCTTCGGCCAATACAGAGACTCACTGCTCCATCTAGTATTAAAATCGAACTCTTTAATTCACAATCTCTCACAAACAAATCATGCCTCATACATGACCACATTCTGGAGAAATGTCTGGACGTTATGTGCCTTACAGAAACCTGCCAACAACCAGATGATTTTTCTGTCCTGAATGAGACCTGTCCCGCCGGTTACAGTTACCTCCAGAAAGCCCACAGCACTGGTCGTGGTGGTGGTCTGTCTGTCATCTACCGCAGTGATTTGGACTTGTCTCCACTGCCGTTGCCAGAGATCTCTTCTTTTGAATGCCTGGCATTAAATTGTAAACCCCCTTTCTCCATGACCATACTTCTAATCTACCGGCCACCCAAAAAAAACCCAGCCTTCATCTCTGAGATGTACATACTGATTTCTACAATAACTCCCTGAGTAGCATCCTGGATCGTCACGCCCCTGTAAATACTACAACAGTCACCTTCTCCCGCTCAGCCCCCTGGTTCACCAGCGAGCTACGGGAAATGAAGGCAGCTGGGCGTGTCCTTGAGCGGCGTTTCAAGGCTTCAGGTCTTACTGTCCACAAGCTAGCCTTTCGGGAACACCAAAAGGCCTACTCAAAGTCCCTTAGAGAGGCTCGGTCGCTGTTCTACTCCAACATCATCAAAACCAGTCCTGGAAATTCTAAGCAGCTGTCTTCCACTATCAATCATCTCCTTAAACCACAAACTCCCCACTTACAGAAATTACAGAAGAGCACTGTAATAATTTCATGGCTTTCTTCAAATCAAAAATTGACTCAATCCGTTCTGTCCTTTCTGGTTCCTCCTCTCTACCTATCGAGTCTGCTTACTCACAGTTGGAGATCTCCCGGCCTCTAAAGTGTTTCCCAGAAATCTCACAGCAGGAGGTTGAGGTTATCATCAGGACAATGAAGCCCTCCACCTGTGCACTTGACCCCTTTCCTACAGCCCTAGTGAAAACTATCATCTCTTCCATCAGTCCCCTGATCACCGCTGTAATAAATCAATCCCTCCAGGCCGGCTTTGATCCATCTGCCCTAAAAGCCGCCATAATCAGACCACTCCTCAAAAAACCTACTCTCGATCCAGAACTTTTTACTAATTACCGGCCCATTTCCAAACTCCCATTCCTCTCCAAAGTTCTGGAAAAAATAGTTGCTGCCCACCTCCAGGACCACCTCAATTACAACAACCTCTTTGAAACCTTTCAGTCTGGTTTCCGTTCCGCCCACAGCACAGAAACAGCTCTGCTTAGAGTCACAAATGACCTACGGATGGCAGCAGATGCTGGTTCACCTTCTCTCCTGATTCTCCTTGATTTGTCTGCTGCCTTCGACACAGTTGACCATGGAATACTCCTACACCACTTACATCACACCATTGGACTCACTGCCACGGCCCTAAACTTGTTTCAATCCTACCTCACTGACAGAACAGAATACGTTTCCTTGGAAGTTCAAAGTCCCGGACATACACCGTCAACTGTGGGGTCCCCCAGGGATCAGTCCTTGGCCCCATTCTCTTCATACTAAACATGCACCCCCTTGGCCGTGTCATCAGTCGATATGGACTCTCATTCCATTGTTACGCTGATGACACGCAAATCTACATAAAAACTGACACATGTTCCTCGGCAGCCTCTCCATCCTCATCGTCATCATCATCTCCCCAGTCAACTCTCCGCGCTTGTCTGGAGGAGATAAAGGTGTGGACGAAAAACAACTTTCTCCAGTTGAACAGCTCCAAAACCGAAGCTATTTTAATTGGCACCCCACATCAGACCCAGTCTTCCTCCATAACCAGTATTACCTTCTCTGGTCAGGACATTCCCCTCTCTTCATCAGTCACCAACCTCGGTGTAAGATTTGACCCTCAACTCACTTTTGAATCCCACATCAAACACATCTGCAAGATCTCCTTTCACCATCTCAGAAATATCTCGAAACGCCGTTATTCACTCACCTTGAGTGATGCTGAAAAGCTGGTCCGCGCGTTTGTCTCCTCCCGACTGGATTACTGTAACGCACTTCTCATCCCTGATAAAAGTCTTCAAAGACTTCAGTATGTTCAAAACAGTGCTGCAAGGATCCTGACGAGAGTTTGTAAACACGAACACATCACCCCTGTTCTTCATTCCCTTCATTGGCTTCCCATCTCCACCAGGATTGATTATAAGATCTCTCTCCTCACTCACCAGTGCATCCATGGTAACGCACCCCCCTACCTAAAAGAACTACTCAGCCCACTAAAACTTTCCTTTTTAGCAGAACCTATAACCTTAATTAACATTGCTGCTTTTTGGTCAGGCTTTTATATAGTTATTATTTTATTTTTTATTGATGCTTTTATCTGCTTTTGCTTTGTAGCACTTTGAGATTTGATCCAAATGTAGAGTGCATTATAAATTAAATGTATTATTATTATTATTATTATTAAACAAGATAGATTTTGAGTCGATTCCTATGCATTTCTGACTAAAGTGGACCAATGGTTGAGAAATTAGTGCCGATAACTTTTGAAGATAAAACACCCCTTAGTGTTTGGAATCTACAACCAACTTCAGCCAAAATCAATCCATTTCTCCTTCACACTAAGGTCTATGTAGGTATAAAGTTTGAAAATGTACAAGAATAAGTTGTTTTCTTGTACAAATCCTGCACTACCACGAAGGATGTGTGGCGATAGCAGCAGCAGCCATGATGATTTCATAATATCTGACTTTTCGTGAATTTAATGGAGCACAATGTTCACTAGCGTCAACTTTATAACACATATGACCCCAACGCTGTGTTTTCTGACCAGATCGTTATACCAATATTTTGCAGGTTAACATGGTATATACTGCCTAAACCTACAATTTGAATGGCCAAAGAGTTTTAAAAAATGATATATCGTATAATTTTCTTTCGATTAAAAAATTAAAATGGGTCTTACAGGCCCGAACACCATTCAAGGGTTAAGTTAACGAAAAAAAGGTACAAAACGCTGGTTTAAAAAAATAATAGTTTCAGCCACGTCGGGATATACAAGGTTTTTTCTGTTAATTATGAGATTAGATTAGATACAGAATGGCTCAGTTGATTTCATGAATTCCTTAAGAATAAGTAAGTAAGAACTTTAAGATGTTCGTCATTTTTTAACACTCACAGCTATGGTCGTTCACAACTACAGTAAGAGCTGTGGCATCGATAGCTGTTTAATTTGTAACCATTTCAATTTAGTGAGATGTAATTTCCAAACGCGATCCCTCCTCTCTGGGAGATACTTTGAGAATTATGGGAAATCTGCAAAGGAAAGACAACTTGAACAAACTCACATTCTAAAAGTATCTCAAAGGTCCATCAGTTCAAAAAAAAAGTTTTGTCTTTGCTATGGACTGCAGTGAGATCAAGGTTTACAATGACTTCTATTATTTTTTTAAGCTGTCCTGTCGAGTTGACTTGGATTACAGAATGAGGATCCGGTTACCTTACAGCGCCAGAGAATTTTAGTCTGCAAAGGAAGAGTTTTTCATACTCCTCCAGCTGTGTAAAATGCATTGGATTTATTATTATTATATTATATATTATTATTCAATGAGGCAACCGGACCGGAAAGGCAATAAAGAGAAAAGTCTGTGGAGGTGGAAAAAAGAAAGTTGCTGCTAAAAATACAAAAAAAAAAAATGCAAAAAAAGCTGATAAAATACCAAAGAACAACCAATATAAACTTGAACAACAAAAACAGCAATATCGCAATTATATATAAATCTATAAGTGTGTGTTTGTATATATTTAGGGTTTTTTTGTGCCTCTCTGCCCACTGCGTAGACAGAGAGGCATTAGGCTCCAAGTCCCCAAGAACCCACACACCCTGCCGAAACCGCCGACACAGAGCCCACCTTACACTGGAGAGGCCAGGAACCACCCTAGCCTCTCCAAGAGCTTAAACTCTTGTCGTTTTTTCAAAACAGAACACCTAACATGGATTTTGGATGGTACTTAGATGAGACCAAGCAGCTAATCGATCCATGCTTCCCCATCATTAAAAATCTAGACCAAACTGAGACTTGAATTTACTTGATGATGACGATGATGACGATGTTGGCTACAACCTGGTTTGATGAAAGTGGAGGATTTAATATTTTTAGACACCAAGGCAGTTGGGAAACGCTCAAAGAGATATTTAGTGAATCCAGGATTCTAGAATTTACTTTGCTTTTTTTCTCCATCATAAAAGGACTAGTTAAGGCTCAAGATTTAGAGCTGCTGTCCACTGATCAAAAGGTTGGTAGTTCCATCCCATGAACGTGCACTTTGCATGTTGAAACATTTTTAAGCAAGATAACTGATCACTAATCTGATTCCTCCAGTGCTGTACATGGTGCCCACTAATCCTCAGGGATAGGTCATGCAAGGAAAACACAAAACAGGTTTCATCTATGAAAGGGTTTTTGAGTTATCAGCGTAAAATCGAAGACGCAATGATGATTCCAATACATTCCAGACTTTTCAGGGATATAATTAAATTGACTGCTCTATCCAATGAGATGGACACTGTGCACGTCTTGGAAAATCTGTCCTTAAACATCAACAAAAACCAATATATCAGCACGGACAACTACATATTATGGTTTATTCATAAATTTTGGTTAAGCTAGTATGTATGGCTTGTGAGATATGCTAAAGGCAGAATTTATGCGTCATTCTGACATCTATAGCCCTCTGTCATTTTAATGTTGAAGAAAAATGTGTATCAATCCATTACTGAAAATTGAAACACATAAATGCCCCTATGTGAAATATATTCTAAATCTCACAGTTGCAATATGATTTAGAACAATGATGATCTAATCTCAAAAAATATAAGGAGTGCGGTTATTAAAATTACTATAATGTTTTTTTTGAAAATTTTACAGACATGTGTAATACAAGCTATTTAATGTCAGCTAAGGAACTTGGTTGATTCTCAAGACCAAGGATAGTCTCATCTATTGTTTTCCCAGCTGCTGTGAATGAGCTTTTTCCTCATGGAGTATAACAAACATCACCCTGTTCCTCCCGCCTGTAGGGGCTTAGCAGGAAATGTTACTACATGCAGAAATGGCATAAAAATTAAGCCCTTTTTGACAATTAAAAAAGATATTTCAACAATATTTTTATCCACACGACAAAAATCCCATCTCACCCACGCTGCTATTCCCTGGCCTTGCTTTGTGTAACTGGATCTCTGCTTTCTTTCTTTAATTTTGTGGATATTTCATCAATTAATCACAGCTTTTTCTCAGAGAACGTGACAAGCTTTATTTATTCGCTGCTGAGGTTGACCTGTCTTACCGATACAAGACACATATAGTGACATGTCAGAGCTTGTTTGCATTTATGTGTGAATTACTGTCACTGCAAGTGCGTCCCTGTTGGCTGAGACTAAGGTCAGACATTGGTCTGACTCACGTGTCTTCACAGTGTGTGTGTCCCACACATGCATAAATAAGTACACTGTAAACTTTGCTGTGAATTAACAGTGATACAGTACCCTACTGTATGAATGGTTTACAGTGACAAGCTGTTAACTGCAATGCAATTTTGATTAAAGTACATGACTATAGCATTTATGGCAGAATGTAAGCAATTAGAGAGATGAACTGTGAACAGAAGAGCATCACAGGAAGATGAAGGAAAAGTGTGAGAATAAAGATTTGAGAATGAGACGATGAATCGATGGTATGGAGACCTTTCATGATTATACCCTTGATGAAGTACCCGCCAGCAAAGTTAAAGAAAGGCTTCTCCATGCTTTTGTCTTTCCATGTTAAGGTTTGTAAATATGTCAGTAACTCCTTGTTAGCTTGGTTTCAGATCGTGCAAACTGCAGCTGCACAGATTGTAATCGAGACAATCATAGGTCCAATATCAGGGCATTTCTTAATTCCTCTCATTGGTTGTTAGTCAAATTCAGGACAAATTTAAAGATCCTATGAAGTAACTTTAAAGACCAGCATGGTATAGCCACCAGTTGATAAGCACGTTGGTGATAAAGGATGGGGATCAAGCTTTTGCATCAGGTCCACTATAGGCTAGGGATTTCCATGCCTTAGCAGATAAGGCTTGCCTAAACATTACTATTTTCTTTGATGTTTTTATTTTAATTGCTGCCCATTTGTGAACAGCGTTCACAAATAGAGAAGAAAGGTAGATGCTGCAATGCCAAAAGAAATACAAAGTTATCCTAATGACAGCATAATAAAGGTCTATAAAGCTTCACCTACTTGCACATTTTGTCAAATTGAAAATAATGCATAGATTTTATTTTGTCTGTGCCTATTTGCTATGGTTGATAAGCTGACAAACCCCCCTAAACAGATAGCTCCAGAACTCCTTTTCACAGCAAAATGCAATGAATTTGCTTACTTTTTCAGTGAAAAAATCCAGTCCATAAGGTTACATATTAACACAAATCAACAATTCAATAAAATAACGTTATCCCTAAGACCTCCCAGGAATAACCTTACTGCAATGTCAGAATTTAATACAGTTGACCAAAAAACCATAGAGGAAACAGTTCAGCATCTAAAACCATCAACATGCTGTCTTGACACAATGCCATCAGATTTTTTAAAAACTATTGTGAACTCTGTCCAACTAGATCTGCAACAAATACTAAATAGCTCACTTCAATCAGGCACGTTTCCTAAACCCCTAAAAGTAGCTACCATTAAGCCACTCTTAAAAAAGAGAATGCTGGATGCTTCCATGTTAACCAACTACAGACCTATCTCAAATCTTCCCTTCATAGCCAAGATCATTGAGAAAGTGTTTTTTAATCAACTCAGCAATTTCTTGAATTCCAGTGGCCTGTTTGAAAAAATTTCAATCAGGCTTCCGAACTCACCACAGTACAGAAACAGCTATTATTAGAGTGTTAAATGATATAAGGTTAAACACTGACTAAGGTAAGGTGTCAGTTCTGGTCCTGTTGGATCTCAGTGCTTCATTTGACACTGTGGATCACAGTATATTGTTGAACAGGTTGGAAACTTGGGCAGGACTCAGCGGAACAGTCCTGAAATGGTTCAGGTCCTCTTGGAAGAGCGGAGTTATTTTGTGACCACTGGAAGTTATGAATCCAATCGAATGGCTATGACATGTGGAGTTCCTCAGGGGTCAGTTCTTGGACCCCTTCTGTTCAGTCTATATATGCTGCCTTTGGGTGTAGTTCTGCAGAACTGTAATGTAGACTATAACAGTTATGCTGATGACACGCAGATATACATAGCACTATCCTCAGATGACTACAGTCCAATACAGTCATTGTGTCAATGTTTAGAGCAAGTAACAAATTGGGTGAACCAAAATTTCCTTCAATTAAATCAGGACAAAACTGAGGTAATTGTTTTTGGCAATAAAGAGAAGAGGATTGCCGTCAGTAAACATCTCGAGTCACTCTCTCCAAAAACTAGGGACCAAGTGAGAAACCTTGGGGTGCTGATAGACTCAGATTTGACCTTCAGCAATCATATCAAATCCATCACCAAAACAGCCTTCTATCAGCTTAAGAACATATCCAGAGTGAAGGGTTTTATGTCTCAAACAGACCAGGAGAAGTTGATTCATGCCTTCATCTCCAGTAGACTCGACTACTGTAACGGTCTTCTGACAGGACTCCCACAAAAAAGCATGAAACAGCTGCAGCTCATTCAGAATGCTGCAGCTAAAGTTTTAACCAGAACAAAGAGAGCAGAGCACATTACTCCAGTTTTAAAGTCTTTACACTGGCTCCCAGTCAGCTATAGAATAGATTTTAAAGTTCTGCTACTGGTCTACAAATCACTGAATGGTTTAGGTCCAGAATACATAAATGACATCTTAGTAGAATACAAACCCAGTAGGGCTGTGAGATCTACTGACTTAGGTCAGATAGTGGAGCCCAGAGTTCAGACTAAACATGGTGAAGCAGCTTTTAGCCGTTATGCTGGACAACATTGGAACAAATTACCAGCTGAACTGAAATCCGCCCCAACTGTGAACATTTTTAAATCCAGGTTAAAAACACTTATTTTCTCCTGTGCTTATGATTGAGCGTTCAAAGCCCTTTAAATTGTAATCTTTCATTTGCACTATGTCCTTTTAATTCATTATTCTATGCTGATTTTATTTTTATTTTTTTCTCTCTTTATTCTTCTGTAGTTTTTATATTTGTATTTTTATTTAAATTCTGATTGTTTATGTAAAGTGCATTGAGTTGCCATTGTGTATGAAATGCGCTATATAAATAAAGCTGCCTTGCCTTGCCTTGCCTTGCCTAAAGCATATGAGAATTTGGCACATCCGATTTTAAGATGAATATTAATCTGAATAAATGAAATCAAAAATATATTCGACAAAAATAGAATAACAATTATCTTAACATTTTTTTAAAATCATCTGGGTTCTTTCCAGCTCTTCCAATTCTATGATTAAAATGGCTTGACTGCCCTTAGTTTTAATCCATACATCGGTTTATAGTTTCAACTGGTTACTAGTTCCATATGATAACACATGCTCATGCTTCAGCTGTCTTCCAGACTTCTGCATGAACTAACAACCTATTTTCAAGAGATAATTTCAATCACTTTTGTGTGAGCCAGAGATAAGACAATTTGAATCCGTCTTAAAGTTGGGAGCACCCGGAGGTCATTCACGTACAGTCAAAAAAGTAATTGACAGATTTGCATGAATTTTCTAGCAGATATAGGCATCTGAGATAGTAACAGGTGATTAAATTTTGGAAAAAAATCTTCTGCCCAGCAGAAGAGAAAACGCTGACTCTCTTCTACAGCTGTCATCTCTGTTGTCACAGCTCTGGGGTGACTCAGCCATTTCTTCAGTGATCTTTTTTTCTTGTCTTATTTTTCTCTGCTCAAGAGGGAAGCTCTTGTCTATCTCTATGTGGATAAATGTGGACCCATTTCCACAGACATAACTGCTGGTTTGGTTCCACACCTGAATCCTATTTCAGTAACTCTGCAGCATATTGCTCCTGCTCTCCAGCCACTCCTTGTCAGATTATTGACCTTCCTGTGTGGTGGTCCAATTATCATCCTATTTTGTAGTTTTTAATTCCTTTTGCCGGCTCAACTGTTTTTTATGTTAGGAGATTTTTTAATGCTAATATCAATCAATCCTGATCTCACCGCCAGCGATTCGCAGTCGGACCAAGCCATTCTTCACAACGCCAATCCAGCGAACCCTCAGATTTCTCCTGCATCTTTCCCCTTTGGGAAAAATTATGTACCTTCAAATTTACATACTGATGACTATATCTACATTTTGGGTCTGGTTAAAGTCCCTCAGATCATTACACTCACCATAAATACTAGAATGTTGATTAATCTGAATATAAGTATTGTATAGAAACAGCAATAAAACTTGAGAAGAAAAGGGAAATGCAAAAGTGAGTGCAAAGGTTTTGTCTTTTTTGAATTAGGTAGTTTTAACTGGAACTAAGAAAGAGTACCTCTCTGGTTCATGTACCATATTATCGCAGGTAGTGTTTATAACTTTCACTTTAGAAATGTAACCTTTGTTTCATATTTCCACATTGCATCACTCCAAATTGGTGTTGCTTTATCAAAAAGGACCCTAGCTAGAAGATCTTAATTCCATTACACACACATTTAGAGCAAGTCCAACTGTAATGGGTTTTTATTTATTTATTAAGACACAAACACACGTTTTCGTACTCACAAATGTATCATTGGAACTTTCTGTTTCAATAAAATGCTGAACATGCAAAATTTCCATGCAAGGCATAAAATTCTTGTAACTCACCAAAGACACTTTTCATGCATGAGTTTGCTAACTTTTGAATTACCAATTAATTATTGGTATCTTAGATTTTCCTTCAAAAATTTCTGCTTATGTTAACTAGTACAATACAATTATCTTTTTATACTGTTTATTTCAATTTAAATAATTATCAATTTATCTATTTATTTATAGCTATCTCTGGCCCGTAGGCTGGGGACCATCAATTTAGGTCCCGGTCAAATGATGGAAAAAACCATGTTATAGTGGCCGTCCTCTTCTCGTGAGGGATATATCAAGAACTTATTTCACATGTAGTACAATGTATGACTCTGATAATGAACAGTATAGATTATCATTATTACATTTTTTTCATGTTTGTGTCTGAACTCATACTGGCTGGAAAAAAAAGTCCTTTTGACACTTTCAACAATTTTAAGGGATTTGATGTGTTTTTGTTCACATTCATTACTCCATCCTGAATTTCACAAGTAACACCTTCTCTAACAGAGACAATATAGTCATCCTACGATCAGCCTACATCTGTCATCAGTTATGCTCTGAGAACATTATTTCTCAGAGTCAAAATTAGGCTGTCAAAGTGTGGACATAAAAAACATACTGGATGAGTTGCACAAACCTACATTATGGTCTAATTATTAAAGATTCATTGAAAGAACCCGTTGACATTGGTATTTACACCAGGGAGCCAACCTGACCCACTGACAGAATCAGTTGATTCTTATAACTTAGCATTCATTATCAGCTTTGACCGATGACTCAACATGTAAGTGATGCTGTTAGCCTGCTGTGAAGCTGTCATCGGTGCAGCGAAGAGTGTCTCCTGTCCTGTGGAGCACTGACGGCTTCTCTCAAATCTGACAAATAATGTGTCATATAGATGAGTGGCAGGGTGTGTAGATATGAACCCTGCGAAGACGGTATGATTGTCTGTGCCATGCAGTTGTCATGGATACGTGTTCTCCTCATTTCAATGGTGACTGAGCGGGTGGATGAAATATGTAATCATTCTGCTTCTGATCCTTTGGCAGGCTTTCTGAACAGCCTGCAATATTACCATATATGCTAAATAAAAAATATTAATAATCCATTCACATGAAGTGCCATTAATCTTTGTGTGTTGTCTGGATTTTTTTTTCATTGCGCAAATTTTAATTTTATTGTATGTAAATTCTCAGTAATTAACTGGCAGCTGCTTCATTATTTTTTATAATTTCTTACTGTAATTTAGAAATACAATATAATAGTAGAGATAACTATTCTTAAAAAGTAAAGGTGAGATGAAAACTCCATCTGTAAGCCGTATATTTACATTATGTCAACCTTGATTTGGATTTATAGTATGTTATCTACTTCTAGCTCCCTCAGACTATACAAGCGTGTGCCCCTTTTCATGATATTTATAAACTGTCTGGATCAAAATGTACCAAATGGAGGCTTTAAATTTTATGCTTATGATACTGTGATATACTGCTCTGCTTCCAAACCAATCCACATCCTCAGTCATATACAAATAACTTTTAATATTGTTTAATGTAATTTTTGTGATTTAAAACTTGTTGTAAATACTGATAAATCTAATCTTATGCTGTTTTCTAACTCAAAATCTTGTAACTGAACCGTCCAACCATAATCACTCTTCGGGGCTCAGAGATTGAATCAGTATCTAAATACAAATATCCAAGTTTTGTGATTGATGATTCTCTCTCCATTTCATTTTCAGCAACTGGTAAAAAACTGAAATAGAGTTTTTACTTTGGAATCAAGTCTTGCCTCTCCTTCGAAGCTGAAAGACTTGTTGCAACCATCTTTATGTCTGTGCTGGACTATGGTGATGTTTTTTACATGCATGCATCTTCTCAATGGTTGCGCACATTATACACTGTTTACGACGGAGCTATAATATTTGTCACTGATTTTAAAGCCCTCACCCATCACTGCGTGTGGTCTGCCCCGGTTGATTGGGCTTGTCCACTCGTTTATTTAACCACTGGCATACTCTTTTTTATATGGCTATTCTGGGTCTGCTTCCTCCTTATCTCTTGACCTACATCAATCAAAAATCCACGAAACGTTAATTTGTTGATCTTGGGACTTATTCCTACAGTTTTTCAACTGTGTTTGTTTGCTGCTGCCAGTCTTGGACAAGCGGCTCTTGAAAATGAAATTTATTTCTGTGGACAGAAGCAAACGCACTGTAAATTTAAATTTTACAACAAGCACATGCTGCACCTGTCATTTGAAAACATGCGCATGCTGCAAATTAAGAATACATTTTCATTAATTTCACAACAAATCCACGCTGCAAAAGCCACAACACAACACCATACGGCGTGGTAGCTTCGCTTAACTTCCTGGTCAACGAAATCATGTGATTAGCGATAAAACTTTAATCAACTTTGCTGAAACAACAAATAAAGTTAATACTGAGCCTTACATGTCTTACATGTCATACCCAAAGCTACAGTAAACAAGGTGTATTGTACTTGCGGAAAACTCTTTATCAGCCATTTTAATAGCTTCTGTATGTGACATTTTGTCTGTCGTGTACACGTTGCCATGGCGACAAGTGAAATTGACATGCGCAAAGTAAAAAATTGAAGGTTACAGTGCGTTTGGCCACCGTAGATTTTTAACCATAATGGGATTTTCGTGTTGAATTAAGGTTAGAAAAAAAACAAGAAAAAATCAAGAAAAAATATAAAAAACTTAGATAATTATTTAGTACCTCTCTTAGTCTGACCATTCGAAGCATGCTATGTCAGTGATCTTCAATCATGAATCCACACACAGTTTACCATGCAAAGCCATCATATGTCAGCTGCATTTATAAATGGATGATGCAGTAATTTATGTGCATGTCTTACTTAAGGTGCAACTATGTATGAATCTCTTTCAGATTTATCGAGGATCGTTTTGTATCACATCTATTTGTTGCATTTTGTGATTGGTTGGAAAAAGGCTCAATCTCTCTTGTAAAGAAATTATTAATCTCACTTTGACTTTGTGGTTAGATAACCACGATCAGCCCTATTATAGAACCATTTTAAGCTACAAAACTACTACTAAGACTAGTAATAATGAGTCATATCAGCAATAACAAGTACAAAAATGCCCTTACTAATAAAAACATTTTTGCATTGATGTGGATAGAGCATATGCTCTCTCACAGCAAGAGGACATTCAGATAACAAATTAAGATTGGTATGCATTTCTTGTAAGATTTACTACAAATTCAAATAACAATCATCAACAGGTGATCATCGTGATCATCAGATGCACAGTTTAAGGGCCCCCACAGACCTCCTGTGAATTCTAAGTCTATCATTTAATAAGGAAAAGTAGATAGATAGGTAGGCTTTACCACTGATCGGATTTGCTGTTACACACACACAGACAAGAGAAACATCACATGAACCCATTGATGGGGCCTTATAAAAATGGCTACTAACTTAAATATAGATGAAACATTTATATTGATTAATTCCCGTGATATACATACATAAATAAAAAACTAAATAGATTTCTTCTTCGGATTTTTTATGATTTCAACTTTGCATGGTGATAGTAAAAGGAGTAATATGGATGAGGCTATGCGAAAAGTGCAAACCTATCAGAGCACACAAGGTTGGAGCAGCAACCTTGGATAACCTCGTTGCCAGTCCTTGACTCTCCATTAATGAGTGTAAACAAAGCAATTCTGACGGAATCCAGAAATGCCACAGCCATCTCTAGGCACCTGACACTGATAACACTGTTTATATAATCATATAAAATGAATCTCCAGGTGAGCACTGGCTACACTATCAATCAACTTAATGCCAGATATCTGCCAACAGAAAGATGAATAAATGTAAAAAAAATTTCTATCTGAAAAACATTTCAGTGGTTCAATTTTGATTTCAGGCACCAGTGGGCCGGGCAATCATTAATCTTCATTCTTTCCGATGGTCCCGTCTGATTCTACTCCTCTTATCCTCTGTTGAAACTGTAGCCAGCAACATAGCTGGCTGTAAACTTAAGGGCAAAAAATAGATAAAAGCCAACGAGCATGTAAAAGCATTGGGGATGAGGAGGGAATCCCAAAGGGGCATCTGACTCTAAGAATTAGAAAATGGATGAGACAAATATTCAAAACACTTGAAATGCCCATATTACACATAAGCTATTTCCCCCTGGATCCATAGATAATTAAATGCCTTCTGGAGATGCAAATAGTTTATATGAGAAAAAATGTAATGAAGAAAGATAAAAAGTAAGTCATCAAAAGGAATACTAGAAATGGGACCTACAGGAATCAAAACATTAGCTGGGTAAAATCAACATCCCTCATATGCCAGTAATCTGTGTGCCTTCAGGGATCAAAATAATACAGAGCATTGAATTTAATTTAGCACTGCAACAAGCAAGCATTTTCTGAGACTTTTACTGTTTGCTGAGAGAAGGAAGTATTTGAAATTTGATGGAGCTGTGTTTTGTCTTGGATTGGAGTGCATGTTGAAAAGTGAAGAAAAAGTAATGGATTACACTTTAATGTCTTAACTGTGTTCACCGTGTGCTAAAGTGCTAAATCATTCACAACATTTATTTCTAATTTAGGAAAATGCTTACTTTTTAAGGATAAAAATTGGGGCGGCTGTGGCTCAGTGGGTAGAGCGGCCGACTCTCAATCAGAAGATCGGAAGGTAGCCGGTTCGAATCCCACCAGGGTCTACTTGTCGTAGGGTCCTTGAGCAAGACCCTGAATCCTTAGCTCCCCGGGTGCTCCACGAGGGGCTGCCCACTGCTCCCTCAGGGATGGGTCAAATGCAGAGAAGTAATTTCACTATGTTGTACTGTGTATGACTCTATGTGACTAATAAAGGATTGTTTCTTCTTCTTCTTCTTCTTTCTTCTAAGACTAATGTGCTTAAAATGTGCGTGTGGAGATTCTCCAGAGATCAACTGCTGGATGTCTTACAGAAGGATACAGTTTACATGGACAGCCTAATTCTGAGTAGATTCGGATAAGATGCCTAATCAGAAAGAAAATGCTGCATGTAAACACCGCTTTCCGAATGAGATTTCATTCATTTGAATATCAATATTCCCTAGTGAACGTGTAACCGTGGAGCTACTCACGTGCATGATGTTTGTCTTGAATACAAAGAAAAAGAGAAGCCACGATAGACAGACCCTGTGCATACATTAAAAGCACTGGAAATTTTGAAGACATCAATTTTATGTCCCAATGTCAGCTGGGATTGGTAGCTGGGAATAAGATATGGCAGAGGAGTGACAGGGAATTAAAAGCCTGGCTGGAGGGACAAAAGACAAAGGGGCGAGGGTAAAGAAAGATGAACTCTCTGAAGTACAAAATGTCAATCAATCATTCAATCAATCTTTATTTATATAGCGCCAATTCACAACAACAGTTATCTCAAGGTGCTTTCCAGAAAGAGCAGGTCTAGACCAAACTCTTTATATAATTATCTACAGGACCCAACAAATTCCTCCTTGAGCAAGCACTGCTCAAGCGCGACAGTGGCGAGAAAAAAACTGCCATTTAACAGGCAGAAACCACGAGTAGATTTAAGACTCAGGGTGGATGGCCTATTGCCATGACTGTGGGTAAGGTGACAGAGAGATGGGAAAGAAATAAGATTGAGCTTAAGACTATTTTGAACAGAAATAGACAGTTAAACAAAAAAAAGAAAGGTTCACATTTGCTTAAAACACATTATATTCAAATGTAGTTATTCATTTTGTTAGAATTATTAAAAATATTAAAAATAATTAAACAACTACTGATTGAACTGGGTTTGATTGTGTTGGGTCCTAGAAATAAGCTAAATTCAATGTGGTTTTGGCAAAAAGCCAGAAATAAGCTATCATTTTCACAAGAACTTATATGCTGTGAAAATGATTTCAGCTAGAGACTTAATGCATATTTTTTTATTTCACATGAACATAAAACATGCATTAACAAAAAAATCTATTAAGAAGGTTTTATAACTGAGTATTTCCTGGATTTTTCCACCTATCTCCCTCTTTGGTTTCTGTTTCTCTCCTAATGTGTGTGTGTGTCTGTGTCTGTGTGTGTGTGAATTCTGCCTAGTGTGTCCTTCCTAATTGTTGAATGTGGTCACCTGTCCCCAGCCCTCACCTGTTTCTAGTTGTCCTTGTTACTCTTTGTGTTTAAGTCTGTATGTGTGTCTTGCTCTCTTTCAGATCCTCTGCCTTTGGTCTCGCCCATGTTAGCGCCCGTTCAAATCTTTGCTTGTGCTCCCTGAAGCCAGTGTACGTTTTGTTTTTCGTATGTTTTATTATTCTTGGTTATTCTGTACTTGGAATTGTAGTCCATTATTTGTTACTTTGTAACTTTCAAGCATAATTTACTACTTTGGATTATTATTTGGTACTTTGTTGCCATCGGTTTTACATTAGTTTTCGATGTGTCTATGTGTGCCTGATATGTTACTCAGACCTTTTTTTTTTTTATCGAACTATATTTTTGTTCATATTACCTGAATGCATTGTTTGTATTTGGGTCCTGTAAACAGAGCAATCTGACCAGGATGACCCCAGAAAAGACACAATTGAATCTGAAATCCCCTGGGACTCCTAAGATCAAAGAGAAAGCAACAATAGCATCAAATGTCAGTATGCAGGATCGAACAGCATTTTCTCTCAGACTCCAGCCAAAAGCAATGCCAGACACTGACACTGCTAGATTACTGAATCTTGAGCTTATTCACACCACTACATCAGTAACCATCTACAGCAGGCAATAATTAACAGATATTTAAGAGAGGTTAAAATTAGACTCACCAAAACTGTTCCTCATCTGAAGATTAAGTCTGTCCTCCTTTCATCCCTTACACCGGTGCGTATCACTTCCTTTTCCATTCCTATTTCTCTGATTAATTTTAATTTGTTGAAAATGAGCGCTCCGCAGGAGCAAAGGATACTGAATGAAGCGGCTTCCTCATACATAATACTGAAGCCGAATGTCAAAGAACACACCCTCAATGACAACATCATAATCTGATTTGTCAAAGAAATCTGACAATCAACAAAATAATCATGGTTATTTTCACAGTTAAAGGCATTCTCTCTGTAAGTTTCTTGTCCCAGTGTAGATATTTCACCAAGAGACCACAGTGGCGAAATCTAATTGGATAAAAAGCTCTTATTTGGGTTCACTGAAAGCAGCCACAGAAAGAAGGAATGAACTTTTCAAATTCGTTTCGTCTCAATTACATTATTTGTTAAATTCTGATTAAATTTTTTTTTATTTTGTGACAATGTCTCGGCAAGTAGAAAATGCCTTGCTGGCCCTGACGGCTAACTCTCATTTCATTACATCATAATGATATCATACTTCCTTGGAAAGAAAGGGAATTGGAATGGATGATTCAAAGAAAGGAAAAATATCCGACTCAAATTCTTAGTTTAAGCCATTCACTTTAGCTGATTGCTGAGTATGTGCTTGACTATATCACCAAGTTAAAGACAGGGATTTCTATTTTCCTTGATAGGACAAATAAATCTAGTTCAAAAGGTAAAGACAAATCATGGCAGACAAGGGCCAGCAGCAAAGCGCTGTTTGCAGTTTGATGTAAATACCCATTTATGATCTGGCAGATCATCCCTAGATTTAATTCACCTATTGGCCTTTTGATTATTTATCCTAAAAAAATGTAATCTGTAAAACGTATTCTCGGAGATCGGCAGCACAGCAGATAATAGAGCAGCTGAGGATGATTCATCTCTCTCAGACATTAATTAATTAAGTCCTGTTCAGTACCCACTTACAATTCAAAATGAGGCAAAGACATTCATTTTTTCAGAGCTGGCAAAAAACGAAACAAAAATGTAACCCTTGCGTGGTGTTTTTTCTTAATGTCCTTGAATAATATTATATATTATATTGAACGCCCTTTTAGTCTACTGAAACACTCAGTGAAGGTTCAAACATACAGTGACGATAGAAAGTGCCATGCAAGGTGCCAAATGCTCATCAGGAGCGGAAACCATTCACGCCATCATTCACACCAATTGAACAGCCATTTGGAGCTACCTGGGTGTCAGTATCTTGCTCAGGGAAACTTCAACATGTGGACTGCAGGGGGATTGACCAAACAATCTTCAGATAAGTGGACGACAGTCTACCAACTGAGCACATGTCGTGTAGTCCTGCTTATTCATTCATTTAACAAATGTGGTGTCCAGGCCCTCGAGAACCAAGAAATTTTAGAGTTTGAGAAATGTAGGTTAATTTATAAAATTCTCTTAATAATCTTTTTAAATAAACTGCACTTTCAAATGTGTTATGACCTGTGTCAGGAGATTTATTTGGTGTGATTTATGTTCGCCCTCCCTGCGAGAAAGTGATGCTGCTGCCAGGAAAATCTCCTTAGTTACAGGTGGAGGTTGCTGATTGGAGGGAGGACTGATGACACCGCCTTTAAAATGGCTTCTGTGGCGGCCTGGAGCCTATTCTTGATTTCCCCGGCTTCCAACCTGGATGGTGTTGTTCTGTGTAGCTGGTGTAAAGTTTATTTTAGTAGAAACATGTTGTGGGATTTGTCTTCTTGAATGTAAGCTAGTTAAACTAGTTTTCATGTGCCTATGTGTAAATATAATCACCTTGTACATATTAAATAGTCAGATATCAAGCAGTCCAGCCGCTTGTAGGGGTGGGAAGCCCTTTTCTTTTGTGCATGTATTTTCTCCTGTTTTGCGGCTAGGGAGGTTAGGGAAGTTAGTCTTTTCCTTTATTTTTGTTGAACAAGGTAAGTTAGCAAGGACCTGAAACTTCTTTGTTTGTTGTTTTGGGCCATGCCCACCCTGATGCCTAAAAGGAATTAATAAAATAACTGTTTTGGACAGAAATTTGTGGTGACACTGGAGACTGGGAAAGAAAGGAGACAGCATTATTTTACGATCCGTTTTTTTCCTAGACGGGGTGCAACAAATGATAATGGAAAATATTGCATTTTTTATTTTGATTGCTTGTGTGATCAAGTCCACACATATTTAGAATGCTTTCCCCTCAACTCTTTTCTTTAACACGCACTGTTGCATCTCCATTCACCAGTATATCCTGCTTCTGACACATTTCTCTTTAGGTTCTGATTAGGACAGGCCTTCCTGAAGTTGGGAGATTTACATCTGGTGACCTGCTGTCTGAACAGTCTGGAGATCCAGACAGTGAAGACTAGATCTTAGGGAAAACCAAGCTCCACCTGACCTCGTCATCCCGTGTGACCTCCATACCAGCACAGTCCTCCTGCCACCCGGTAAACCATTATCTCCCAGGGCACACTTTGAAACTAGAAAAAGGCACGACAATAATACTATTAAAATACAGAAAACAGTATTTCAAAGAGAGGTTAGTGCTTGATCGAAGTTATGTTGGCACAAGTTAGATATCGCAATGCAATAGTAATGTGCATTATATCCATGACAACAGGATACAATCAATTAACAATTGGCCATTGGATGTAAGACATGCCAGCCTGCAAAGATGATTAGATGCACTCACATTTGTCCTAAGACAAAGTCAACTCACTTGTAGATAAAAAATCACTCGGTAATAAAAAGCGTCTGATTGTTGTATTGCATTAATAACGCAATTATGACTTGGGTCCATCATTCCTGCAAACATAAGTTGAGTAGAATAAAACATGAAAACATAAGAACACTAAAAAAAAGGGAACTTTAACATTTTAGTCGCATTTGTTCCTCCTAATTGGATTCTTTGCAGGAACCACATGTTTCATCAATGCTTTTCTTGAGATGGAATCGCAAAGGCATCTTTTCATTCATGTTTTGCTGGAGCCTATCCCGGTTTACATTGGATGAAATGCTGGGTTCACTCTGGATAAAATTGCCAGTTCCTCACAGAGCCACACGTAGTAACAGATACATATTCACTGTCACATTCACACCTACGGGCAATTTATAGTCACCATTTCACCTATACTCCTGGAAATAACTGACGTAAACACGTGACAATGACCCAGAATCTGATAAAAACCACCTCAATCCAAATCTGAGAGGCGGATTTGATCAACAGTGCTACCCACCATGCTATCAATTAGTACTATACTGATTGATTACCTTATGTTAAATGTGTATGGATCAGGAGAAAAACAGATGGACATGTGGACATTCTAATGAATGGATACCCCTGTAATTCATACTGTATGTTGGGGGTCAAAGCCTTGATAAGGAATTTTTATACAAAGTGTCACGATAATGCATCCGCAGTCATATATTTGTTGGGACATTTCATTCAACAGTGATAGACTAATTGACCTATACATTCTAAAAGGGCACCAGTAACACAATTAAACACGTCCATGTGGTGATTTATCACATTCATCTAACTATTGAGCTATATCCTCTGGTTAACAGAGCAAATCCCAGACTTCTTAATTGCACAAACACTCATAGAGCACACAGTAAAGCAAACAGATACATTAGAATGAGCTTTCATACCCAGTTATGCAGCGTAATGTAAGTTTGTAATCTTTGAGTGTAATCAATTTAATCCCTGTACTTTTCTCGACTATCAATGATTGTCAATACATTATTAATCGATGTTAAAAAGAACTTGAGTCAACATGGTGTAAATAACATTTAAAAGGAGCTGGATAATCCGCGTTTTCCAGTTAAAACGTTTTCATACTTTTGTATGTAGAAATGTCTCCAAAGGAGACAGAAACTTTTACGTTGCGGTGACCACATTATCAATAGAAAAAAGTAATTATTCCCATCGCCCTGTTGTAATCTTACACCTGTATGAAGATATTACATTTTATCCCTAACAAGATGCATTCAGACTCTAATGCATCCCCTTCTCCCTTGGAGGAGGACACTAGTCGGAAATACTCGTCGACATAGCAAATCAATATCTAATTACAAGTCGCACATTGCGGGCTTCGTCAAGGGAATGGGGAGAGGCCTTCCCTTCATCCTGAATCCAAGGGCTCAATAATACCTTGTAGATTATTTCTTCAACCATCATTTGCATGCTGCCCCAGTAATGGCCCCTCTCTTAGAGAATCTATTACCATTTGTTGCCTTAACGTCAGCACTTTTCAGAGGACGGAGATTTGTCTTGCTGTGATGCATCAATCAGCCTAAGCTGCATTCGATTTACACAACAAAAAGGTAATAATGTCAAGTCTGAAGGAATGTTTGTTTTGCAAAAACATTAAGTGCCACTCTCTGAGTTAAATACTTAAAAGAGGGCTCATTTTTGAGGATGAAAATCACCATAACATCCATTCTGTCTAAGAGAAAAATAACTTATGCCTTTGTTAAGTTCTAAGGAGAAGAAAATGCTGAGGAATGGAGGACCATTGTACATGTAATAAGCACAATTCATGGTAACTACAGTTTCTCATGTAATTTCATATTAATTTAATGTCTGAAAATGTGACTGCCACAGACATCTGCTAATTTAAATAGTGCCTGAGGTGTTGAGCTCATGAGAAATCAAGATGCCTCAAGATGTGCTTGACCAGACAGCTACTACACAGATACCATTTTACTTCTCAAGGGTAATCACTGCCATTACATTGGAGGCTGCTATTACTGCTTTTATTCAAAAAGATGGGAAGGAAGTGGATGTTGGATTCAAGAGTTCACAAAGCACTTCTTAGTAAAAAAAAGGGTCAGCTGTGCAGAGAATGGCTTTTTTTTTTATTTAAAAAACATCATTCCGAAAACAGGATAGATAGAGCATAGGCTGTAGTACTCATAACACTTTTGTCACGGCAACAAAAAATGTTAGGGCCACAGCCATCAAAAGAAACTGCTCAGGTAAGTAACAGTTACTTTAAATGCTCCCAATAAAAAATTGCCTAAAGTGAGGCTAAAGGAAAGGTCTTTCCTCCTGGTCACATTAGGTATTCCTAATAGCCCGACTTATCTACACCTACCTATAGTTGAATCAAATGAAGTGTTTGAAATATGCATCATGAAATGTGAACAATGAATCTGACCTATATAATACCCTCGGATGGCCCAACAGACATCAATATAACTAAATCAATCATTTTATTCATTAATAATTTTGCTGGATGATCCTCAGACATGATCTAAGTTATTGCTTTATTGAATGAAATTGCAGCTAAGACTACTTCCTTTAAAGATATAAATGAGGGAAAAATGTGACACGCATAAATCTTGAGAATGTGAATGATATTCAAGTGCCATAAATCCTTGGCATCTGATCAATCAGCCAAAGGTCAGTTTAAACCTCTATCGGGAAGCGCTAGGAATAAGAGAGGGGTAAGACGCATTTTTGACATTTCCAATAAGTCACCACTGTCAATAGAGAAGGTACACAAAGCTCCTACAGTCTTTGCTGAGGATTAAGTTGGGTACCATCATGTTTGGACGGCTCCATCTATCAAGCACTAAAAGTGAAACAGATATGCATGGGTCATCCTTCTCCTTGTCACACCATGAGAGTATGTAAGTGTGTACATAAATCTTCACCTTGTTTCAACGGAGAAATAGCTTGACATTGCAATGATCTTCCAGCAACAGATGCTTCTTTGATATTTATGAATTGATGACTATACATGATACACCATTTCATTATGTTGGGAATGGCACATCTCACATTGGCACAGCAAGGGAAGGAAAAAGCGCTAACATAGGTTAACATCAAATTCATTTTAGGTGCAGTATATGATGAAATTACTTTTACTTATGCGGTGTAATAATACTATTAATTATCTCTCACGGATGGGTCGAATACAGAGATACATTTCATGAATTTTTACTTATGTGATAAATAAAATAAAGACTTATTATTATTATTATTATTATTATGACTATCATATCCTCTATGTAATGAGACAATAAATATAGAGAAATGCTCTAAACTAAACTCACCTATTTTGACTTAATGATGTCCAGAAAACACACCCAGTAAAGAAATCTGATGATGCGTCTGCATTCAGACTATATTCAACAGAGTATTACTTACTGATTTGAGTGGATTTTCAACAGCTGATATAATGAGCTTGTAAAATGGCAACAGCCGATGAATCAGCTGATATAACCCTTCACAATCAGACAATAATCAAATTGCTACAGTTGGGGATGATTAACTTGAATGTTTTCATATTCACAGTGATAAAAACGTAACTTATTATTCTGGAACTTTGGTTTTACTCCACGTGGATGTATCCATCTGTAGACCCCCGTCCAGTTTACAGTGGCCACCCTTAAAATAAATACATTAGAAAATTAAAATTGCAAACAGTGATGAATGGCATTCGAAGTCCGACGCTATTCGGGGCATGCGCACACTCCCAACATTGAGATTGCTGAAACCCGTCGATTACTCCAGAAGGACGCCGCAGAGTAAAACTGTAAATGTTCCAATCCCATTTGGAGAACGTTTTGAGCTCATGGGCTAAATGGCTAGTTTCACTAAGCCCTTGCCACGCATTCTAAGTCACAGACAAACCTTTGTTGGCATCCACCCTCAGTGACTGGCGATGTTTTCCCCAAATGTGATTTTGATCGGGATCATTTTCAATTGAGTCTCACTTTTTGGTAGCAGGATGTGGCGCTGTCACTGTAATGGAATAGTGTTACATAGGGGTATAAGGGCGGGCTCTGACGCAACAGGGGAAGTTTGGGACGGATAGGACAATGGAAAGTGTAACTTTTTAGCACACGGGTTAAATGGCAAGATTTATATCGCCATGGCCACGCTTACCAAGTTATGGATGAACCTTTGATTATTGTTTGTATATAGTAACCAATGACTTGTCTAATTGGCCAGCACTTATGATGTCCTAGGTGAGGTTATATTTTCACTGGTTGTAATATTTGGCAGAGTGTCAAGTGAGTGTTGAGGGTCAGAATTACATAGCATTAAAATCTAGTCAGTGGTCATGGATGGATGGATGTATTCATTTATTCCACGGATTACCCCGTTAACTACTCCTCAGGTCGGTGAATGAGCAGCCCCTCCCTTCCCTTTCTCACAGCTCATGTTACTTGCACTGTGTGTAGGAAATCCTCTGCTCTCCGATGAGTAGGATCAGAGCTGAATGACTGCGAGCTAAAGGTCCGAACCAGTAAGGTTCTAACTCACACCGTATGCCCTATCCCGGAAACAATAGTACGAGAGCGACCACAAGAGTTTGCTCGACGCAGTAATCTTCTTTTATCCAGATTAAACGAAAAAATAGTACATTTTGAATTAAACATTCAAAAAAACATTGACATACAAATTATTTATATCTGAGGGAAGAGAGTTGATGCAATTTTTTTCAGTCAGACCTCTTGTTATGAGTTATGATGACCTACCATTTTCAGGCAAGTCATCAATCTTCGCCACCCAGCCCCGCCCACACAATTAATCAAATACGCACATCCTTCACAAAAATGGACGTCCAACTTGATGTGGCTATCCTGATCACACTTTGAACTTTTTACAATTTAAGACATTGGACTAATGGCTCAAATTATAAAACATGACATCTCTTGCTACCACTATGTGGCGCTATGGCAATAGCAGATTGTTTTCAGATTGCCCTCTTCAAGGCCAGACTATAATCCTACCTGTGAAATTTGGGGCAGAACGGACAATAGATGGCCTAGTTATGGCCAAGTAATTTCATTTTCTAATGCGGGGTCTCCATAATCACCGCCCTTTTTGCGTCCAGAACTGTTTAACGAAAACTCGAACTTTTGATAATTTTTAATCATAATGACTTCTTCGTGTCACTAAATAGATTTCAAGTCTATCGGGTGAAACCTCTAAGACAAGTGCAATAATACAAAACAGAGAAAAACAGAGAAAAACATCAAAAAACGCCTCTGTTGTGCCCATTCAAGTCAAAATTGCCGATTTCCAGCTAGTTTGGCGTCATAGTCGCAGGAAACTTTTTGGCAGATGTGGATATGATGAAATGTACCAAGTTTCGTGTTTCTAGGTGAAAGTAACTCCAATTTAAAAAATTTTGAGGGGGCGCTATACAGCCATTTTTCAGCGTCCTGTGTCGCAACCTATAAAATCTGAAATTTTTCGCCATACCTGATAAGTGTGCAAATTTTCCTGAGTTTTCGGGGATGGGAAAGCCGCCAAAATGGCGACTCTTTTGGCGGAAAAATAATTCCTTGCAGACTAACAATAAAATCATCAAAAATAGAAAGAAAGAAGACAAAGGAGTGACCTAAAAAGTAAACATACCAATTGGTTCAGGCATGCACAAGCAGGGAGGGGAGGGGGCGTTACAACTAATAACTAATAACTGAATATGGACCTTATTAAACTACTCTTGGGAAGTAAGGTTTGAATATATTTTTTTGCTTTTATTTTCCTTTATAGATAGACATTTCAAATACAAAGTTGCTGACACACCATACACATTGACTCAAACATCATAACATGTCACTGTACTTAAGATTATATTCTGGCTTTGTATAAGACATGATCTACACTGTGACATCACGATAAATTATTAAATTTAATCCAAACGTCAAGCTGGAAGCCGGAAGTCGGCAATTCTGTCCATAAAAATTAAGAACCGAATCGGTGACAAAGGGCAGCCCTTGCGGACTCCAACTGCAACTGGAAACCAATCTGACGTACTGCCGGCAATGCAAACCAGACTCTGACTCCGACAGTACAGAGATTGGACTGCCCGTAGCAGTGGGCCATCCATTTCATACTCTCGGAGCACCCCCAAAAGGATGCCCTGAGGGACACGGTCGTCAGCCTTCTACAGATCCACAAAGCACATCTGGACTGGTTCTACTCCCATGTCCCTTCCAGCACCCTTGAGAGGGTATAGAGCTGGTCCAGCGTTCCCCGACAAGGACGATAGCCACAGCAACCTCAGCCCCAGTGATGAGGGCTGAGGTCGAGGTGAGCGGACCCACCTCCAAGCCATCAAGCTCTTGTCCCTCCTGAGAACACATGTTGGTGGAATTGAGGAGATCCCTAAAGTATTCCTTCCGCTGCCTGATAACGTTCTCAGTGGAGGTCAGCAAGTCCCCATCCATCCTGTAGACAGAGTGGACGAATGATCGCTTTACCCCCTGAAACGCCGGACGATTTGCCAGATTTTCGAAATTTAGAAAGTCTCCTTCCATGGTCTCGCCAAACTTCTCCCACGATCAGGTTTTTGCCTCTGTGACTGCCACAGCCATGTGTCGCCTGGCGTGCTGGTAGCTGTCAGCTGCTTCAGGAATCCCACAAACCAGCCATACTCTGTAGAATCTTCTTCAGCCTGACGGCATCCCTCAACTCTGGTGTCAACCAGCATGTTCGGTTATTACCGCCGCGACTAACACCGCCAGACTGCCACTAGCACAGAAGTCCAATAACTGAACACAACCTGGGTTCAGATCAGGCTGGCCGTTCCTCCCAATCACGCCATTCCAGGTCTCGCTGTCATTGCCCATGTGTGCATTGAAGGTTCCCAGTAGGACAGTGGAGTTCCCAGTTGGGGAGCTTTTCATGACCTGTTCCAAGGATTCAAGAAAGGGTAGTTACTCTGAACTGTTGTTTGGCGCATAAGCGCACACAACAGTCAGGACCCGTTACCCAACCCGAAGGGGGAGGGAAGCAACCCTTTCATCCACTGGGGTAAACTCCAATAAATGGGCGGAGAGCTGGGCAGCTATAAGTAAGCCCACACCAGCCCTCCGCCTCTCACCTAAAGCAACTCCAGCATAGTAGAGGGTCTAGTCCCCATCCCGAAAGGCGGGTTACAGAACCAGTGCTGTGCATAGAGGTGAGCCCGACTATATCTAGTCGGTACCTCTCAACCTCTCGCACAAGCTCAGGCTCCTTCCCCATCAGTTAGGTGACATTCCATGTCCCCACCTTCAGCTTTCGTAGCCGGGAATTGGACCGCCAAGGCAGCTGCCTTTTCCTACTGCCTGATCCAGGTTAATTAAAGTTATAGGTTCTGCTAAAAAGGAAAGTTTTAAGTCCTTTTTTAAATGTGTGAGTCATCCGTGGAGCCCTGAGATGGTCAGGGAGGGCATTCCACAGACGAGGGGCAGCAGAACAGAAGGCCCGATCACCCATGGTGCTGAGCTTAGTCCGGGGAAGGAGGAGGCGGTATGAGTGGGTAGAATGGAGGGATCATGTTGAGGTCAGTGGGGTGAGTAGTTCTTTTAGGTAGGGGGGTGCGTTACCATGGATGCACTGGTGAGTGAGGAGAGAGATCTTATAATCAATCCTGGTGGAGATGGGAAGCCAATGAAGGGAATGAAGAACAGGGGTGATGTGTTCGTGTTTACGAACTCTCATCAGGATCCTTGCAGCACTGTTTTGAACATACTGAAGTCTTTGAAGACTTTTATCAGGGATCCCGATGAGAAGTGCGTTACAGTAATCCAGTCAGGAGGAGACGAACGCGTTGACGAGCTTTTCAGCATCACTCAAGGTGAGTGAAGAACGGAGTTTCTAAATATTTCTGAGATGGTGAAAGGAGATCTTGCAGATGTGTTTGATGTGGGATTCAAAAGTGAGTTGAGGGTCAAATCTTACACCGAGGTTGGTGACTGATGAAGAGAGGGGAATGTCCTGACCAGGGAAGGTAAAACTGGTTATGGAGGAAGACTGGGTCTGATGTGAGGTGCCAATTAAAATAGCTTCGGTTTTGGAGCTGTTCAACTGGAGAAAGTTGTTTTTCATCCACACCTTTATGTCCTCCAGACAACGCAGAGAGTTAACAGGGGAGATGATGATGACGATGAGGATGTGGAGGCTGCGGAGGAACATCTAGGATCACTAGGGTACTCAAACCCCTCAACCACAATAAGGTGGCAGTTGTCGGAGGGGCATTTATCCATATGTGTATTTAAAAACATTTAAAGTTGTTTGAATTAAAAATCATATTCTTCGTATTAGTCAAAAAATATAAAGATAGACATGATAAAACTTAAAAGTAATTTACTATGCATTCACATTATTTATTTCACTGTTCCTATGCAATTCTGGCAATAAAAACAATATAAATAACATTTCATAATTAATAACATAATAACTGTCGTTATTTTTTTGTCGTTTTCTGAGAAAACAGTCTTTGCACAGACAAGATTATTTGCAAGTGCGAACATTTTATTTTTAGACATTAAATATTGTGCAAAGAAGAACTTAACCTGAGCAAACCAAAATATTTTTCATGCAATTTGTTTTCAATCAATTAATATATTATATAATCAATATTTCTATCTATCCATCTGTCTATCCAATATCAACTACAAATGGCAACTACAAAAGTCTGTATGGTGTATCTACAACTAGCTAACTTGGCTCCAATGCAAACTTTTGGAAGAGTTTGTTTGTTTGTTTTCAAAAAGGGGTTTATAAGAGGTATTGTGACTAAATTATTCATGAAATGTAATTTAGATGCAGCAGATGCTGGAGGAGAATTAAGTTGCATTGCATCAAGGTTCTTCTGTCATTACAAATGCTCTAGAGGACAGAGTGAGTGATGCAGAGATGATTAATGAACATCAGTAGAGTCATATCATGGGTGTTAATCACAGGTAGAGGAGGATTAACACCATAGAGATTCTCCTAAGAAAATGGTTCCCAAATTTAAGTTCTGCATATTTGTAAATACATTCAGTTGACTGCAGTCTTGACATAGCCTATCAAACAGTTACATCACATTGACTAAGATACAGGAAGGTGCTCATGTTGTGAAGAGAAGGTGATAGGTTAGATAGTTGTCAGAGCTGTCATGCTTTTCAAACTTGTAGGCAGTGGAACATTTAGCTATTGGCGATATGGTTAGTTGCCCAGGAGCGGCATTGTGCATGTATCAACTAAAATGGGGGCGGAGCATTGAAGGGTAGGTTCGCCCAGTGTGCCACCCGAGCTATAACCGTCCCTGCTCGTAGGTAATTAATGTATCCTGTTTCTGGAAAACAGGGAATGCTGCTGCTGCTGCTGCTCATGAAGGTCTTTACATTCTATATACAGGGGTAAGTCAAAATCGAGCCGAGAAAAAAAATGCAATATTTCCCTGTAAATTACCTTGGCAGATAACAGAGTCCTTCGCTCCTGCTGAATGATAACTGTTGCTGGCTGCCAAGACCAATACTTAAGAGGTCATCTGTGGCACAGGCTGGATGACGTGAAAGTAGTTTGAATCATGTTAAGTCCAAAACACAAATGAAACATTAGCAGACTAAATACAACTCATTTGCATCATTTGGACAGACCCTAAATGTAATGCCCCTCTTTCTTTGGACCATGGTTTATTTATCATTTGAGTCGGGCCCTAAGAGTCAGCTATGCCGGCATGTCCATGACATCATATAGGCACCAAAGTGTTATCAGCTTAATGCTCCCATCATTCTACCCCCACAATACTTATTTTTGCCGTATTTGTCTCAGGACCACAAAGCGCTGTGGAGAGTCATTCCGGTGAAACTGATGAATAAGTGTCAAGCATATGACTTAAACATAGTGTATCAATAATGAAGCACTTTCTGCAACTGTGTGTCATGTTGTATTTGTGATTATTTGTGGCCAACAGAGCCTGAGTAAAACATGCATCTAACAAAATATTCGTCAAGAAGACGATATCTTTGGTACATGGGCGAAAGTTTTACTCAGACATTTACACACTGCTCTCATAAGCTGTCTTATTATGCTGCTGTCATTTTCTGGGCCTTTCATTTGCCCTAGCAGCTGTTTCTGCAACCTGACCTACATTCTGACTTCATTGTGGGCAGCTGTAGCTCAGGAGGGACAGTGTTTGTCGGCGGTTCAATTCCTGGCCTGCTCGCTCAGTTTACATGTCACAGGGTACCAATTTGCTCCCATGGTGATTCTCAGGGTTTTCTCACTACCCATTAGCAATTTATCCTGTGCAAATGATCATACTGTCTCGATTATAATTCAATTGGATATGCTTATGAAATGTCTCCGTCATTTTTATACTTTTCTCCAAAAATATATTTGACATTTTAATTGCATTGATTAATACCGACCTTACTGTAAAATTAGAATTTCAATCTGTGCATATTTTTACTTTGGAATAAAGAGCAACAGGAATTTCTCTTTGAGGGATTTTGAGTGGACACAAGTAGAGGGTAAACGCTAATCGATACGTTAAATATTTAAAAAGATGATCGGTGAGTTGTCCCTTCCTGTGACGGCTTTCAGATATTGCTTCTGAGTCCAAACATTCTGAGCAGTGAAGCTTATCATAACGTATTCACAGGGCAATAAAAGGCACCTTTATATCCTTGCCTTGATTTGTATGCTACTCACACTCACCTTTTTGATTTCATTTACTCAAATATTTGGCCAACTTTGAGTTGACAGAATAAAAGAGACTCTCATTTCAAATATATAATAAGAAGGGACCCCTCCTCAATCCAGAATCGTGAGCCCCCCATTAGTGCTGATGTATTCAGTCCAAAATAAACCCTGAAACCAAATGTCGTTACCTGTTACAGAAGCAATTTATACGCATAAGTTGTTTGCCCCAGTCCGTATATAGAACATTCAGAATCACCTTGTGACGTGTAAATGAGGTTCCTTCAGTGTCAAAAGCAAAGCAGCGCAAAACAAGCCTTATAAATCTCCAGCACTAACCCCTGATACTCTGCACAAACCTAATGGCTGATGTTGTTGAAAACTCATTATATCCCAGAGAACTTGGGGATATTATTGAATAGCCATTGCCGCCTCCGCCACAGATCCTTCATGATAACTCAAAATCTTTTTCCATTTTCATACCCACATAAACCTAATTGTAAATAAGAACTGGAGTGATTTTGGGAGAGATTCGTCGCATATTTATCACACTAGGGGAGCTTTATCGCTACACATTTTTGGGCAATAAATTCTCAAGCCTTGGTCTGATTTTGTCCAAATGTGGTGCTTATTCATCGACTTGAGGGGCTCTATCTTGTAAATTTAGTTCAAATCAACTCAACAAGGTCAATTCAATATATAATATACTGTATTTCACTCTTGAACTTTTCATAGATCTTTTTCAAACTTTATATAACTTAGTGCGAGCAAGACCTGCATTGATTTTCTGAAAGGGGGGTTGTATATTTCTGACACTAAGGACTTTACATCCAAAAATTTTTGGGATATATTTGATTAATGTTGGTCCTAATAATTCCAAATGTGGTCTTTATAATTGGATCCAATGAGGTTTATGTTGTAAATAGCATGTTTTACTCAAAAAATTTATATTTAACTCAGTACTCAATTCATGCAATACATTTTTTCTTGTTGATACTGGGTACAAAAGGTCAATTTTAAGCAAATCAAAACTAATTGAGGTCAAAACTACTGTCCTTGTTTTCAAGCCAAACTATAAAAAAAAATGTTCATCTCATATTTTCGTTACTTTGAAGTCCAATAACACCAAGACTTTTGCAATGTAGCAAGTTTTTCTAAATAGTGAAACCAACACTGACTTTAAATAATGCTTTTAAAAAATGTTTTTCCACAAGATAGAAAACACAGATTTTGTTATTCCTACATTAAAATTGGTCTAAGAAGGGATCTCTTTTCAATCATTGTGAAAGGATGTGTATTTGGGAATAGAAACATATTTCCAAGACAGACTTAGATGTGAACCTAATACTTCATAACTTATTAGTTAAGTATGTTTGTAAATTCGAAGCCTACAATTGTCGCAACTTGCATAAGAAAATTATTTAACACATGTAGTGTTCTCAAACTAAAATGTTAAGCTTTGTCCCTAATATTCTTGTTTTAAATGTTTGGGCCTTTATGATTAGCTCTCCAAAAGTCACTGCATTAAGTTTTACAATTATGTTGAACAGAGGCTCAAAAGTAAACTCCTCAAAATAACTAATTTCCTTAATAAATGTCCATCACTCAAACAAACAGTCCTGAACAACCAATGCTTTACTATGTGATGTTAAATGGCAGAGAGGCATACGGCAAATGTGATGGAAAACTGATCAAAATAATAACCTGTGAGATACTGTGTCAGTTAAGATTACCTTCCAGCCTAGAAGCACATCTGCTGTTGATCCGATCAATTTTATTTCTAATTAAGTTTGAAGGTGGGTATCTGCACGACTTTATGCTGATAATTCTCTCAACACCTGGCCAATATCAAGTAATTGAAAGCCTCAGACAAAGCCAAACAAGGTAACGGACATCTTAATCCCCTTCTTTCAGACTTCTGTGTAGGTTATTCAGCATTACACCTTGGTTTCTTTGGGTTGCTTTGAAAAGACTAATTCTTCCTTCTGAGAAGCAAATGCAAAAACTAGGCTGTAGAAGCAGTCTAATATGTTCTATGTTCTCATATACTTTAAAGACAATTCAAGATACTTGATTTAAAATCGGAACACATCTTAGTTTCTACGTTGTCGCTCACTAAGTCACTATTTTCCTTTTATCTATATCTCCACGCTATTTTCACAAAGGCCTCGTTGCTTTTTCTCACACCCATCAAATATCGATCTTTAAATATTTATCTCACAAACTTCCACAGGACTTAACCTGTATTCCCAGTACATGTGAGATACTCACTTTTTGCTAAATGTTTAATGGCAGGATCTGTATTTCATCGCCTTTGCAAGCATTTTGGAAGAGGCCGCAGCCAACCTTCTTCACCATGTTTTCCTTTAAGGATCAAGCTCCAAAGAGGCTGCAGTTTTTCGACGGCCTCTTTCGAGCTGAAAGCAAGCAAAACAAGGATTTAATTGGTGTCTTGGTTTAGAAGAAGCAGTTTGTGTGCATGTGCATGTGTGCGTGAGTGTGTGTGTGTTTGGTGGGAGGGTTGGAGTTTAACGGATAGAAGTGTAAAGAGGTCAAAATGATGCCATCTAAGTTGTTTTGTTGGTGGGTAAGAAGGCGCAGTAATGTGATGGGGATGGATGTTGTGACTTAGATTGGGGCTAGGGGTTCTATTTTGATTGTGACCCTTGTCCACTCCTCGGTAGAATTCACATCGATTCTCTAGCTGCTTCAGTAGCTTGTTAAATTATGTTGATTTGCCCAAGATTCCTTCTTTCAGTAGCTAGTTAAGACATGTTGATTTCCCAAAGATTCAGAAGTCACAGAAAAGGATAAAGGAGGATCAAATCCTGGATTAATATGCAGGAAAAACATGAATACCTGGCTTGAATTCAACTAAACTTGTCACCTGACCATTTTCATGTAATAATTCAACACGTTGGACATTTCATTTATTCTAATGTGAAAGTTCAGCTGCTTGAATATACAATGGGTCAATTCAGATGACGGTACTGTTTAAAAAATTCTGAATATTTAGTACTATTGTACCGGGGCTACACAACCTATAATAATAATAATGATGATGATGATAACTTTATTTATTTAGCCTTTTTAGAAACACCTGGTTATGGAGTGCTTAAGAGCACCGAGCTTACAAATGTAAAAATAATATTTATACATAAATATATTACAAAAAACAAAGGCACAGAGTCAAATAAGCAGAAACAAAACAAGTGTACAGACAGAAAGGAAACAAAGAATTACATGAATGCTTGTCTGTACGGATGAGTTTTGAGTTTTATTGTAAATTCAACAGGGAACGAATGGAGGGATTCAAGAACTAGCGAGATATGGGACTTATGGCTTGTTCTGTTTAATAATCTAACTGCTGCATTTTGACTGTAACTGTAAATAAGGTAAAGATGATTGGCTGAGACAAGTGTACAGGGAATTACCGTTTTCGAGACAAGATGCGTGAATGAATAAAATAAGATCTGAAAAGGGGAGCATAAATACAAATGTCGTACCTGTCAAATGCAGCAGTTAGATCCAGAAGAACAAGATTGGAGTATTCACAATTGTATGCATGCAGAACGATATCATTGTTGACTCATAGTAATACTGTCTCAGTGCTCTTTGTTACGGAACTGACAAATGTTATGACCCTGAACAAACTTCATGAATTGGTCAGAGACAGGTTTTTCCAGGACTTTGGACAGTTAAGGAAGTTTAGCAATATTTCTATAATTTTACAACTGAGTTGAATCTAGAGAAAGTTTTTTGAGAATCAGATGAATAATTGCAACCTTAACGTAATCAGGTACAGAGGCTAGAACATTGCTTTGAATAGACAGCAGACTGGGGCCTAAAACAGGAAAGACAGATTTTAGAAATTTTGTAGTTGGAGGAGGGACATATGAGCTACAGTGTTGTAAAAAGTCTACAGAGACATGGTTTCAAATGCAGACAGTGATACAGAACAGTTGATCGGGTCAAAGGGTTAGATAGACAGGGTGAAATTTGATCTTGTCTCTGAACAATGACAGAAATGTTTTTAAAATCCTCTGGAGACAGGAAAGCCAGTAGAGGAATTCAATAGCTACTT
Organism: Lophius americanus; assembly: GCA_037951165.1. Lineage (NCBI taxonomy): Eukaryota > Metazoa > Chordata > Actinopteri > Lophiiformes > Lophiidae > Lophius > Lophius americanus. The sequence continues at coordinate 7,465,471 of JBBDHG010000099.1, forward strand.
TATAGTGCTAAAAAAAAACCTGGGATTATGTTTTTTACAATCAATCCAGAGAAGTAGGCAACACGTGGATCTTTTGTAATTTTGTTCAAGATTTTAATAGTTCTTTCATGTAAAGACGGATAACTTCAAGCTTAGTTTAATTCCAGTTGTGTTCGGCCTTTCTAACCTCCCTTCTATGTTGTCTGATGTTTTTATTAATCCACGGAGATGTCTTTATGACTGGGACAGACCTAGAAGTTTAAGGTCATGAAAAGGCAAGTGCTGAGGTGCATACATCATGAAAGCAGTTGATTTGTTTAAGAAACATTGATCTATTGGCCAGTCAAGATAAATAAGAAGTGATTGTGACAGCAGACTGCTCATTAAAAATACGGGGGTGAGTTATACCTTTCTTTGTTGATGAAGTAATAGATAATGATGAATTAAAGGTAATACATTTATGGTTAGTTATTAAAGGAGTTAAAGGTCATGTTAAAAGTGAAAACAAGGTCCAGAGTATGCCCACGTTTGTGTGTGCGCCTAGAGATAGGCGAATACGGTTAAAAGATTTGGAAATATTTAGGAAATCAGAAGCTAATGAGATGAATTGTTGTCAATATGAACGTTTAAATCCCCAGCGATAATAGCAGTATGAAGTTTAAGCATAATTGATGACAGAAGCTCAGAAAATGAATTGATAAAAAACCTACATTAGAATTAAGAGGTGAATAAATTATAGCACAGCAAATGGTAGTATCACAAGCAATCTTAAAATACAGTAATTCAAAACTGTTAAAAGAGCCAAAAATGAGTGGGGTACATGTGTGATTACTATTAAAAACAGCTGCCGATTTACCTCAGCGCATTCAGTTAAATATAGCACGGTGGGCAAAACTTTACTAGAGGGCAGCAAATCCCTGGTTTAATGCATGTCTCAGTAAGGAGAACAAAGTCAAGGTTAAGTAAGCACATACATATATATAGCTAAATTTCTTCATATAGCTTCATAGCACTGGGTTGGGTTATTTGCTAGGTACTGGTAACAATCTGGACGATGTTTTTGTTATTTCAACTGAAGTACAAATCAGACATTAATTATCTGTAACTGCTTATCCTTTTCAAGGCACTGGGAGCTGGAGCCTACAGCCGACATTGGGCAAGAGGCCAGGCGAACCCTGTACGAGACACCAGTACATCACAGGGTCGACAAAGAGACAGATAACCATTCATGCTCATATTCACTCCCACAGCCAAGTAACAGTCACAACTATACCTGTGTTATAACAGGTTAGTTTCTCTGGAGAACAGAACTCGGACAAGGTAGAAACAAGTTTTAAACAGTTTAATTAAAGTCTCTTTGGTTATGAGCAGCATTCTTCAGTGAGTACTGGGTATTGTCAGATTTGACTTGGCAGAGTGGCTGAGCGCAGCCGATAGCTGTGTGGAACTGGGCTTTACTGACCGAGGGAGTTGGCAGACGGATAGCAGGTTGTAGCAAGTGAACCAGAGACCACGGGGACAATAAGGCGCAGGGTTAGTGAGGTGCTGTCAAAAATACAGGAATTCAAAACAATCTCACAAGTGTAGCTACCACACATGTAGACGGAACAATCTGGCAGAGACTGGCATGAAGGACTGGAGTGTATATGAGGCTGAGTCTTGAGTGGTGGATAGGTCTCAGCTGTTCAGGATAGCAGGCACTGGATGAACTTTGGGTGTGTAGGTGAGTTGATAGCAGGGGAGTGCGTGTAGTCAGTCAGGCCCAGTTCAGACCATGAAGAGAGGATCACAAGACGGGGAAAATATTGGACACACTAGGAATAAACCTGATGAATGGATTGACCATGACGTCACTTCCAATCAATTGGAGCCTTCAGGAGACCCAACAGGCAATTCGGAATGGGCCTGATGGAAATCCAAGATGAATGACCGAGGAGTCCACAAGGTACTGGTTTCCCACATTAAAAATTAAGTACATTTAATAGCAGTCGAACTGAGTGGACAGGATGATCATCAACCAACCGGGCGGGTGGAGGGGGATTGAAAGGAGGGTATAGAGGACTGGAAGAGACTGATTGAAGTAGCAAAACATGGAATGCAGGGTGAATCTTAATAATATTTGTGAACTTGAGTGTGACAGCAGCTGAGACAATCACCTGGTGTATCAAAAAAGCTCCAATGTACCATGGGGAAAATTTCTTGGCTCCCGTCTATAATGGGATATTCTTGGAAGAAAGACAAACTTTTTGACCAGGTTAATACTGAGGGGCAGGAGTCTGATGGCGGTCATCACTGCGCCACATTTCAGTCCACTGAGCATAGCAGGGCTAAGCGGGTTTGTCTCCATATCCTCCGACAGCGATGAAGATGACTTTGATCCAAGGCTAACTCCTTCTCCAGAGAGGAAAATACAGGTGGTTGGAAACCCAAAGGTGCTTCAGATACAGGTGACATACCTGTGAGCATGCAAATCACAGAATTGTGAGCATATTCCACCAAAGCTAGGAACTCCAGGTTGAGGGGTTGGTGGCAGTAAATGCAGCCTCCAGGTCCTGATTAGCTCTCCCTGTTTGGCAATTTGTCTGGGTATGAAATCCAGAGGAAAAACTCACAGTAGCACCAAGAGCTGAACAGAAAGCCCTCCAAACCTGAGATATGAATTCTGGTCTGTGGTCAGAAACGATGTCCAGAGGAATGCCATGACTTCCGAATACATGGTTAGTCAGGAGGTCAGCTGTTTCCTAGGCTGAGAGAAGTTTGGTAAGGGGAACAAAATGCACTGCCTTAGAGAAGCTATCATCACTGGTTGGGATAACTGTATTACATTGAGATGGTGGGAAACCAGTTGCAAAGTCAAGGGCAATATGGGACCTGGTATAACTGGTAGAGGTCTTGGCAGGCCAGCTGATGCGGGATGAGAGCTCTTTTTATGAGCACATATAGAGCAGGCTAACATAAAGTTCCGGGTATCTGCCTCTATATCAGTGGTTGTTGTATTGTGGGCCACCAGAAGTGCTGCTTGAGCAGCGAAAGTTGTGGATATCGCTGTGGATCCACTGGACCTGGGGTCAAGCAGAATCTGGCATAAATAAGCAGTTAGGTGGCCCAGTACCTGGATCGGGATCAGATTGCTGAGCCTCCCTCACCATTGACTTAATCTCTGAGGGGACTACCACCACCTCACAAGATGGTGGGGAGGTGATGTCTGGACTGGATGTGGACTCTTCTGCAGGATATTGTTGGGAAAGAGCATCAGGTTTTAGGGAGTTAAGGCATTTTGGCAATCTGAATGTAGGCTAGGTTCTTCTGGTCAGTCCATACAACAAAAGGTTGTTCTGCCTCCAGCCAGGGCCTCCATTCTTCCAGAGCTTGTTTGATAGCTAGCAGCTCTCTGTTTCCAACATCATAGTTGGAAACAGAGAGGAGAGCGACGGCGGGAAAATAAATTGCAGGGTCGAAGCCTTTGATCTGGACCAGAGCATTGAGAGAGGTCTACCTCTACTCCTGGATGTGAAGCGTCAACTTCAACAACAAATTGAAGGGAGGGGCCTGGCAGAATCAGGATGGGAAAAGAGGTAGAAAGGTTCTTTCATAAGCCAATTCAGCTTCAGGAGACAAGGAAGAATGATTTGAGGATGTTAGATAGGTTAGATGTCCTGCCACACTGCTAAAATTCTAAATGAAGCGGCAATAAAAATGAGCAAAACCAAGAAACTGCGAAAGTTCCTTACGTGTAGTTGGCCTCGGCCGCTCTGCAACTGCTTTTATCCTGGCTGGATTTGCACTCACCTGCCTGCTTTCAGCGAAAGGGCAAAGGAAACTCAAAGAACAGACGTGGTATTTCCACTTCTCCGCCTTCACAAACAGTTAATTTTCTAGGTGTCCTGGCGTACATGAGAGATGTGTTTAGATTGGTTCTGGGAATAGATGAGAATATCAACAAGGTAAACAAAGACAAGACAGAACACAAAAGCTGAAATGAGAGAACACAAAAGCAGCTCTATTGAGCCAGCTCTAGAACCCTTAGTTTCGATTAGTTTCTTTAATGACAAAATTATAAGTTTTAGGGACAAGATCCACAAGGTCCTGACTTCAATTGGCTCAAGTTTATACCTAAGGATCTGCTTGGAAACAACAGATAGACCTGAAGCAGATCTAGACCGCTTCAGTTTTATTGATCTAAAACAATTAACTTACCTTATTTTCAAAAACCTGTCTCCTTGACCAATCCCAACAACTCTACTTAAATAAAGTTTACCCTTAGCCAGCAACTCTCTTTTAGAAATAATTGGTCTGTCTTTAAATTCAGAATACGTACCACAGTCCTTTAAAATAGCCATAATCAAACCACTGCTTAAGAAGCCGACACTTGATCCAGAGGTTTTAGCAAATTACAGGCAGATATTTACCCTTCCATTCCTCTCTAAAATCTTAAATAAAGTGGTAGCCGAATAGTTGTGTGATTTTGTGAGTAATAGTTTATTAGAGGATTTCCAGTCAGCACCAGAGTTCACCATATTACAACAGCCCTGGTCAAAGTTACAAATGACCTGTTACCCACGGGGTTCCCCAGGGATCGTTGCTTGGGCCAATATTACGCGCACTATATATGCTCCCTTTAAGCAACAATATCAGGAAACACTCAATCAACTTTCACTGTTTTTGAGATGACACACAATTATACTTCTCAATGAAACAAGGTGAATCTCATCACTTATCCAATTTAGAGGCGGGTCTCAAAGACATTAAGAACTGGATGACCTGCAACTTCTCATTATTAAATTCAATTAAAACGGTTATTGTGCTGGGAGCCAAGCACCTTAGAAACAATTTATCTGATGATTTATCTACTCTGGATGGTATGACCTTGGCCTCCAGCACCCCTTTGAGGAACCTGGGAGTTATTACATTCTGTTGCAAAAAGATGCAGAAAAGTTAGTTCGTATATTTGTTACTTCCACGCTGGATTACTGTAATGCCCTACAAGCAGGTAGTCCCAATAAGTCTCTGAAGCACCTCCAGCTGATCCAACTGGGGTGCTTCAGAGACTATATATATACTACTCACAATTTTAGATCTCCCAGTGTCTAAATTGCTTCCCAGAAATCTCACAGCAAGAGTTTGAGGATATCATCAGGACGATGAAGTCCACCACCTGTGCCCTGGACCCCTTTCCTACAGCCCAAATGAAGAAAATATATATTAGTATATTATATACTTTTAAATGTAGTGAGGGTTTCTGCTCCCTGAATAGAGATTGGGAGATTTCTTTTTTCACAGCAAGAGACGGATAGGCCTATCTCACAAGGGACAAAGCGATTCTGTTCTCGTATAGCAATCAATCAACAAGGGAGACTTGCTTTGTGACAGAGGATTGAAGTTTTAGAATCTGAGGTGTAATAAACCATAGATGACCGACAACTCACCCCAACTCTTGCTGTTTTATTACCTGTCAGAGCTCATTGGAATGTTAAGGTTTTTAATCTCAAGAAGAGCTGTGTTGATTGGAACCTCATCAACAAAAAGACTGTTTCTATGTTAAGTTTTTCTTATTTTTTTAACAACTAACACAGTTAGAAATAAACTCGAGAGATTACATCTCTCGGCTGGCTCGGGAACGCCCAGAGGAGTTGGTGGATGTGGCCAGGAGAGGAAAGTCTGGGCTTCATTGCTGAAACTGCTGCACCCGCGACCCGGACCTGGATAAGCAGAGGATAACGAAACGAAATAGTTAGAAAATCAGCTAAATTTTCTTGACAATGATATAAAACATGTTATCGTAATCTGTTCAAATAAGCAACCTAAGTTTTTTAGCTTGTCCGTCTTTAACGGTGCTGCAGTAAAGCATTGCCACCTTGTGGTCATTAACTGAAACATCACTTCGGAAATATGTTTTTCTTTTTACTACTGTGAAATATGTGAACATGTATGTCTTACCTCATCCAGTTTAATAAGATGGATGAATAGTGCTCGTGGATACTATTTTTGAGGCTATTTTTAAGGCCGCCAAACCCGACACCCTCTGCCACTCGGCTGCGCCTTGAAATTCTGTCCATAAAAATTAAGAACAGAATCGGTGACAAAGCGCAGCTGGCGAAGTCTAACTGCAACTGGAAACGAGTCTGACTTACTGCCAGCATTGCAAACCAGAATCTGACTCCAACAGTACAGAGATGGACAGCCCGTAGCAGTGAGCCATCCACTCCACACCCCCCAAAGGATACCCAGAGAGACACGGTCGTAAGCGTTCTCCAGGTCTACAGTGCACATGTGGACTGGTTAGGCAAACTCCCCTGTCCCCACTGGCAAACTCGAGAGGGTATAGAGCTGGTCCAGCATTCCATGAGCAGGACGAATAACCGCTTTCCCCCCTGAGACGCCGGGTTGTTTGCCAGAATTTTGAAATTAGGAAGTCTCCTTCCATGGTCTCACCAAACTTCTCCCATGATCAGATTTTTGCCTCTGTGACTGCCAGAGCCACGTGTCGCTCGGCCTGCCGGTACCTGTCAGCTGATTCAGGAGTCCCACAAGCCACCCATGCTCTGCCGGACTCCTTCTGCCTGACGGCATCCCTCACCTCTGGTGTCTAACAGCAGGTTCGGGGGATTATCGCCGCGACTAGCACAAGCAGCCATGCGACATCAGCTCCAAGCAGCCTCCTTGTCAATGGCAGCACGGAACATTGACTACTCAGTTTCAATGTCCCCTGCCACCCCCAGAATGCGGTTGAAGCTCTGCCGGAGTTGGGAGTTGAAGACCATTCTGACAGTGTCCTCGGCCAGATGTTCAAAGCAGACCCTCACTATTTGTTTGGGCCTAACAGCTTTGTCCAGCTACCTCCCCCGCCATCTGATCCAACTCACCACCAGGTAGTTATCAGTTGACAGCTCAGCTCCTCTGTTCAACCTAGTGTCCAATACATGCGGCTGCAGATCAGCTGATACGACTACAAAGTCGATGTCCTCGATCTGCGACTTAGGGTGTCTTCGTGCCAAATGTACTGGTGGACACCCTTGTTTGAATGTTGTTCGTTATGGACAAACTGTGACTAGCACAGAAGTCCAATAACTGAAAACAACTAGGGCTCAGATCAGGCAGGCCGTTCCTCCCAATCACCCCACTCCGGGTCTGGCTATCATTGCCCTTGTCTGTATTGAAGTCTCCCAGTAGGGCACTGGAGTCCCCAGTTGGTGCGCTTTCCAGCATCTGATAGAGGACTCCAGAAAGGGTGGGTACTCGGAAATTATGTTTGACGCATAAGCGTACACAACAGTCAGGACCCGTTCCCCAACCCGAAGGCGGGGTAAACTCCAATACATGGGCAGAGACCTGGGGAGCTATGAGTAAGCCCACACCAGCCCTCCGCCTGTCACCTGAACCAACTCCAGCATAGTAGAGGGTCCAGCCCCCATTGAGAAGGCGGGGTCCAGAACCACATCTGTGCGTAGAGGTGAGCCCGATCATATCTAGTCGGTACATCTCGACCTCTCTCATAAGCTCAGGCTCCTTCCTCATCAGTGAGGTGACATTCCATGTCCCCACCGTCAGCTTTCGTAGGCGGGGATCGGACCGCCAAGGCCACTGCCTTTTCCTATTGACTGATCCAAAATAGACCACACCACTGCGGATTCCTCCTAGGTTGGTGGGCTCACGAGAGGCGGACCCATGTCTCTGCTTTGGGCTGAAGCCGACCGGGCCCCAATGTTGAAGGCCCGGCCACCAGACGTTCGCTGGTAGGTCCCTACCCTGGGTTTGGCTCCAGGTTGGGGCCCCAGTAACAGTCCAGGCACGGTACTCGAGTCCTTGATTTTTTTCTGTGAACAAGGGCCTTGACTGCTCTTTGTCTGACCCTTCACGTAGGACCTCCCTGCCATTGGAGACCCTACCAGGGGCAAAATTGCCCCCGACAACACAGTTCCTAGGATAACTAGGGTAGTCAAACCCCTCCACCACGATAAGTTGGCGGTTGTCAGTTGTGGAAATAAATATCTTAAATATTTCTTTCTTATAACCAGCTTTTATTTGTTTGCACTGTATGATTGTGAATAATTGCTTATTTAAACCAATTAAAAAATTTAAACCAATTATAAAACATAATTTTACATTCTATTAAGGAGGTAAAGTTTGAATGGAAACATTATGATAATGGTTATCAATTAGAACAACAAATATGATGCAGATAAAATGTGATTTTCTTTTTGTTGAACTTTAAAGTAAATTATATATTAGATTAAGTGTTGAAAACCTATCAAGAACAGATCAATAAATGCATCTATTAATTTCTATTAATCATTCTGGCTAGTTTTGTTTTGTAATTTGTATTATTTTTATTTGATCTGCATTATGTAAGCTAAAATGTGTGAAAATGAAGTTTTATCTTTACACTGACTCCCACCATGACTTTCCCTGCATGCATATTACTGCTTATTTATGGCTTCTCTTGGAGTCACTCAAGTGTGTACAAGGAATATTTTCCAATATAGGTGCCTTTGCTCAGCAGCATATCTCCTGTTTATTATGTTTTCTCATGTGTGCCTATACATATCATTAACAGATGTAAAGGCAGCTAATAAATTTACTTATTGACAGCTAGGCCAATATAGACATCATGGTAGATGTTCACTCTCAGCTCAACGAAGGCCAGAACCAAACACAGTCTAGATCAGTGGTTCTTAACCTTGTTGGAGGTACCGAACCCCACCAGTTTCATATGCGCATTCACTGAACCCTTCTTTAGTGAAAAATAAAATGTGATTTTTTCTAATTAAAGACCTTGTTCAAAGAACAAAACCAACACAGTGCATGAACTCACAACAAATTACATACGTGCAAATCAGTGTGACTTCTGCTGTTGCCTTTGAGAGACCAGTTCAGATATGCATGGCTTCACCTTGGCAAGTGCCACTCTCATGTCATTCTCACAGCAAAGTCTGTTCCTTTTCTTCGTTTTTATGTCCAGCATCCTCGAAAAGGATTGCTCGCAAAGATATGTTGTAACAAATGGTATAAAAAATTCCAAGGCTTTCTTAGCAATAACTGGATACTTTTCCATTTGTTGACACCAAAACTTTGAGAGCGTTGTTGTTCTGAAGAGTTGCTGTTGAACCTGGCTCTGCTGAATTTCAATGATTTCGTCGAGGTATTCATCATTGACATCTGCTGTCTCAACAGCAAACGTGAACGGTTGTCTCACCCATGCTGGATATGACTCTCTTGTAGGAAAGTATCCGTCGAGAGACTTTGCAAGCTCATCTAAGTGCGTAGCAATTGTTTGCTTCAGTTCCATGTGTACAGAAATGTCTCCGATTCCAGACACATCTTCGATCTTACTTACACAGTCGTCCAGAAGGGGAAAGTTTGCAAAGTTATTGTTCTCTGTTCGTCGTTTCCATAACGGTAGCTTTTTTTGAAAAACCTTCAGGTTTTCTTCCGCTTCCATGATGTTGACTCCACCACCCTGCATCTGCTGATTGAGATGATTGAGAGCTGCAAATATATCAGCCATGTATGCTAAAATGAGAATGAACTCATTTTGCGTGGCAAAAACAGGATTCAGCACCTGTCCCCGGGATAACCACCGAACATTAGAATGGTACAGAAGTACCTCGAATTCAGAGCCCATTTCTTTACACAGCTCACTGAAGATGCGGTGCCTCAGAGCACTATTTCGCACATAGTTCACACATTCCACTACAGTTTTTAATACTTCTGCCATTTTTGGAGGCAAGGTTTTTGTTGCCAACGCATGCCTGTGCAGAATACAATGCGTGACAATGATGTGTGGTGCATCGGCTTTTACTAGCGCGCCAAAACCAGACTTTCTTCCCAGCATGACTGGAGCTCCGTCCGTACAAACTGCAGAAACCATATCCCAGGAAAGATTGTTGTCTCTGAAGAAGTCATCCACAAGCTTCTTCACATCGGCTGCCTTAGTTGTTGTTGTAAGAGGCTTACAAAATAAAAATTCTTCTTTTATCATGTCGTCTTTCACATAGCGCACAAAAACAGCAAGCTGGCTTAGATTAGAAACGTCTGTGGACTCGTCGAGTTGAAGGCTGAATTTTGCCGGGCTTGAAATTAGATCTGCGACTACTTGAGCCAAGATGTCTTTACTCATATTCTCTATTCTGTCGCTGATGGTGTCATTTGAAAGAGGAATTTGGGATAATTTACCTTCGGCCGCTGTTCCGAGTATCAGATTTGCCATCTTTAACGCAGCTGGTTTTATGAGTGTTTCACCAATGGTGTGTGGCTTGCCCTGCTTTGCGATCAGGTAAGCAACTTCGTACGATGCTGTGAGGAACGGTTTGTTAATGTGTACAAATCCAAAAGCAAGCAGAGTAGCCTTTTCATCGAATCTTGCTCTCTTCACCTTGAATTCAGCAAGCGTTGTGTTCTTGTATTCCCCATCTCCATGCAGCTTCAAGAAGTGTTCCTTTAGTTTTGCCGGTGCGAGACTAGAGTTGATCAACTTGGCATTGCAAATCATGCAGATAGGATGCTGGGTCCCATCACGTTCCGTGATACATGTGAATCCATGTTGTACATATTCGTCCGACCACTTTCTTTTTTTGCTCGACATAGTTAGCATGGATTAAAATATCAAGAAAGAAATCACACGACGTACTACCACGACAGTCACACGTTGACTACTGAGCGCACTAAATTCCCCGCTGCACTGATTGGCCAAGCAAAGTAACGTTATCATCTGCAGCCAGTGATGGCCAAGCGGGGCGTGTCATCACGAATTGACACGATGAGTCGGGTGTGTCTTGACCTCCGCGGCGGAGGCTCCGCCGAACCCCTGAGACCGACTCACCGAACCCTTAGGGTTCGATCGAACCCTGGTTAAGAACCACTGGTCTAGATGGTATATTATAAAGACCAGTTCATAGAAGATACGACTAGTTCTCACATGAGAAGAAGGTATTGGCAGATCTGATTCATGGGAGTGGCTAAGTGTGGGATTCTCAAACCTGAGCTTTTTTAATTAGTTTAGGAAGAGCAATGTGTGTTAACTTTCTTAGCACATATTATGATGTTATATAGTAAAATTAGTATTTTATATTATTAAGTATTTTATTTATTTGTTAGCAAGATGATGAAAGGTGTTTTGGGTAGGACAGCACAATGGTTTGTTTCAGCATAAATTAGGCGTTATGCAATTTAAAATAGTAAAACTTTATTCATCTATTAGTTAAAAAAACACTTTTTTTCAGATATAACTTCTTAACTAATTTAGTCCAGATTTGGAGTATATGAATCAACTTGAGTATATATCTTCCTTTTATATGTTATATTATTCTCTAATAATTCATATCTTATTTAATTTGGCTTTCTTTATGTGAAATACTTTGGATATTACTACATATTTAATTACAGGGTTAAATCTGGGGGATTGCTTGAAGGGAAAGTAGGTACTTTTTGGGGATATAACCTTAGTGTCAGGGATGACAGGAGAGATCTAGTTTATTAACATAGTTGTGTACTGTATTTGTGGTTTTTGATGACAGGATAAACAACTTATCAATTTATGTAATAACCTTTTCAAAATGGGGGACCGTGGCTCATTAGGTAGAGCATTTTTCCTCTTATCTGAAAGGTTGAACGTTTGATCCATTGATCCAGTTTTGATCCATCAAAACCCCCTTTTCTGATTATCCATGATCCTAACGTAAACAGAGTGGCACTGTAAACACCACATGGAGTGTACTGTATCTCCTTATTGTCGGTTTATGCCACCAACAAGGAAAGATCAAAGAATGAATTCTGCTTGTGCAAGCACAAGAACTAGAGTAGTGAAGTGGCTAAAGTTACTAATATGGTATCGACTTCCTCATTGCGCTCCCTGCCTCTGGTTGTGGGTGAGATTTTCCCCCAGAGTGTCCAAAGAATTGAAAGTATTATTGATTCAAGAACAAAAGGGGAAAATTACTGGGTTAGGAGGAGTTATGTGATACGTGGAAGGCAAGGAGACAGAGGCAGACTAATCCAGTCCTGGTTTTTTGTGGATGCCAAGGAGACATTGCTGTGGGTGGTGTTAATGTAGAAAAAATGTATCCCCCAAAGGGCCGGACACCTTCTGAGCAGGGATAACACTGATACCGCTTAGATTCATTATTTTCTCTGTTTTTTTCTGCCTTCTGACCTGTTTGTGTCTGTTACAGCACATTCTGAAGAGATCATCCAATCCTTCTGGAGCATTCACGTTTTGGTTTAAACGCACGATCCACACTTTTTGCAATGTATTGTGTCAATACATCAATTTATAATACTTTCATATTTATTTTACATAAATGTAATTAATATATCACATTTTAAAATAAATAAAACGTTATTCAATGTGCATTATTGTTGATTGCAAGCCAGTGGAATTAGTAAAACTAGACAAGTAAAGGGTACGTGCCCAAAAAATTCCCTGATCAATCCCCCTGATTGAACTCTTCAAATTAAGGATGAGTTATGTCCAAAGTATTTTTCATTTAAAAAAAAAAGCTTCATGAGCTGTCTAAAATATGAACTATTAGAGTATAATATAATGTATACAAGATAGATCTCCTCAAGTCGATTCATATGCACAAAATATGGACTAAAATGGATCAATGGGTGAGAAATTATACTGCAAAAACTTTTAGTCATGAAGCCTAAATACATGCCTTAGACATGAATGATCTGCGATGCGATCCTGAGCACAAACGAGGAAAAACAGATTAACAAGTGAACGATAAAAAAATGCATGGACGGAATTCTGTTCTCACTATTGAGATTCTGAGACCTTAACGTGATTGTTAAATCTGACGATGAGTAGCAGGAGAAATACGGCAAGTGATGATGAGATGATGCGGACCAGGTGTGGAGCTACGCCAAGCATGGGGGATCCTTCTCTTCAGCAACACATAGAAAGGCAAGGGGAGAGGGAGAGATACAGGAGGAAAATGAGCGAGCCTTTCTAAACTGCCAGATCTGGCTGGACTATAACAGATATATATGGACTTGTGGAGATCTATCTTGTATAAATATTCTATCTTATTATAATAGTTAATCTTTTATTAACTAGAAGGACCTTTTATATTCATAACAGTATTTTTCAACAATAACATCCTAATTTTTTGTCCAGTTAAGTACAACTTTGACAATTTTTACACCAGTTAAAATCAAGTCTTTAACCTGCACATGTGGTGGTTATCAATAGTCATATTGTGAAAAACGCAATCCCATTTAAGCAGCAGCAATGTAAAGGACATCTGTCTCTGAGATTAATTTCATCCACATATTTCCCATAATTAAATTTTTTTCCAACATCATTAGTGCAATGTGGAGATGAATGAGAATATAAAAAATTTCTTGAGAAGGTATTGGTCCACCTATCTCATCACATCAATTATTACTACTGCACTGATATAGTTATTTTATCCCTTGCTTTATATTATGAATAACATATATGATATATCTTGATTGTGATTTGAGTGTTTGACAATCATTTTCATATTTTAACCACTGAGGTGATGTGTCGTATTTGCTGCCACAGTGCTTTTTCCTTATTTATATCATGAAACTAGTATAAATTCACTTAAGCTTTGCATGCTACCGTTATACAACCTAAACTGCTCTTCATTCTACAGGACATCTTGGAACAATGACATTAGCTGGTATTACTGCTCAATTTAGAGGTCTGTGATGGAACTGGCAGTGGGCTTAGTGTGATAGTAATTTACAATCAATCAATTGGTGTTTTCTCCTTTATGCTTCTGTCTCTTTCCCTCTTACTTTGCTTCTCTGAGAGTGTAGTTGTGGAGTTGGCATCCACACACCTGACTTATGGTACAGCTCCACACGTGAGACCCATCATCTAGTGCAGTTATTCTACCCTAGCTCGCTACTATTCATCGCCAGATTATCCCTTGATGTTCCTCATGTGTCCACAGTATTTTTTTTAAATAAAATAAAATAAAAAGCTCCCCAAAGTGAGTCAAGTATGAGCTATAAAAGTAAAACAAGACTTATCTCATTGTGTCAATTCATATATACCAAATTAGGACTTAAACTTTTGGAGATAAAAGCTCAACCTAGTCTTCTACACAATTGGTTGTATAGAAATATACAACCGATTTTTCCCAAACCAACCCCTTATTTCCTAACACTAAGGTATCTAGGTGTATAAAACTTGAAACGATCCATGACATAGTTTTTTGGGTTCTGTCCGGAAGGGGATGTTTTTCGTAAAAAATAAGCTCCCCCTATTAAGTAAAATATGAACTATTTAAGTAAAACACGACTCAAACACCACGCCTAAGACTAATGGTTGGGATATTGTGAACAGAAACGCTTATGTTCTCCCTAGTGTTCGAATTATACAACTGACCAACCAACTAAAATCCTCCTCGCACCAAGGTCTATGTGGGTATAAAATGTGAAAAACCATGAAATTGTTTTTGAGTTATCGAGCTAACATTAAGGATCTGCGACAATGATGACATGCACAACTCCTGCTCAGCAACTGTCCACCTGCAGTCACCCATCCCCATGCCCTTGCTCAATCTTTATTTTGGACAATAAAACCCCATTCGTTCAATATTTATTGATCTCTGTGTCCTTTCCATGCAAATACATCATGATAAATCCAGAGACCAACACCATATTCCATGTTACTTATTGTTAATCAGTATTTCAGAGTAATCTGCCACCTGACCTAAATGCTGATTTGCTGAATGAATATATCAGGTTTTTTCAAGAACATAACTGGTGATTGATGGGTTGTGCTGTAATATAAACTTTTCTAATGCATTTCCATTAGTCAAAATGTGACAAAACAGATTTTAGGGTTCAGTAGGTGCTATGCATTAATAGAAGCTCCGGGCAGTCAGTTTTTGCAATGGTTTTTGCAAATGAATTATTAAAGTATAAATTGTATCAGACAACAAATACGAATAAATTAGCTCTGTTCATGCTCAGCCATGGTGTTCCAATGTGAATATTGTATAGTTCCATACATGGTATTATAATCAATAATAATAATATTGTAAGAAATTCTCTTCTCACTGTTCAAACTCACAATTCGGAGTATTTTGCATTTAGTGTACCGTTCATAATTAATAATAGACATAGACAAAAGAGATGATAAAATAGATGGAAATAGAGAGGAATCCCTCATCAGAAAGTGAGAAGACATACTGATGATGAGGAGGAGGAGGGGATTTCCCTTCACCCTTTTATCCATCCTTCTACCACACACACACACATTCATCTACACTCAGTTCACCTTCAACAATTGCCAATTATCAGATATGCTGACTAGATTCTATCAACTTAAAACTGTTTAGTCAATTCAAATGGGTGGTTAACTGGCCCATTTAATTTTACCCTCATTGGTAGTCCTGTGGGTGAAATGGAAAAACCCCTTATATATATGTGTAATGTGATGTACCCAGGTAAAGCTGTCATTCTTGTCATATGTTATTGTCCTTATCTTATCTTAGCTAAATAGGTTAATATTGTTTCGGTAAGGATTTGTACTACAATGGAAAACATATAGTGAGACAACACAACTGTAGAAGGCAATTTAATATTGTTCAACACATGGACTAATAAAAGAACCACAATGTATTATTATTATTATTAAGAGGACTTGTGTTTCTAGACCAACTAGACCAAGCAGAATAAGAAAGGGGTACATATATAGCTTAGAATGGCTTAATAAACGTGTGACCAAACAAGCAAATTAACAATCCTCATTGCTGTTTACAACAAAGAAGAGTCTCTGAAATATGTGTGGGAATGCGATCTCAAGTTGAACTAAAAACAGCTCCATTATTTTTTTTCCTGATTTGACAAATGTTATACCATGAATCTGGAAAATTGGAAGATTAAAGAAAAAATTTGATTGCTGGTTCAACTTTTAATTCATATTTTATATATCAAATGTTAAAATGTAAATTGTAATATGTTAATTTGTTGTAGCTATTAGTTTTAGTCTATAAAACACGTGATCTAAATCACTTACAAATGAAAAAAAAAAACTACGTACATAGAAACGTCATGGTAATTTGCTTCTGTTGACCCTATAGACCAGGGGGATATTTCAGGAGGTAGACATAAACTCTGAGCTGTTTACACCTTTAATTATGAATCTAATCACCATCCATCAAGTTTATTCGGATAAACTTCACAAACTTCACTGCTGTGGTAGCAGTAGTCCCTGTTGACGTCACACAAACCCCTCCAGCTCATCACGGGGGAAGGGGGGGATCCTGAACTGTTCTCAGATGAAATATAAAATTCCTCCAGTGAATTCTGTGTACACCCAGTATTAACTCGGTGTTTGCCTGTCATTTTCACTTGCTTTCACTTGGGCATTCCGCCACATTGTCACACGCAATATTCATAGAAAATACGGTAAACCTAGTAGACAGATTCACTCAGCCAACAATTCCCTCCTCAGCCAGTTTTCTCTTCTTCCCTAATGAAGCTGCATTTCTGATTTTTTTTATAAGTAAATATACGTTCATTAGTCCATTAAAACTTCTTGCTTAATCAGCGTGACGTATGGCAACACTAGCGTCTCACTGGTTGCCAATGGGAATCACATTATCTGAGCTCAATTAATGATAGCTTTCTGTAGTCCGTGCGCACGAGTTCAATTCGGTGTTAACCAGCTCTGAGTTGATCGAACCAATTCATTTCAGCTGTTCTGAAAGTTGATATCCCGAGTTTCTCATCTCAGGCCCTGTCAAGTTTGAGCTCAGAGACTGAATTTCTTAAGCTCACTTCATTAAATACCCCCTGGGTCATATGTTAAATTTTTTTCTTTCACAACACAAACAATTTCACAATTTAAAGGGAATACCATCTCTTTTTGTTGATCTGGATGGACTGATATTAATTAGCAATAGATATTGATACCACTGTATCACAGAGAAAATTTGCTGGGTTTCCGAACTGGTGATACTCAGTACGCAGATGTGAATTGACATGATTAATTTGAAACCACTTTAAATATATTTTAAAAAATCCCAAATTAATGTACTGCTGGTATGTGTCTTCATTATGCTTGGGTAAATTCTCCATTTCTGGGGTCACAGCCACCAGTGGTCTTATTCCCACTCAGACCCATTTGCTTTTCACCTTCCAATCTTCAGTCTTCATGCCAGATCTTCTTCTCAAACCTTATCGCTGTCAGCTAAGATTTCTATATCTATCACACATGCTTACTCTGATCCATGTTAACCAACACTTGTTGACTGGTCTGGTTGGCTGTTGCTTTTTGAAAGGTTTTATAGCGGAGTATCTAATGATTGGTTGGGTGTTGATGGCTTGGATCATATTTTCTACCACTGAGCTGGCTCATCAGTCTTATCGTCTTTAGGTCTTTGGTTGTGGTTGACCTGCTTGCCTCCACATCATTGTTGCCTACCTAGTCAAAAGCTGTTCTACACGTCCACAAACTTCCATCCTCTTACTCCTGATATACTCACACAACTCAACATGATGGCCAGTGCTTCATCAGAATCTTGTGGCACAGAGCAGAAGTATCCCTGCAGCCCTTAACAACCAATTCCAGACTTGAGGGTAGGTAAAATACTTATCATCCTCATTTGTCATCCCAGCCAGCAAGGATATATCCTGGTAACTCCAGAAATTAAACGTGAAATTATGCAAAAGAAACAGTATGTTTTGTGAAAAGAAGCTCCTCTTAGTGAGTAAAATTAGAATTATTAAAGTAAAATATTAAAGAAACGATAGATCTCCTCAAGACATTTCATTTTGCACCAAATTCAGTCTAAATTAAATCAACTGTTGGGAAGTAATGTCGGAAAGACAGTGATTTTTGTAAACAATGTCCGCCGTAGTGAGTAAAATATGAACTATAAGAGTAAATCACATCGTATAAAAGATATATCTCTTAAATCTGATCAATGATTGAGAAATTATAACTCTTATGACACCTTTGAGTTAAATCTCCCTCTAGTGTCAGAAATAAATCTCTGACCTTTCCCAAAATAAATCCAGTTATTCCTTGCACCAAAGTCTATGGGGGTAAAACCTTTCTGAAAATTATCCATTGAATTGTACAAATAGTTTTTGATGTATGTCCAGAAAACTATTTTTCATAGAAAAGCTCCCCCTGGGAGTAAAATATGAACTGTTAAAGTAAAATATGATATAAATAAGATAAAACTCCTCGAGTCAACTTATATGTACCAAATTTGAACTAAAATGGATAATGGTTAGAAAGTGATTCAAAAACAGTGTTTGCATCATATTTTATTCTATTAGTTTTTATTTTACTCAGTACGGGGAGCTTTTTTACGGTGGACCTTTGGACATAATTTTCACATTTAATTTGAAGAGTTCAATTAGGGGGATTGCTTGGACCATATAGGGGATTAAAGGCTTTTTGGGATATACCCTTAATGATGGGGACAACAGCAAAGCACAGCCTAGTTTTTGACATTAAGGGCCAAAACATGCATTTTGAATTGGTATGGCTCAATTTTTTGGCACGTTTTGTTGAATTTTATGAACGTTGCAAGCCATCTCTCTTTCAGTTCTTCCACTTTAAATTTATTCTCCAGATTTTCCTGTCTTTGCAGTGAAAAGGTCTTTTCCATCTTGTCAGGGTGACTTTAGCTCAGTGGATAGAGCAGTCATCTCACAACCAGGAGAATGGGGTTCAAGCCCAGCCCCAGACACAAATGCCATGGGTCCTTGAGCAAGACTCTGAATCATCAGCTCTCTGCATGCTTCACAGGGGCCAGCCACTGTGCCCTCAGGGATGGGTTAATTGCAGTGACAAGTTTCAATTGTACTGTATGTATGTACTGTGTAACATGTGGTAAATAAATAAATAAAGGATTAAAAATTATTCTTCACTTCAATCAAAAGTGACAGTCTCTCTTTTTCCAATTTGCTTGGGGTCTCCCCAAGTGGAATGGAAGGAACTCTATGCGTTTTTTAGCTCATCTTCTAGCACTTTTCCGTTTTTGGCAGATTTAGCCATGGGCGACATGGGCAACTTCCATGGGCAACACTTAGTCCGGGGGCGGCATAGCATCAGTACAGAAAAAAATCTGATTGGTGACATCGAACGATCGGTTTCCTATTGCTCATTTTGCTCGGATTGTCAATTCTCATGTCAATGCGAAGATCAGATAAGCTTGAGGACTGCACGCTCGTCTAGATTGTGAGTGGGCAGGGTTCTGCCTGCAGAGAAGAATCCCATGTTCAGAGGGGGTAAATTTTGAGGGGCAGCGGAGCAAATCATACTCGGCTCGCGGATCACACTGTCTTGGCTCGCGAATCACACTGCTCGCGAATCACACTTTCCTTCGTCGCAAACCACACTCAGCTCGTGGATCACACGCTCTTTGCCCTTTTTTTTGTCCAGAATTGAACATTAACAGTAAAACTATGCATTCCGGAAACATTCCTAACAAGTCCCTTGTGTAGTACAAGCAATCCCCCAATTGAATTCGTGAAATAACATTTTTCAAACTTTGTCCACAGTATTTTTTGTTGAAAAGAAAACTGCCCCTAGTGAGTAGGAACTTATCTATTAAAGTAAAATACAAAACATACAAGATTGTGCCCTGGGCCACACTCCCAAGGTTGATCTTGTGCCTTAGCTGAGGCTGTGTCTGTTGGGCTACCTCCACTGCCCGCCACTTCTTCCCTGTCCTCACGGCCATAATTATGCCTGCCATTTTGGGGTCCCCTTGATCCAATATGTTGCAGGTGTTCTCAAGCCCATGCCACAATGAACAATGAACGTACAGCCCAATGCTGCTCAGACTCCAGCCATCAGCGCAGATAACTGCTCACCTTGCTCATAGAGCCTTCCACCACTGTTATCAAGATTTTATAGATGAGCAGGGGCCAGAAGATTCTTGGGAGAAACCCGTGTTGGTAGACCCAGGCCTTGAACCTTCCAAGGAGTCCAGATTTGTTCACAACTCTTAACCAGCCTTCCAGGTTGCTACTGGTGGTCTTGATGGAGTCCTTCAGGCTTCAGTTGAACATCTTACTGAGGCTCTTCACTGGTTCCTCTGTTACATTTGAAATCTCAAACTCTCCAGAACGTAATGCAGAACTTATCTGTGATCCTCCCTGTCTTCAGAGCCAAGGACCAGGACTTTGCAGGTTTGAAACTCACGCATGCCCATGGAATTAGCTTCACCAACCCTTGGAGGATCCACTGGGCTCCTGGCACGGATGATGTTGTCACTGGCAGATCATCAATGAAGGATCTCGTAGGTGCCCTACCTAAGACTTGCTGTTGTGCTGACATTCCGGTATAGTTCAAACTTTTTCCATATGAATCAACTCAAGGAGATATGTCTTGATATGATATTTTACAGTAATCGTCCATATTTAATTCAGTACGGGGGGCTATTTTACAAAAAAAGTATGGACATAACATTTAGTTCGGTTAAGGGAATTGCTTGTACGTACAACGCAGGGAATTGGAGACTCTTTTGTGGATATATGTAACCCATATAGAAATATATATTGGATTGATCTAACCCTGATTGATATTTCACAAAGATACTATTACTGTTCAAATGTTGTTATTTTTCAACTTTATATATATTTATCCATTCATTTCTTTGTTTGGTGCTCTTATTTTTATTACTTTCTTGACTTCAACATACTATTATGTCATCCTGTGTTTTCACGCCATCCTCCTTGGTTCACTGCTAGCTCTAATGAGGAAGCTAGCAGCGAACTAGCTGCTCAGTGAATGCTCATTGAATGTGAAAATAGGGAGAAAAAACCCGCTAAAAATCCGAAGAGTTTACTTTGTATTGTTTGAAAGCTATGTTTTTATATTCAGGAGATTATTGTTAATTTTTTTGTTTTGTTTTGCGCAGCACTTTTAATTCACATGCCAATGTAAAGAGTTGGAGCTAGGCTAATTGAGAATGGAGGAGAGATTTTCTCATGGGGCCTGCTGTTATTTCTTTTTCTTAAGGTGTGCTTGTGAGACATTGGCTGGAATGGTTTGCTGTGCTAATATTGATCTGTTTGTACAGGTATTTTTGTCATTTTAAGTTGTATATATATTTTTATTTATAACTTTGATTTTCTGCAAAATATACTCATTGTGTTTTACGTTTAAATTAATGTTGATTGATTTAATGTCAAAGAGATTGCTGCCGATTGGTGGGGATAGCTATAATTTTGTTGTATTTATGTGATCACGGTGTGATATATTATGTTTTGTGGGATTAAGGAAAATAGCTTACAATATGTCAGTTCACTGCTAGCTCTATTGAGGAGAGTTGTTCTTGGGAGACATGTACAGAATAACCCCCCACTTGGCTGGCAAAAAAGCAGTGGTCCCTCTTTCATAATTCAAACTCAAGGTAAACACAACACAGAGTTACAAAGTATAGCAGGATGTCTAGTCAGGGCGGACCGGCTACATATATGCTTGCTGTCCTTGAAGACAGGACTGTTCGATGAAACCTTGAATATGCAATAACAAAGTACTGAATTAGTGCCTTTTATATTTTTATTTGCGTTATTTCTATGGTAACAAGTTGGACTTACACAATAGACTCATTCTGCTTGTTGGTTTAATTACTAAAATTATCGCAAATACAATTATTTTTCACAAAACTCTCTAAACACAAAAAAAAAATTCTGATACTTTCCCTATTTGCCAATCAAGATCTTGAAATGGGAACTTAAAATATCTTGAGGATTTTAAGCATTTTATTATAAAGTATTTATTTAATTGAAACTTTTTTTCATCTTATACATTGAGAATTTCACCCAGGATTAGTAGAATAAAATCTTGCTGGAATTTTGCATATGTTTGGGGATCCTGAGTATTTAATTATTTTTCAATACTTAGATTCAGTTCTCTTTGAATTTGTTACAATATCACTTAACTAAATCTATTCCGTAATCCCTGAAAGGTCCACCACTTCCGAGTTGTGCAAGCCATCTCCATAACTGAACTCATCATATTAAATGTGAAAAAAACTTTTAGAGCCCCTCCGATGAACTGGTGACTTGTCCAGGATGTATCCCCGCCTCACGCCCGGTGTCAGCTGGGATAGGCTCCAGACCCCGTGACCCTGAACAGGATAAGTGGATGATAATGATAATGAATGAACTTTTAGAGTAAAATACAATATAAATAAGATCGATCTCCTTGACTCTATTAATACGAACCAAAGCTGGACTAAATCAGATTAGTGGTAAGGAAGCTATGTTCGAAAAACTTTTCGAGAAAAAAACAAAAAGTTCCACTTAGCGAATAAAATATAAGCTCTTCGAGATAGACTTCATTTAATATATTCAAATGCACCAAATCTGGACTGAATTGGACAAATGGTTGAAAAATCACGGCACGAAATATTTCGGAGATAAAGCTCCCTTTAGGGTCAATTGTATACAACCTACCTTTCCCAAAATGAATCCAGTTTTTGTTTGGTCTTGTAGTGGTAAGGTCTTTGGTGTATTAAAATTTGAAAATCATCCATGAAATATTTATCTACGGTGGACGTGGCAGACGAGCGGACACAGTGACAGTGAAGACGCTTCCATAATATCCCAACTTTTTGGGGATACGAATAATACAAAATTGATAGCTATGGCTCTTATATTAGTTTGGTCAGCCAAGACAGACAAGTCAAAGAAACCAGTATTAAAGACAGGTTCAATAAATTGTGTTTGTACGGCATCAATGATTGGATTAAATATTAACTTTTTTGTTTTATGTTTACCTGTTTTATTGAACCTAATGCCTGCAAATGGAAAGAGTGATAGAAACAATGATGTAATAACTGATCCGTAACTTTAGAACAGAGAAAGGGAAATTAAGTACAGATGCTATTGATACTTTGGTAGTGTACATGTAAAGGTAGTCGGATTTCTTTAAAAACACATTTCCTTGATTTCACTATCCTTTCATGCCTTTCTTTCATCTCTCTTTGTGTCTCTGATGAAGAGGCACAACGTGTGGAAATAATGGTTTCAATTTGATTTAGAAAGACATTATATGATGGTTTCTTATACTCCAGATACACAACTGCATTTTGTTGCAAAAACTTTTGACTGACACATTAGAAACATCTAAAGTTGAATACAGATCAGTATTGCATTATTGTCTTAGATATTAGCAGGTTTCTGCAGAAATCATTATTTCAGCAGTATTTTATGTTTGACTACACCATCCTTACATCAATCATTTAAGCACTGTATGTGTTTATGAATGCCTATTTAGATGTACTAATAAAGTCCTTCAGTCATTACTCAGCACTGTACCGTTGTGAGGGCAACAAAAAAGACAACAATGTGCATACAAAGCACTATGTATAATTTTACCTGTGGTGAGATTCTGACAGCTGGCATTCTCATATACAGATACACAATAAATCAAATTTCTCATTAACATTTGTTGTTAAACAGAATATACTAGCCACCTGTTGCTGTTTGGCATTTTGGCAGTGGCTTGCAATGAAATGGCATATTGTATAATCTACACATACATGTCAACTGACCCAGTGAGGAGTTGTTAGAATTCATGGCCATTAGTTTAAATGATTAATGACAGTCTGTTGCACTTTCACAATGCTCCATATGTAAAAGCCGCTCCTTGTCACTCTGAGCTGCTCTATTTTAAATATATGGTCAATCAAAAGTGAGTTATCAACCAAAAGTTGCTACTGACTGTTGGTTGTGGTTGGTGTATGGCCTGAGATAAATATTGTCTGCCAGTAAAAGGCAGATCTCGGTGAGGATCACCAAGATGATACATATGATGTGCTCTAACCCCCAACTGTTCAATAAGCAATCTACTGAATATGAATATTATGCATATGGAACACACAGGTCTTTGAGGAAGGTTGGTTGACAACTGTTGTAATTGTGTTGAGAGCACTTCCTTGCTGGAGTGAGCAATGGCTGTATTACGACGCAGCTGTAGGGTTATAATTCCAGTCGGGCCAATGAGCGCTCACTTCGACGGCATCCCAGTGGGACTAATTTCCCAGTGCCTCATTACAAGCTCCCCTAAGATGCTACACAAGCTGCCTCTAAGCTCAGCTCAGAGGTAGCTGTGCATTCTCCCACTGAGGCGGCCGGATCGATGATTGATTGACAGTTTGATTGATTATGATTCATGTGCTTGCCTTCTACATTTCTCTGACGATGTGATGGCTGACAGATCATTTGTTAACATTAAAGCCTGTTTCAGGTTAAAGCTACTTTGCATTTTAAGCAGAAAGCATTTGGCAGCACATATCAGTGGTGACTGAAACAATGTTAGTGCTCACAGTATGTCACCAAATTCAGTGTTGGTGGGCTGCTGCCTTGCTGCCTCGTAGTGACAAATGGAAGTGGTTTGAATGTTGATCTTTTATATGCCTATATGGTTTTATTTGAATAGTTTCAATTGTCATGCAAATAATAACAACCCCAATGCTCACAATTGCATCTCATCCCAAATATTGTTAGATAATAGAGGAAAAGAGAATGGAATTTCTGTGAGAAATGAAAATATGGTAATGTTCATTCTGGTTCCTGACCTCTGGCTTGATGCATGTTGATAGCTACCTCATCCTGCTGAACAATTCTCTCTGGGTGATGCTCTGAGGCAGGAGTGCCCATAGGCGCTGAACTCCATAGACATGGCCAGCGCTAGAGAGAGGAGGTAGAACAGAGTGTATGTCAGCATGAACATGATGCCAACTTATTTATGTTTGACAAGTAGGGAATACATTGAGGCATTATTTTTCTCTGCCTTTCCATTTTTTGGCGATTTCACTCTGCTTTTGCTCGGTTAAACATTCTGTATGATGTAGAAACAGATTTCTGATTAATTCTACTTCGCTGATATTGTGCATTGTTTGTTTACGGAGTGTGTGAGTTACCGAAAAAGGAAACATTTTAAAATGTTTAATGTTTAATGTTGGTGGATTTTGGTAAAGCCCTGAATAGATAGAGATTGTAAATCCTTAAAATTTCAACAACAGTTTACAAACAATTTATTTCACTGTTCATATGTGATTAAGGTCAGAAAAGAATACTGAATAGCAATGGGCTTATTTTGGCCTCATTCCTGAACTGCAATTGGACTTTCTGTGGACAGAAAAACTTACTTTCCAAGAATAATTCTACTTTTAAGAGAAAAACCTCTTGAAAGAAAAATATACCTAAATCTTGGCAAACAAAAATGTATTCTTTGCTCAAAAAATTTATTTTCAAGTTTTTATTATCAATTTATACACACAGTCCCTCTGTTTTAGTCATGTACTATGTGACATGTATTTGCATTGATCTTTGCATGTTCTTCCACTTGCTTATATGTATTCCCTCGGGGTACTCCTGTGTGACCATTTTTTCTGTTTCTATTAGTAACTAGGTGGTTACAGAAAATGGATTGGTGGAGGGGGGAAGCATCAAAACCGAGTGACCATATCTAGTTCTCTTTGATCATTCATCGTGTCAGTTGTACCACTTACTAGTGACCAGTTTCCTGCTTCTATCTTATTTATTCATTCATTTTGTTCTTTGTGCACAACATTCAATGGAATAATGTACATACAGTCATTCAGTGTCCTCCACTATCCTCAGATGGTGCTGGACATTTGCTGCCCTCTGAATTGTGTTGAACTGTCTGAGGTCTATCAACAATACAAATGTGTTGTCAAAACATTTACTAATAATACAGTATGTTTTTAATTAAAGAATTTAGAAACTTTTTAAATAATCCTCTTCCTGTCTGATACGTGACTCATGGTGACCTATTCGATGCTGAATCATCTGATACCTCAGTTACAGATCTGTGTGTTACACAGTTGCAGGGTTTTCAAGTATGATAAATATTTTTATTATTAAAAAATCTGTTCTTTCACTTAATGTGTGGTTGGGCTCCAAAAAAATTAATGCATGAAAGGAAAAAGACAGTTGGTCGAACTCATTTTCCAATTTCACCCGCATGTGACGCTTCAGATGCAGTCCTTTGAGCATTTTCATTGTGGACGATCAACATACATCTTATTGATTGAAATTGATATCATAAAAATGTCATGTATTATATTTATTTTATACGTTCATCTATTATATAGATGGACGTTACTACCTTCCCCGAGTTACTACTGGGGATTGTAGTAATGATTTTTGTTTGAGCATCTTTAACTCAGTGGTTCTTCATGCTGGATCTCTCAAACTGTTACACGGGTACCCAATAAAACTAACTTGGGTGTCTACAAAACAATCACAGGTAATGTGAGTTAATGTCAAATACAAAGAGTTCTGTTTTTACAACTTGCCCAAATACTGGGGTTGTAGTATTTACTACAACCCCATTAGTAAATACTGAGTTGTAACATAAACTGGGGTTAGATGTAACAATGATAGATAATTTGTTGAAATAAGAAAAGCATTATCCCATTTGTGCAAGAATTTCTTTGAACAGTAAAGAATAAAAAGTTTTGAATAAAGGTAACAAGCCCCTTATTCATTAATGTGCACGTGTCACATAAGGTTTCCGTCACTGACAGAGAAGAATATATAATTGTTTTTTTTTTTCTAAGTTAACAAGTTTTGAATAAAATAAACTTAGGCTATGTCTTATTAAAACTCCTAAAACCTATAAAACTTAAGCGCAAAAACCAATGTGTATGTGTGTGTGTATGTGAAATCTATTCCTGACTATGAACGTGTCACATAGGGGTTCAATCACTCACAGTTCTAGTAAATGCAGATTGCTCCCACTGGGGCGCAGGCTTTGTGGTCCAGAACTGGCAATGTACACACTTCAATTTGGGTTCCATGTTCACAATGCAGATATTTTCATCCTCAGATGAAGATGATGGTCATTTTGCTTGGGCCATTTAGTTGTTTTATTTGTTTATCTCTCCAGACGGCAGGTTTAATCTCTTTTTTGTTTACACCTTTTCCATTGCTCCCCTTCTTTTCTAACTTAAAACTGGGCAGGGCGGTCATGACTAAGCTTAGGATATCATAGACTGACATTATTTTTGCAGGATTCATTTTCTCATCCATGCATCGCTGGCTGTGTTTGTCATCTTCTTAAATGGACCAACAGTTAATTAAAAATGTTACAACCATCCCCACACCAGGCAGCCATTAATCAGTCAACTGTTTTGCCATGTGAGTTTCAAGTTATTAAGAATGCTCAACTCTAAATCAAACTCAAGACTATATTTCTTTAGGTTATTTAAGTCATCCCATTAGATTTTCCATACAATGATCACTAGACAAACAATAATTTTAATTTAACAAAATAATTTCTTACCTGCATTAAAATAATTTTTGTCTTAAAATCCACAATGTTGTTCATAGAGACATGACAGTTCTCCTGAGAGCTCAAAAAGAAGGTAGGAGTGTACAATATTAATGACATGAGCATAGCTCTTTTACCTAGGCCACTGTTACAACTAACCCAGTGTAACAACCAACCCCAGTCTCCTTATATAATATTCCTCTGAATCTGTAAATGTTAACACTTTGACAGTCCCGTTTTAAAGCACAATTCTTCAAGAGAATTGAAAATGAAATTTCCAGTCTAAACTTCCAAAAAGCTGAGATCTTGTTGTCAATTTTGATATAACACTCACACGGTAAGTTGGATTTAAAGAACCTTTAATGGGTTGATAAAATACTGAAAAAGTCCTTCCATTTAGTTAATCATGGGAAAATTACTATTTATGCTTTCTTCAAGGCAGCCATTTTTTTAGTCCTATTGATGACAATCTTGGTAGCAGGAATTCAAGAAATTCTGAGTTAAACCCTGAGTAATGTGTTGACCAACCCAGAGAACAAAAACCCTTAGCTTTTGGTCTCTTATCTGAGTGGGTACAATAAACTCTTAGTTGCCTAACTCTTAGTTAAAACCGTGTATGAGGACGATCAAAAGCCCTCAGTAATGGAGCTCAGACACTGTATTTCACCGTGAAAACCGATGAGATGCTATGTTCGTCACACCAATGGAGCAGAAGAGAGATGGCTGTCGTCGGAGAACATTGCTACCTGAGTGAATGTATCATCTTCCTGTCTGATGCGTCACTCATGGTAACCTATTGGATGCTAAAATGATTTGACACCTCAGTTGCAGATCTGTGTGTTAAACTTGTTGCAGGGTGCAAAATCAATAAAACTTAGTTTTATCGATTTTCTCTCAATGGAATGATATTGAATAGTTTTGTATAAGCTAACGTGAAAGAAGCTAAAGAATAAAATTCAAATAAAAAGTTAATCCTGGTGGACACACAACTCACTGGAGGAATTGTGTATTTCAACAGATCACTTTAGGATCCCCCCCACCCCCCAGGATGAGCCAGAGAAGAATGTCTGGTGCATCTTCTGTGGACTGTTCCCACTATTTCCCCCAACTTGAAATAAACTTGATTTATGGAAGATATGTTCATGATAATATCTCACTTTGGTTTTAAAAATATTAACTGCTTTGATTGTTATGAGCTATTTTTGTTGTTTCTAAATTGAGAGTTTTCCTTCTCATTCCAACCCATACTTTTCTTGCGCTCAGGAACCGCCAGTGTACTAGAAATGGGATTTACGGCCCTTTGATGGGAGCCGAACCTCGTGAATCTGTTCCTTTCAAAGAGCTGTTCAAAAGATTGGCTC
Organism: Lophius americanus; assembly: GCA_037951165.1. Taxonomy (NCBI): domain Eukaryota; kingdom Metazoa; phylum Chordata; class Actinopteri; order Lophiiformes; family Lophiidae; genus Lophius; species Lophius americanus. The sequence goes on from JBBDHG010000099.1 coordinate 7,494,070, forward strand.
ATTTTTATTTTTATTTATTTTTAAGAAGCCAGTCTGAGGATATCTCCTTTTATCCGGGGAATAATCCCTGGGAGGAATGATAGGGTAAAATTTGGATCATAACCATTCAAACTTAGACGTCCCACCAATATATATTCTACTGGTTCGATGTCTTTGTTTGAATGCATTTGAAATATTGATTATAATTTAATTTGACATATGTGACCTAGATGTGGTGATGGAGACTTCATGGTCACTGTCATTGTTCTTGTCTGAATCAGTTGGTTCTTTTCTCATCTTTGCCAATTTCACTGTCGGGTGTTGCATTTTATATGTGAGAGAAATATTTTTTTGGCAAATATTACACTTTGCTTTACCGTTTTTGTCATCAGAAAAGTGCGTCCAGATGCTGCTGCATTTCTTTTGGCTCATTTTGTCTTTTTGAGACGCCAGCAACTCACTTCAAATGAAGCCTGTCCTCCCCCTTCTTTAGACCGCTGGCGAGGCACTCAAGTGAAGGCAGTTTGGACAACTCAGATGATATCATGCGATATTTGTGTAGCGGGTTATCTACGTTTTACCTCGAGAATAATTGAATAGGGGCACCACCCAAAGATAATTTGGGAAATTATAAAAACTAGAATTTACTGAGTACTCTCAATTCTCTTCAAGAGGGAAAGACAGGAAACCTGTTATGCTTAAATATGAATATGTCAATTCAACTATACATTAAACAAAACAGGATAAATATGGATAACTGATAATGAAGCGGATAAACAAATTAATGCATATACATGTGTGTGTGTGTGTGTTGTATGGGAATTGATGGTTCAAAAGCTGAGAGTTTGAGAAATAAGTAATGGTGATAGAAAGTAATTATTGAAGGTTTAAATTTTGTAGAAGATAATCATTGCTAAGGGCATGATAAAATTTAAGGCGACTTACTGGTGCTGGTCAACATTCACGTCTGTGGATCGGGTGCTGCAATCGATCAGGCAGATTCCTCTCGCTGGCAGCTTCTGAAAGTCGTGAAAACTAATAAACTATCAGTTCAGATTACGCAGTACAACTGAACAGCGAAAAATTGACGAAAGGACAGCGAAATACTTAAAAAAAGGCAAAATTGAAGTTGAAGAATGGAAAATGAAATAAAGTTGTTACAAAAAAGGTAGGAGCAAAAGGCAAGAAGCGAAGAGGTAAGAAGCCAAGAAGGCAAGAGGGCTATAGGCCAAGAGGGAAAAAAAAGCGAAGAGACGCAGGGCACCGTCCCCTTTTTTATACCCTTCCAGGTGTCCCAGTAACTTATTTGCATGAAGGGATGAGCAGAGAGACAGGTTTCTCTTGGTATAATGCAAATAGGGTGGACAGGGGTAGAGATAAAAATACAAGCGTGATAGAATCACGTAAGAATAGTAGAATCACTTCCTCTCACCAAGAGTGATCAAACTCATGAGGAATATATATATATATATATATATATATATATATATATATATATATATATATATATATATATATATATATATATATATATATATGTGTATAAATACCATATATTCTATATAACGTGCTCATGCAAAACAGTAATCAAGATATCAACAAGTCTAGCTTAACTACAATCACATCTGCGTTAATAAGGCATATCTATCAGATTTGTAGCAGACAGGATCAGTACATTTGCAACAATGAAAGATTAGCAAATAAAGTTATTATGAGCACTATACATCCATCTTATTAAACTTGATGAGGTAAGACGTACATAATCACATATTTGACAGTAGTGAAAAGAAAAAAACATTTTTTCAAAGTGATATTTTTTATTAATGCCCGCTAGTTGGCAATGTTTTAATGTAGAACCGTCCAAGACGGACAAGCTAAAAGAAAACTCAGGTTTCTTATTTGAACAGATTATGGTAACATCTTTTAAATCATTGTAAAGAAAATGTTGCTGTTTTTCTAACTTTGTAAGTTGTGAAATTAAATAAGAAAAACATAACATAGAAACAGTCTTTTTTGTTGATGAGGTTCCAATCAACATATTTCTTCTTGAGTTTTAAAGCTTTAACATTCCAATGAGCTCTGGCAGGTAATAAAACAGCAGGAGTTGGGGTGAGGTGTTGGTCATCAATGTTTTATTACACCTCATATTCTAACATTGGAGTCCTCTGTCACAAAGCAAGTCTCCCTTTTCAATTGATTGCTATACGAGAACAGGATCGCATTGTCCCTCTGACCCGGGAGAGCAAATGGTGAGATAAGTCTGTCCTTCTCTTTCTGTGAAAAAAAACAGATGTGGAGATGTCTTGCTAAATTTGCATATCAAATAAGCATAGCACCTGTGTTCTGCTGTGCTCCTCCCCTTGTGCCTGTTCTCGGTCACACTCAGTGGGGTAACAAAGAGGGAGCTTGTGTGTGCATCAGTGTGAAACACAGCGATAAATAAAAAAAAAAAAAAAAAAAAGAAAGGCTCGCAAGTGAGATTTGGTTTTCATTGTTCGTGTTAAAGAGCCGGTCAACTGATTTGGTTCGTTCGCGAACATCACAACCTCACAGTGTACCATTCTTCCTCGCCAATATTTCTCAGCCGGACTCTGACTTCTCCACCATTTAGTCTGCCTGTCCCATCTCTTTTCTTTCACATCTTTTGGAAAATAAACATCCATGCCACTTTTACCAGCCTCTGAATATGCTCCTGGGTCCACACAGAATGTAACTGACAGATTTTAGTAAAATTAATATTAAGGATTGAGTGTTCACAGTACAGCCTTGTAAAAATATTTGCAGAATTGGGCTAAATTTTTTCCAGTAAAAGTAAGTAACAACAATGTTTAAAATGTTGAATTAACTTTGTGATAGATGCATACATTTTAAATTTGGATGATTTGCTGCATATTTGCTAATTTTTATATTAATTCATCTGAATTAATGATTGTAGTCATTTGGCACTAATATTATGCAAAAAACTGTGTAATGCGTGTTGTTGAAATGCTAATATCATTAATAGTTATGGTACACTGATCAGTTTAATTGGGTTTTGGTATCACGGATTTGTGTTATAAGCATTAAATAACTGGGAGAGGGCCATACGATTATTTCTCTTTTTTTTTTAAATTATTACTAATTAATTATTGTCACAGAGCAGCAGAGTGGATCAGTTATTAGCGCAGTGGTCTCATGAGTAAGGCAGAGGTGACAGAGATCCCTCATTAATGGAGCAGGCCTACGAGCTAGTTCAGGCAGAACACAGTGGATGGCTGCTCTGGACACACTCTCCCACAGACACACACACCATGACTCATTCAACATCAAGTACACCCCTCCTAGATGGCTATCCAAATAAAAGGCAAAAGATTCTCTCTCTGCCTGCCATGCCACTGTTGCTCTGTACATATATTGCTTCCTGTACTTTAAGCTCCACCATCTCCCCCAGCGTCCACCTGCAGGCCCCATTTACTCATCAGCCATTCAAAAACCTCTTGAAAAAAATATCTGCGTGGAATGATGGGAACGGAACCCAGAGCCAAACTCAATGTCCCACTTCTGTAATAATAAACCCATTTGTAGGTTGTCCCACTGAGCTGCCAAACAGAGTAACGTTGAGATTGAAAATGCAGTCCTTATCTACTTAACTCAGTGTGGATAGACAATCTGGGGAAGTCTCTTGTACCACATTTCTGGAGCTTCACAGAAAAACTGTGTTGCAACATAAACCCGTGATTTTTCATTCAGATTATTCACAAAACTCTAACCAATAACTCAAGTAACAAAACTAACATTAACATTAATAACATTACATTCTGAATATGAAGAAAATATCTTTTCTCTATAACATGTGTGCAATTATTGCCACCCTGCATTTAATATTTTTTGAAGCCTCCTTTTGCTGCCCTGAGTCTTCTTCTGTAGTGTGTGATGAAGGCTGAGACCACATAGAGAAGATCTGAGATTATGCTTCCATAGAGAAACTCTCCAATTTACTCAGAATCTGAGGACTAGATTTATGGACTCTCCTCTTCAACACATATGTGTTGTGGGGTTCTGGTAAGGTGACTGGGATTGCCATGGCAAAACAATTATTTTGTGATCTCTGAACCATGTTTGGGTTGATTTTGAGGTCTGCTCCAGATCATTGTCCTGTTGGGAGGTCCAAACACGGCCCACGTTAAGGTTCCTTGCAGAGGCTGGTCACTGGTCAAAAAAAATATTTTCCTTTAATTTTTTTCAGCTGTCTTTGCTGATTGTCTTTATGGAACCAAATCAACTGAAAAATAAGTTTTCAAGGTTTCTTTGTTTACACCTAAAAGGTAAATTTGTTGTGCAGACGGGGATTCGGCATTCCCATAAGAAAGGACAAGACAATGTTTCTGTATACAAGTAATTTCCAGGATAAAAATATATTAAAGAACTATCGACAATAAAAATAGGTCATGATAAAGTGCCTCAAGCTAGAATAGCTGGTTCAAGCCTGGCTTATCAGATTGGCTTGCTTCATGGAACTCAGGATACAGTGTAGAGGGAAAAAAAGTATTAACAACTTTCGTTGGGGCAAGGCTTGGACCCAGGTGCAGACATAGGACAACAGGGGCAGAGCATGTACAGTTAAAATATTTATTTTAATCTAAATTAAGGCACAGTGAAAAACATGGGAGCAAACAGAAATAACGAAAACACCAGGAAATAACGTTGAAAAACACGGAAATGGCTGGGACGAGTGATGACATATGATGTTATCTTGTTTGATGAAACATCAAACAACGAACTGGCTACGAAGGAATGGTGAGGACAAACTATATAAACTGATTTAAGGAGACAATGAAACACAGCTAGATGGGTAACACAGGTGCACATAATGACCAATCACACAAAAGGAGAACAGAATCACAGGACAGACACAGAGATTGAAAAGGAACACACAAAGACTACACTAGGAAGGAAATTAAGAATACAGAGATAAACACACTAAAAAAGGCACCACAAAGGAACAAGACGGGAAATGTAAAACTAACTAAACAACTGCATATCACTTTCAAAATAAAACAGGAACACTAACCAGAATGACAGAACATCACAATAAAATAATTCAACATAAACACAAAGTCATGACAAAAAGAATTAATCAAGTTAAAAGTGAAATAGAGCAGGCTCGTAAATATAATTAAAGTTAAATAAAACGTTGTGAAGAACATTTCAACCAGTTCTTCTGTGCAAATGAGAAATAATTTCTCGTTTGAAACCATTTCACAGAGACAGTGCCTCCGCATTGGCAGAAGCACGGTTTCAACTTCCTCCCACCATGGCCTTCCACATAACCAGCAGGTCAAGTGCAATGATGCAGATTCTTGTATGGTGGTGAGCCAGAGGTGGTGACCATTGCTGCGCCAAGTAACAATCAATTTCTGGTATGTTTTCCTAACATTCAGGTACGTTAACCGTTAAACGGGGTGTGATTAGTAAAGACACAGTCAGACATGCAATACAGTTATTTGACCTCTCCCAACATGGCTGATATCTTGTACTCCACTTATGGCACAAATGTTTAAGACAGGGCAAAGAAGAGAGGTCTGTACTTAAGTTGAGTTAATTCAGACCGCATTATTTCCACTCACAATGAACACACCAGATTTGAACTCAGGCATGAGCCATACACTTTGATGGGAACCACGTTGAAGTTTCAGCAAACACAGTCTTTATGCCTGCTGGGAAATCCTGCTACAGTATTAATCTAATATTAGGTCCGTTTAACTCCATTCACAGACAAGAATGTATTCAGTGTGAATGACCATTAAATGGAGAAGAACAAGCAGGACAGTAAAATCCTGAACATCACACCTTTTTGAGACACCCGTCTGAGTTTCCTGATGTGTTTCTTTTCTGTTTCATCTTCCAACATGTTTGGCATGTGTTGTCTTCTTTGGTCTGTCATGCCAGATACACACTGATGGACACACCAGCGGATGACATATGTTTTGTGTCACTGCCCATTTCATTTAGGCTGATATCAGACTTGATATTGGGAATGCACCCATTGGGGCAAAATACAAATATTCTGATATGGTAAGAGACTGTTTTCAAAATTCAATGAGAAGAAAGTCAGAAGTGGGACGGGACGAAGCATAAACATTTTATCTGTACTTATTAATTTTTCTTTTATCTTTTTACTCCGTATTGCTGCATTTGTACACAATTTTTCTATATATTACATTTTCAAATGGGCTCGTAACATAAATTAATTTTGTTTTACTCTCCATAATAGTCATTCACACTGAATATATTATTTCCCTATGAATGGGAATAGTTGATAAAGAAATAAAGTTCAGACATTTTTGTTGAAATTTTTGTTAATAATCAATGCTCAAACAAACATCTGAAAACTTTATTGAGATATTTTTATTTGGTAACTTACTTCTTTAGAACACAATAGGCCTCTACCTGTTTTTTCTCTCTCAGCATTATGTTTCCCTTCTTCCCTCTGTCTCATCTTGTCCTGTCTCACTTCTTCTCCCAAAGATAAGCTTTGATTGTTTATGACTTTAATTTGCATCTGTGTCAGGCTCAGGGGCACCTCATTTAACATGTTATCAACCTTAAAGGTCATTTACTATATATTCAGACCAACACCACCTGTCTTTGTTGTCTCATTTTGACCAAAAATTCTGTGCCGACATTCTGTGCCGACAATTATCTATTTCAAAAGATTTTAAAGAGGAAAACATATATTCTTGAGCAAAGAATAACTTAACCGGAGGAAACAAGAGATCCCCTTTCTGTCACCGACACACAGCTGTGCACACCCATTGTGTCTTCATCTCCCATTTTTACAGAATTTACCAGAGGGAGGTTGAACAGCATTACACTGCTTTCTACTCAGTGTACATTCCTCCCAACCCTCATTTTTAAACAAATGCTTATTTTACATGTTGTACAAACAGCCAGCCGTATTGATTTTCTTTGCTGTTCTCCTCATTGTTATGTTCCGTGTAATTTTCTTCCTATGTGTTATGGTCTCTGCATGATCCTTTGTCAGTTTATGTTATCCCTGTGGCCATTTGCAGTGTTAAGCAGGTTTGCCCTGTAAATGGAGCATCAAGGTCATAGTTAGCTGTGGGAAATGTGTACTAATAAGGCTCCTGCAGCTGGAACCCTGTGCTGTGATGCAGAGAGGTTCCACAATTATCACCTTCTTTATCTAAGCAGCAGAGAAAATAGAATGTTTAATTCCTCTAATTGCTAATAATGCCAGTGTGAGTAACACACATTACTCCAAAAATAAGACTATTCGTGAAAAGAGTTATTGTGAATCAGTCGCACCTTGGTAGCGCATGGAAAATGTCAAAAGCACCACGGAAAAATATAATTTATGTTATATATATATATATTTATATATAAAATATTATTGAATATATAAAAAAAAAAAATACCTGTAATAATAATTATAATAATACTTTATACATATAAATAGCGCTTTACATGAAACTCAAAGACGCTTTACAGAGTATAGTCCGGATGGAGAAACGGAAATTTTCCATCCGGGTGGAGAAGCGGCAAACACACAACACCAGCGTCCTCTCCAACTATGTACTTGTAATGATTTTAATCATTCTTGTTACACAGAGGGACAGACAACCATTCACAGTCACATTAGGTTGCAGGTCCTTTGTCCCGACTGCAGTCCGACTTTACAACAATTGCCTGTGAGACTGTGTTGTGTCTGAAAGCCAGACCTCTGTTACCTCACTGAACGCCATGTGTGTATCTGATAGTTATCAACTGACTACATATCATGTGTTCCTTTAACAGCACTATTGCACATCTGCACCTGGTCAGCTTTTGCACATCTGCACCCGGACAACTTTTGAACATCTCTAACTGGACTATTTTAATTTATATTATATATGCCATTAGAGATCGGACTCTTTCCTTTTTTTTCTTTATATATTTGCATGCACTTTATTGTATCTTAACTTACATTTGTATTTTTTATTTAAAATATCTGTGTGATGGAGCTGCTGCAACTACTATATTTCCCCTTGGTGGGACTAATAAAGTTATTCTATTCTATTAACTCCTGTGGGCAATTTAAGGTCAGGGTCACCAATTCACCTAGATTAAATTGCATGTTTTTTTTTGACTATGGGAGAAAAATCCAGAATTCCCGGAGAGAACCCACGCATACACGGCAAGAACTTACAAACTCTGCACAGTAAAGGCAGGTAGAGATGGATTTGAACCTGCTACCTTCTTGCTGTGAAGTAGCGGTGCTAACCATCGCGCCCCCGTGCTGCCCAGCTCAGTGCATTCAGACCACAAACTGAAATTCTGGTTGTTTTTTGTTCATACTAGCTTTTGCGTCTAAGAGTAAATGTAAACATGTTAAACAGACAAGTTAGAAACTCAACTTCAATGCTGCAAATATAAATAGTGAATATATTTAAGACATATATTTAAGACATATATCCAAGACATAATTTCTAAAGATTTGTCCGGAGTATGCAATGTGCAATGAAAATGTGGACTTTTTTTAATTTCATCAGAATAATCTTCTTTTTCTTTTGACTGCTCACTTTCGGGGTCTTCACTACGGATCATCTGTTTCCATCCATAGTTTTTTTCCGGTACCCTGCTGGTTAACAGTACCAGTGACAGTATTTGTTAACCTGTGCCCAAACTGATCCAGCTGGGAAATCAGTTTTGGGTTCCGCATATTGATTTGGCATAGGTTTTACGTCAAATGCCCTTCCTGATGAAACCCTCCACATGTATCTGGGCTTTGACCAGCACTAGAAGCACACTGATTTGTGACCCCTTCGTGGCTGGATTAAATCCATGCAAATAATGAATTGTATATTTTTTTCTTTTACAAATCACTGAAACCGGTCCCACAGACCTGAAACCTACATAGATAGAGATACTTCAGAAATTCCACATGCAGATGTGCAAAAGTTGACCAGTTACAGATGTGTAATAGCTGTCCGGGTGAAGATGTGCATTCTGCACCCGTATATTGCTCATCCGGTTTCAAAGCAAAATCCAACCTGAGAGGCAGGATGGGATACACTTTGAATGTTCCTGTGATACCTGATTATGATTAGCATCAACCTGCTAATCTGATCAATATATTTGCCTTATCTACTTTGATGTGATGAAAGAAGAGGGGGGCAGTGGTAATGAGACTGGCCCCAGCATGGACATGGCTGAGGGAATTAAATGTTTTCCACCCTGAGTAAAAATATGTTGGATTCATTTTCATACATTTTAAAGACTCATATTTATATTTTATTAATGTATTATTATTATTATTTGAATGTTAATATTACTCCATTGTTTATTAATTATCATTCTTAGGTGTGAAGCCAAAGCCAAAACCTTTGGGACAAAAATACCTTTGGGATATAAGAGGTTGGAAAATGAGTGGCATTGCTTGATTGGCAGTGCTTGAGGAACAGGCAGGGACAGCAGGAGGGTTAGGAACTTTGGGACCTGAAGGCAGGAGTGGCGGATTCAACAGGGGCTATGGCGTCCATATTGCGTCAAAGCTGACACGTGACGGATACTGGTGTCTCTACTTTGAAACAGTGCGAGTGACATATGTATTGATATTTGTATGAGGGCCACCAACAAACGGATTTGGGAAACCTGCAGTCATGGGACTGGAGAACATCCTATGGCATTCAAAAACAAAAAAAACACACTTGACAGACAATGTAAAGTTGGATTTGGCAGGCGCAATGTTGACACTTTCATTCATTCAATCAATTCAGTATATAATTAATTCACTCAGGTTGAAATCCTTCATTGTGAATTTTCGCCAAACTGAAATGATAACTGAATGATAGTAGACAGGGCATTTTTAAAGTTGGACACCTAACAAATGAAGTAATTACTACTACTGAAGTAATAGGACATAATGGGATTGGATAAAAAGTCAAATGGAATAGCGAATGCGAAATATAGCAGGACCCAGCTCATGATGTAGAGATCACAAGCAAAGCAGTTTTCCGGATTAAACTTTCAATGTAGAGCGCTCATCTCACAATCGGGATTATTGGGGGTTCAATCCCTGCCCATGACGCTACATACCGTGTGTCAGAGGGCAAGATCCTGGAAACCCGGTTACCGCCCTCTGAGTGTCAGTCGACTGCTCCTCAGTAATGGGTCAAACGCAGAGAATAAATTTCATGATGTAATATTGTGTGTATAACCTGTACTTGTATGAGTCAGTGATCAATAACTTTTATAATAATAAATAGTTTATAATGTTATTAATATTATAATTATTATTATTACATCTTTGTAGTTGCAGTCTGGATGCTGAAGGGAGAGGACGCTGGCGTTGTCTGTTCGCCACTTTTCCATCAGAGTTCTACAGCCTGCAATACTGTGAACCGGCAAGTATACCTTTATGTTTCTCGACAGCAAACCTTTTGGATTCATATCCGTATTTGTATTTGTTATTCTGTATTTGTGTTTGTATTTGTACGAATTCTACCGAGTCTGGTGACGGTCTGCCTACCTGTTACTGCAAGTGTGCCATCACCCTGAGATTTCTGTATCTGTGTGTTGCATCGTTTATGTCCGTTTCTGTTTGTTCATCGTTGATGTCAGTTTGTTTATCCATCTTGTTCATCACCGCCCCCGTGACACTTTCATAAAAGGCCGCTGTTGATCACTTTCTTTGTTTGATAGGCTACTAGCGTCCTCTGTGGATCTAACGGGCTAGTCTCCACGACTGGCATGATGATAAATTATTCCATCACCCAACTGATGAAATTCAACAAATACAACACTCCGTTGTGCATATCGGTTACTAAACAGCTTGGACTCTTTCGCCGGCCCCGTTACTTTCACAGAAGTTACCGCTCTAAGTTTGTTTACTTCTGCTCCGATAACTCCATTCTGTCCTTTTGGTCTGACGTGCGCACAGTCGCGTCTCAGACGCATCATCAGAATGCAGTCACTCTTCCCACTAGTAGAAGAGCGACTGGAGTTTCTTCCATAAAGCTACTCACTGTGCGGGTTAGAAAATGTGGAGAGAATTTCAGTCTTCTTCTAGTATCAAAATTGAACTCTTGAATACACAATCTCTCACAAACAAATCATGCCTCATACATGACCGCATTCTGGAAAAGCGTCTGGACGTGATGTGCCTTACAGAAAACTGGCAACAACCAGATGTTTTATCTGTCCTGAATGAGTCCTGTCCCACTGGCTACTGTTACCTCTAGAAAGCCTGCAGCTTTGTCAGGCGGTCTGTCTGTCATCTACCGCAGTGATTTGGCAGTCTCCACTGCCGTTGCCAGCAATTTTTCTTGCATTCTTCTTTTGAATGCCTGCTATTTAATTGTGAGCCCCCTTTCTCCATGACCATACTTCTAATCTACCGACCACCCAAACCAAACCCAGCTTTCATCTCTGAGATGTACAACCTTTTGTCGAAATTTTGCACAACCCCTGCCAATATGATAGTACTTGTAGATATGAACATTCATGTCAACTCCCCTTCCTGTCGTTTTGCATCCAAATTTCTCCAACTAGTGGATTGTTTTAATCTCAGGCAACTTTTCGATGTCCTCACCCACAACAGGTACTGGATTCCCTATCTTGCCTTTTAGTATAAAACTGATTATCACTAGCTCAACTCATCGGCCACCAACCTTTGTGTTGGTGAGACCTGTTGGTGGTAGTGTCTGATGTGTAGGGAGGTGACATGGTGTTTTTCAGGAATGATGATTGTCTGACTCTCCTCTGGCATGTACTGCGGCGTTATCCCGTCGTGGCCCCTACACGCAGAAAGCCTTCAGACTCAATAAAAGGGCAGAATTTGCTGAGCGGGCAATGTTTTTGGAAACGTTCTCCCTTTTTTACGTGCTGGACCTCCTCTGAATAGATCCTTCTTTGGACACCAAGAATTATGCTGACCTTTGAAGTAGTAGTAGTTTTGAAGTAGCTATTCTGGACAGACAGACTGCTTGCAGATGTGCCAACTATGGCAAGGGCCATGATTTGCTGCTTGTATGAAAGCTTGAGCTAGGTGCATGAGTTGGGCAACAGCTCTGGATAGTGACTTCAAACTCGAAAACCATTCAAAGCGTGCACTGTCGGGCTGAGGGGACAAATTAGTGGCACACGTCACAACTTCTGAATGTAGATCCACATCCAACGTGGCATCAACTAGATTTAAAATTCTGTTGCAACTGACACTGATGCTTTTCCGTGAGGATGGCTGGACAAGTGCACCATGAAGAAGTGCAAGCTGGTTGATTGAGTTGGCTCTTGTTGCATTGTCGGCTGGGTCAACATCAGTGGGAATCTAGTTCCATTGGCTTTTGTTTGTTGAACGCCTGATTCATTGCACTCTTTTGTGGACTTAAACATAGAAACATCTGGAGTCGTTGAATATATAGCCGAGTACTGCCTTGCTATCTGTGAAAAGCCTGATGTCATCGAACTCAATATCCAGATGTGTGGTTATAGCCAGTGACCCCTTCACTTATAGAAGGGCTTCATTGCGTTCAAGACTCAATGAAGCCCTTGGTATCACGGGCTTGGGAGCCAATTTTGCCTTGCCAAACAGGAATCCAACTTATATGTCATGCAGAATCTTTGATCATCCTGTAGGCGATTGGCAGTAATTGCCTTATTTGATGCATCACAAAAGATACAGATTTCTTTGAGCTGCGGAGAATCAAATCAAAGAATAGATTCTTGGGATTTTCGACCTCTAAAGATCTTGAAGAGAAGAGCACCACCTCTGCCACTTCTCAAGCTTGTGTGTGTTGTCGAAGCACAACATTTAAAACATATGGAGTTCTCTGGCAGGAAATGCCTTCGATCGACAAATAATTTTTCCCTTAAACTGAAGTTACTTGTGGAGAAGACAATGTCTATCTGGATCCATGACAGGCCCTTAGGCGAATTTGATGACGAGGGGTTTCCCGCCTCTATTTTATTGACCAATATGGGATGTTTGGTTATCCATTGTTTTGATGAAGACCCATCACCTTAAAACACAGCTGGAATGGAGATAGATAAAGCAAAGCTAGCATCATTCCTGATCTATGCATAGTGGTACACAGAGTCTATGAACACAGAAGAGAAAGGAGGGTATGGGACTAGATTCTTGCTCTTGTAGCGAGACCCCACAGTCACCCACTGTACTTGGATGTTGTGAGGCGATTTTTTCACGATGATGTTTATTTTCCTTGCTGTGGCAAGAAAACTGATTCCTGGTAAGTAACCCTCATGCTTTGCCGCTTTAATCTCATGGAGAAGGTCTCCAGGTTCTCAAATCCTCTAGTGACCTCCAATTGATAGATTTGGGAAGTGGCCCAATGTATTGAAGAAAGAAGCTTCATTCACCTCCGTAGAGCCACAGCACTTGTCCAGCCCAACCAAAACCTGTCCAACCCCATAGACTGATTATGAACACGAACTGTCGTCATGCTCTTGGAATGGTGCAGTCATTCCCCATCAGGTCACTTAATAACCAGGTCCTGTTCTTGGCTTGGTTTTAGTTCAAGCCCCTCAAACTACTAATTTAATTCTGTTTCCTTCTGATTGTAAAGGCAGAAAAGATCTGTTTCCTCTTGACAGTTTCTTCTGTCATCTCAAGGTTAACACTCCTTTGCAATTTAAATACTGTATATGAACATTTTTGACAACCTGACCCAGTGTTCAGACGGAGATGTTTATCAAATCGATAACATATGAAATTCATAATTTTCCTATTCATATACAATTAGCCTATTAATGTTGAAGGAATGCTTTGTGTAATGTGAAAATTATAAACAAGGTTGCTGTCAGCAAAGACATGTATTTTACAAATGAAGAGCGAAATCTGATATTAAACCAATTCTTAAATGTTGAAAAAGTCACAAAGACTTTCTTTTTTTTTACAACTCTAGCTTTAGTCTTCCACCTGCCATCCCAGCAGTGTCACAGATACTTCAGGAAAAAGCAACATTTAAAATATAATTTAAAGGTGAGAGTTCACATCTGATCAATATAACAGGCCTAACGCTTTAAGAATACCTCAATCAAATCTCATGTTGGAGGATATCAGTGTATAAAAGACCATGAACTAGCTTGAACATTGCCTGCAGGAAAATAAAAAGCCGAAAAAGACTGACTGACATGATTGTGTTCAATTGGTAGTTACTTTCGATGAGATGCGATTTAACTGTGGAAAACAGTACAGTATGCTGTCTATATTGCCTTTTATTGTGGTAAGCTAAACATTGGGTAAGTATTTTTGCATAAATGGTTATGTAAATAACTATGTCAATTTAATTTATAGGGCACATTTACAACAACCGCAGTTCAAGTGCTGAACAGACATACAAGAAAAAAAGTGTGGATTAAATATACAGCAAGACTAGCAAAAGCAGCAAAGAATAAAACCATTTCTCACTAAAATAACAGTAAAAATCAATCATTGAAATTAAATGTTATGGCTGTATTGTTTTAAAAATCCATTAATGCAGTGGATCCACCGGACCCTACTTACTTAGCATTGGCTGAGTAACTGAAACATGAATACCGCAGGTCAGAACAGGGGGTTGACCACCTGGTAAACCGGTCAAACCTCAACAACCATGGAGCTGAACGCGTTGAAGACGTGGTTGTGGATTTCAGGAAGAATACAGAACTGCCCACACCCACCACCCTGTGTGGATCCCCCATAGTCTTCATGTAGTCCTTTCGCTTCCTTGGAACCATCATCTCCAAGGACCTCAAATGACGTTCAACATCAGCTTTCTAATCAAAAAGGCACAGAAGAGGTTGTACCTCCTCAGGCAACTGAAGAAGTTCAACCTTCCAAAATCAATGATGGTGCACTTCTACACCTCCATCATTTAGTCCATCTTCACCTTTTCCATCATATGGTTCATCCAATCAGCTGAGAAAATGATCGGCTGCAATCTGCCGTCTCTTCAGGACATGTATGCCTCAGGGCCCTAAAGCAGACAAGATATATTGAAGCTGAGCCCTCTCATCCCGGACGTATCTCTTTCAGACTCTCCCCTCCCCCCATAGAAACAGTTTCTTCCGATCTGCTGCTGGACTCGAAAACAGGGAGAAGGAGCCAATTCTGATTCTGACACAGAATCAGAATTCTGATTGATTTAAAAAAATTTGAAAGAATAAGGGAACTAAGATGACAGAAAAGAAAATGACTTAATACATTTAAATTAATTCGCCAAGCATTCATTCCACCTGTGTTATCTCTGCAACAGATATAATTTGGCTCTGTAGGAACCACTGCACAACTCCTGTGCCAAGAAAGATAAAATGATCTGATGAGTATGTATAAGAGTTATTAAGGACACTGAATGCAAGGATGAACTGTTGCTTTTAGTGTTAAAACATTTTTTTAGTTTATTTGAAGTATTATTAGTAAGAATACAAGTCGCTGAATGCAGTGATATAATAACACTATTAATGTCTACTAAAAGGAATACACCGATGATGTAACGAATAAATAATATATACTTAATGCTGATAAATAAAAAAATAAGTTAACATTGATGACTGGCAAAGTTTGTAACATAAAGTTACAAACTAATTATTTAGAAATGTTCTATTATGTCTTCAGTCTTAATCTGTTTCCCATTTATTTTTGTGCCTATTAGTTTACTCAAGCAGCCATGATTTAGCCATGAGTCATGCAAGCAGGGGCAGTTTTAGATCGTGTGCTCCTGGAAGAACCTCCATTTCAACGCTACAAAATTCGGATGAATCATTTTCACTAAATTTATAGGAAGATAAAACCCAGAGTTTGTTGAATACAATACATAAATACATATTTATTTACTTATATTAAATGGTTGCTCACATATCTGACCATATAATAGCTCTAACTTTAAAAATGTGCTCAGAATAGGATCCCATTTGTTTGTTATTGTAATATTAGCACACTTTGATTCTGAAAAAAGAACCACTTATTTAAAGGCATTAGTATGAATTGTAGCTTTTTATTAATTACTTTAATTAATTATTAATACATTATCCATACATATTGCAGGCTGTGCACAAATACTGTACTAACGGCCTTTTGAGGTCATGGGGTTGAACATGACTGAACCCCGTACCAGCAGGTATGGGGTTAATATTTTTTTCTCTATAAAAGAAGCATCAAAACTTTGTTTCAGATGTTCTCAACAAGAAGTCGCACCTATTGTTAAGTCTTTCCCAAGGTTAGTCCTCTTTACTGGAGTAATGAACCATATTTACATAGCGCAGGGAACCAGTGTATTGGAAATCACAACTTCTTGAAATATTCTTTAAAACTATTGATGGTTGAACAATATTACTTTAACTGAGAAAGTCAAATTGAGATAGAAAAAATCTCTTTCATAAGAATGTCTTGCCCAAGTAGGTAAGAGCACATAAAGAATGTGTTGCAAAAAGAAAGATCTACATAGAAATATTTTGGTTGAGTCAATCCGGACTGTTTGATTGATTCAATCAGGGATACTGCTTTTACAACACAGGGGATTGACGTCTTTTTGGAATTATACTTTTGCTTTAAGGGGGCAACAGGTTACACGTAGTTATTTCAAAGCAAATTAACGAAAAAACAAATATCTGGGCCTGCTCAACACCATGAATAGACAACATTAGGAGTAATAATAGAACTATAATTTTACTTCCACATACTCTTGCTGTTCATATGTAACATGATCACAAAATTATTGTCTGAACATTTGTTATGATATCGCCCTTTCCACCCTTTCCTCTTTAATCAAATGTACATATATTCCAATTTAATGAAAAAACAGATCCAGATCCAACCCCAGTTGAAAATCCTGCATGTTTGTGCTTCAGCCAGCCCGACAAGACAATGTCTGTATCGGCCGAAGGGGAGTCATAGATAAGAGATCCTTATAATACAGCATTATTAAAACAACCTTCTGGGAAGTAAGACCATGATTAAATTTGTTAGGCTCAGACAGACCCTTTACATTTCGTGAGTAACTCAATTTTGGCTGTGTCTGCTGGGGCCAGTGAAAACATTGCTCCACGCGCTGCTGCTGTATCCACCCAGCCACCATAAATCATCTGTGGAGTTTCATCCGGCGACGGAGTTGCAGGACAAAATATCATTCATTGCTGACCTCCATGCCCTATATGCTGTGGTTTCCATCAGAGAGAGATACATCATCTCCTCTGTTTTCCTCCATAGTAACATTTTGCTATATATAGACTTGGTGCTGTATGTAGAAGTATGGGTAATAATCTTTACTGCTACCCAGCTGGTCTTTGATGAACAGCAACACGCAGGGAGTAAAAATTAACATCAACTTAAACAACAAAATGAAAACAAAAGGTTGACAAAAGTTGTGTTTTGGAAATATCCTGACTCGAGTAAACACAATTGCTCTTTATATGTGTTTGCAGAAGTAACCTATTGTCACGGTTCTTTTTATTTTGTGAGTTACTGTTTTAGACAGTATTTCCTGTTTTATTTTGAAGATACATTTTTTGTTTATTTCATTGTTCATTTTTCTTGTTAGACTCTGTATTTTCTAACTGTCTCCCTCTGTTAATTTTTCTCTGTTTTACTTCCTTTCTCCTCTCTCGTATGTGTTTGCGGGAATCCTGTTTCTTAGTGTGTCCTCTCTGTCTGTTGAACGTTCCCACAAGGTCCCGGTCCGCCTTGTCTCCAATTGTCTTTGTAAGTCATTGTATTTAAGTACTTATCTTCCTCTCTGTTGTTGTCAGTTTGTCTGTGTTGTCGCAGGAAACTTTTGTTTCTTTGTTTGCTTGTTATTTTGTATCTTTCAAAGGTTTTAATTTTCATCTGGTTTGCCTTAATTTTTGGATTGACATATTGTTTGCCTCTTGCTTATACATTTAGCCTGTTGTCTAGATCTGACCTTTTTCATTAAAATGTTTTAAATGTATTTTTTTTAATTCAATATGGGTGATTTACTTTCATGTTTTACGTGTATTTAAATGGGTTTTATGTTAGATGGTAAATTGACTGTACTTTTATAGCGCTTTTCTAGTCTGCTCGACCACTCAAAGCACTTTTACAGCATGAGTCAGTATTCACCCATTCACACCGACATTCATACAGTGATGATAGAGGCTGCCATGCGAGGCGCCACATGATCACCAGGTGCGGTAACCATTCACACCATCATTCACACACAATTGGAACAGCCATTGGGAGCAGCTTGGGGTTCAGTCTCTTGCTCAAGGACACTTCAACATCCGAACTGCAGTGGCCAGGGATGCCACCGACCTTCAGACCAACTAAGCCACCGTCGTAAGCACATGCTTCGCTTCATTACTGTTTTTTATTTAATGCTTAATTCTTTACGTTGACCTTATTTATTCCTGCCTGAGACATCACCACCAATCAGTCATCACCTGCACTTCTGTAGTGCCTAGGTCAACGGCAGACTCTGATTATGACAAATTGGAGATAAGAGGAGAGCAGTTGTAACCAAAGAGCAGTCAGGAGGAGGAGGGTCCTCTCTCCTTCAACACAGAACAAAGCGGGAACCACAGGATAGAGCAGGTAGAGCTTGAACAGGTGTCACAGGATTGTCGCAATAGCGTGCTCAAGAATGGTAGTATGAGGAGAAAACAACAACAAGGCACTACTCTGCTCTGCTCCAAAGTCAAATATGTACATTCAACGGTTGAATTACACTGTTCTCTGTCCTCAAATTAGAGGCATTTATCCTTCCCTTCTTTGCTTTTCACCAAATTCACATTTTTGACTGTAAACATTTTAACTGAATAGAATCAGTTTGATGTTTTGATGAGACAATGGGAAAGACATTTAGAAAAAAATATTTTTCTAATTGTATTATGTCAAGTAGTTGCACATTTTGTTAAAATCTAAATCCTGTATCAATAATATAAATATATTCTAGCTTGTTGTTTGAAAAAAAGAAGAAGATATATTTGTTCACTGACAAGCCAGAATAAATAAATCTTTAAATATTTGTTCAGTTTTACTCTATATCATTCATCAGTCATAGGTGTGTATAACCATTTCAATCTCCTGCTCTCAACAAAATATCATCTCCCACACACTCAGTTGGGTTTGCCTAGAGAAGCTTAAGTGGGCAAAGTTGCACCTACCTCATATCCCCATCTTTACCGAGTCATTTTTAACATCCTTGGTTTTTTGTTCAACTGTTTGGTAAAGTTATATGTTTGTTGCTTCTACTGTAGCCTGAAAGTGTTTCTCTTCATCAAGCTTTTATTTTGGTACTTCTGCTGATGTCTCTGTAAATTTGCATTGCCGTGAAATATTTTTTTTTATGCTAAACAATTGGGTTTAACATTTTGATTTATATATACAAATTAAGATATATATTTCACATATTCATTTTGATTTGGATTTAATACTTCGATTTAATTTTACATTTAGATAGGTAGGTTTAAAATTAAGACGTAACATTTATATTCATATGTAGTATTCAACACTTAGACATTTAATTAATACATATATCCTAGGGATATAAATATGACAAAGTTCATTAATAAAAGAGTAAAAAGAGTAAACGTGATTAAAAAAAAAAAGTGTTGTTAAAAAGTTAACACTGCTTTTTTAAATGTTGTTCGGTGCTAAATGCGGCGAAAAGTAGCTGTTGAAATCAACATGTGCTACTTGACAAATGTCGCCCTATAGTATCACAAAAATTTAAAAGAGGACAAAAAATACACTCACCTCTCATTCAGCAGCCTGTTATAGTTTAGTTCAAAACAAGACCCCAGACGCAGAAAACATGAGGCAGGGTGCAGTTCAGTGATTTAATAAA
The DNA here is from genome assembly GCA_037951165.1 of Lophius americanus. Taxonomy (NCBI): domain Eukaryota; kingdom Metazoa; phylum Chordata; class Actinopteri; order Lophiiformes; family Lophiidae; genus Lophius; species Lophius americanus. The sequence goes on from JBBDHG010000099.1 coordinate 7,513,830, forward strand.
GACACACAGGGAAACTGTGTCCATGAAATGTTCAAAAGTAAGAAGTACTGATTAGATTAATGGGTAAATTCAAAGAATTTATACAATAAATCCAGCAATGCAAAAGCAAACAAATCCATTTTAGAATGCAGTGACGATGTCAATTAAACTGGAGGTAGTGAAGTAAACACTACATGGAGAAAATGAGGAACACTGGGAACACCCGAAAAAACCTGGTAATGTGATGGGAAACATTCACATCGACATTCGAATGAAACCATCATTGAACGCACACAGACAACAAAGACACAAAGAATTAAATACACAGTGAGCAATGAGAAAAAATGGGGAAAAAGTGAGGACTTTGGGACATGAAGACAAGACAAGAGACAGTAGTTCATTATCCATAATCATTTGTAAATCATAATTAAATCCAAAACAAGCAGGATCCAAACATTAATCACACAGGGGAAAAACAAATCTCAGCAGGGTGGCATGAAGGCTGGGGAGGAGTCTGGCAGCTGCAGTTACCTTATTCTGAAGGCCAAGCAGGAGGCCACCCCTAACGGTGGGTCTGTTCTGGTGACCGTCGGCGAAGCTGAACTCATCTGGAATCCGTAAATAAAGAGCATCTCTGGAGGTTGTCGGTGAAGGTGGAATACTTCTGTTTATATAATATATGAGAAAGGTCTAACTCAACAACCAAATGAAAGCATATCAAACATTAAACATAAGGAAAAGAAAAGACAGAGACACAGTCCTGCAAACAAAAAGGATAACAAGGACAGATGGTGCAAAAGGTGTAGACAGAATGACATTCAAAAGTCTAGGAGTATCTTTACACACACAAAAAGCAGATATGAGGAACCAACTTGCAAAATCAAACAGGAAACGGTAATACAAAATCCAGAATGATGAACCTTCAAAATAAAATGAATTGTCAACTGAGACTACACCAATGAAAGTGCCATTGTTTTGTGGAAGTTTTGTATTTTCCTGGTAATGAAGAAGCAAAGTTAGCAAAAATCTTTTGGTATGTTGCAACACTTTTTCATATGCATGCTCAGCAAGAAATCTAGAATCTCGTTCATGACGCAGAAAATGAGGAAGATTAACGTAAATAAAAATACAACATTCTGAAGTTTAATATTGTGTTTGGAAGGAATCTCTAGAGGTCACACTGCTACCTTGGTTCCTCACAACTTCACTCATATATATTTACTTTGAAGATTTCCTATTCATGTATTAAACCCATAGCTACCCAGGGAGGAAAATGTTATCGACTGGTTTTGCTGCTGAAAGATTTATCTGCTTTTTAATTATTTTTTTTTTTTAAGAACACAGCAGAGGAGTTCAGTGGACTTTAACCATCTTTCCCCTACTCATCCCTGCTCACTCTCATTCGGTGCACTACCTTGTCACTGTGGCGATCAATATGGCTCGGTAATGGCTGCCTGGAGAGCGGAGCCCTTGAATGACAGATCTGGGAGCACGGTGGAGTGATGGAGCACTACTGTCATTTTAATTAACTTCCAGTCCAGTCTCCAGTATTCACATTCAGCGCCACAACTCCCACCCCAACCATGATTCTCACTGCACCACCCCTTCCCTAACCCACACCCTCCCCCACCTCATTACCCTGAGCATAAACATCATGACCATTAAAGGGTTTTACACATTCAAATAGCTGTGTTGCACACAAGACTCTAAATAAAAATTCATCTAAGTACATGTATATTGACTATATATATTTTATGATATATCATAGCTCAAATCATTTTGATGACATTTTTTTACCCATATCATACAATGAAATTAACAAATCAATCTGTTTGGGGGACCTACGCATGAGATGGTATGGAGTCATCCACCACGCCTTAGTAACTGCAGATTACTAAAGATTTCAAATTTCCCCGTCACTTTAGTTTAAAGTCAAAAACGAATTGGCTTGGCTTGTTGCAAAGGGGATCAATAGGTAATGAAAAGGGAGGTAAGGTGGTGTCAATTTTGATTTCAAGGCAGTTGTAGTGAATGCAGGAAGGTGAGATTCTGAATGTATGTCGAGGAGATGGTGGTTTTATCATAGCATGAGCCCTCTTTGATATTCAGCTCAGAGCTGCTTCTTTCCCTTATGGAGCACAACAGGCTGACATAGTCAGAGAATAAAGCTTAGCTGGCAGAGCTAGTGTCGGTGTTTAAAAAGTTTCAAGTGCTAGTTTGTTACTATTGATTTGAGTCTGACTCTATAAGTGCCAAACAGCTGCAGCACGAAGCATCATGGGCATTTTAATTGTAAAACCTCACTTATATACACTGCTCAGAATAATTGAGGGAGCACAGTTTTCTTTAGACAATCTGAGGATATATCTGAGCAGAGATCTTGACCAGCATTGGGTGTTTTGTCAAGATGTGTTAGTAATATGAGACATTTACGCAATTAGCCTTAAACCTCTGATTTCAGATGCATCTGCGACATAATTAAAGTCGAAAAATCTGGATTCCATCAATATTTTTTGACAGACAACAGTTGCTGAGACATGCATCCCAGAGCAGCTGACGGTGGTCCCAAGAACAGCTGAACATTCGATGGTTCTGCATCTCCCTGGGATCAATGTCCTGTGAAAGAGGACCTATACATAGGCGGGGCCAGAGGGGTGGACAGAGGTGGAACGGGCTATCCCTAGATTCTAAGTGGCCAACCCAGGTGCCAGCCCTACCAAGGGTGCAATGTGATTGGTCGTTCGCCTTGTCTGTCAATTGTCTATCAATTGTACTCTGTAGTTCTCTTAGCCAAAACTAACATTTTACGGTGCTTTGATACCAGCAAAAATATCAATATTTAATTTCATCCATGCACATCTGCTTTTACCATCGTGGTTGTAATGGTTGTGGAGCCACGGAAATTATACCCTGCGCTCTGTGAGGATCTCCGGCAACAGGTTGTTACCGTTGTAAACAGTAGAGCGCACCCCAAGTCAGTAAGAAGGTGGACGGACGAAGACAACTTCAGCCAACTTCAGCCAACTTCAGCCAACTTCAGCCAACTTCAGCCAACTTAAGCCAACTTCAGCCAACTTCAGCCAACTTAGTTAGGTTAATGCTAACATATGGGAATTACCATTCACTTGCTAACAGAATTAGCAATCACGGCGCAACCATCATCAAATGATAAACAAGTATGTGCAATTAAACTATTTCAATTTACAGACATATTTTCCAGTTAAACTTGAGAGAGTGTTTGACAAAGAGATGCTGCTCTGATTATTTTTTTAATGATAAAGAGGTGCTCCGTCGACAGTATCTACTATATTTTCCACATTCAAGCATCATTTTTCAGGTACACACTAGTGAGCACACATCAAGCTTAAGAGTTGTTAATTAACATATTTGGGGAAGGAACTTAATTTTAATATGTAAATAGTTATTTATATTTTGAGATATGGAATAGATTGATCTTATACTTCAGATATTTATTTAGAATGGTCAGACCTGTTAATTTCTTTTGATGTGTAAATCGTTTTATTTTATTTTAATTTACTTATGTCAAAATAAGATGTTTAGAGTGATTATTCATTCACAAGTGGTAATTTATCATAATATGTAAATAATTATTTATGTTAACCTCAGATAAATGATGGTTATCAATTTGCAGTACATGGAGTAAGTGATCAACTTTTGTTTGTTGTGAACTCAGCCGTCAGATGCTTTATGGCTCCAACCACAACTGCAACTTTATTACCAATATCATTTACACTGTGATATTTATTATTATTTTATAAGTGTAGTGGTAAAACTGCTATAATGCAGTAATCTGAAGGAATACACAACAGTTTAAATTCAGACCATTTCTCTGAAGTATTCCCTCTATGCCATGCCATTTTTTCGTTTTCTTGCGTTATTGTATTTTCTGTTTTGCATTCATTTGTATTTGCTCTTACATGCTGCTAATCCAAGAGCTACTGAACTTTTCATATCATCTATTCTATTCTTTATTGGAGCACTAGCAGTATTTAAGATTCAGCAAAACAAACTGTAATTTAATGCATTGTATTCAAGCTTTGGATTGAGCAGAGAGTTTTACGTTCGGTCAGTCTGTATGAATATAATCTTGATGATCTCAAACAGGAACTGTATCAGGCAAGGAAGGTTGTTCAGAGGAAAGCTCAGTATAGAAATGAGCTCTCCACTATTGTGGAGTTTTATTCTTTCATTTAACCATACAAGGAAGTATTTTTTCAGGTTTTTCGCTGGTCTCGCATTGCTATCTATTGGCAGTGCTAGTTGTGAACACAGCTTTTCAATACCAAAACTTATTACAAAAAATGTATGAACAACTATGAATGATGAGAGGCTTAGTAATATTGCAGTAACGAGTTGAATATATATAATATATATATATCGAATATTTTTTCGTTGCATGTGCAAGTTGATTTTTATGCACTCCTTTTTACCCAAAATAAAATGTTTTGTTATTTATTTCATATTTGTTATTTAAATGTGCCACCCTTCTCTGAGTTTGTGCCCCCGACCTGGCCACCCCATCAAAAAATTCCTAGACCCGCCCCTGGACCTATAGTGCCAAATACAACTGAAATTGTTGCTTTACTTGATATCTGCTATCATAAAATGGGTTACGGTCTTATCTAAAGGAAAGGTTAAAATCTTTTTTGTTTTTAGATAAGACGGTAATGTAGATGGGACGTTCAACTATTCCTCATGGGCAAAGGCTTCCAGCTCTGTAATATTCCTGAATTCACATGCTTCAATCGCCTTTTTCAAAGTTTCACCAGGGATATATTATGTGAATCCAATCAGGCTGTTGCATTCTCTGGTGATATTTCCATTTTTAACTGTAGTTTTTTTTCTTGCATGTAAGACCTTACTGTCTTTTCTCTTGCTTTTTGACTACTCTGTGTGCCTTAAAAGAGTCCCAGAGTCTTAAATCTCCTGTGACGACCACTCTAGAATGTCGCAGGACGTTGTTAGAAAGCAAACCTCGATGGACGAGGTTGGGAATAATTGTCCTTTTGTAATATCCATTGACAACCAAGCTTCAGCTTCTTCACAGATGATAAATTTTCCACTAGGATTTCCTGATGGCCTCCATCTTCCCATTCGACACACTACAGATTTCCAGTTCCTGAGGAAGCAAAGAAACCCAAGAGCCGCACATTCTCCCTGTAGGTAAGGTGCTCCTTTTTCCGCATATGATTCATTAGTCCTCCCCAAGACCTACCACTGATCCTTCTGCCTGAAAAAGCGATGAATGAATAGATGGAGTTTGGATATGAAGACTTACGTAAATTAAGATATTATCACAAAATAATAGCAGGACTGCTATAGTTTATTAAGGCTGGCTCAGTGTTGTAAGTATATCTGATTTGCAAAGGTGCGCTCTGATGAGGGATGGTATTCAAAAGCGCCACTTTTTCTTTAATGTGAAAAATATACTATTTCTGTATGATTTTATCATGGCAGACAAATAGTATTTTTTACAATAAACCGAATATACCATTTACATAATTTTAGGAATGGTATGAACTTTCTGTCTTTTGAACTAGTAACTGAAGATGTTAGTCAGATGTTGTTGTCTAAAGGCGGGATATCTCCAACTACAATGCAGAACATGAATGAGCATTAGATAATCAGTAAAGTTAAGCAACTTTGCCTGGCAGAGATGCTCACAAGTCTTTGACCTACAGTCTCAAATCTCTTATGTCTGCTTAAAACACAGCATGGCTTTATGTAAAGAATTCGAAGCATGAACTGTATTATCATCCTTCCTTCATTAAGCAGCAAATTAATGCAATGAAAGCTCTCATCTATGGTAAATCAGTTGTGTTTTTCTTGTTGCAACACACACCTCCAGCATGAACCGGGGCCTTGTTTTTCTTTTTATATCAACTGTAATATTTCACACTACTACGTTTAACTATAATTAGTGAATCAACTGTCAGTAATTTACCTAATTTATCTAATGGCTGGATAATATAAAGTTCATTTGTTTAACATTTTTCAGGGTTCAAATTTGAGGAGAAATTCTAAATTGAAAGTGAATTGACCCAAGCAAGATGCAACGAAACCCGATGACATAATTTGCCCCTAACAAAATATTTAACAATATAAATAATAAAAAAAAAAAAAAAACATAAGGCTAGTTTACCTTCTTCTCTTAATACATTGGGTTGAATTATGTTTGTTAAACCTTGTTACTGCACAAATGAAAAATAAATGATTGTTCACGAGTCCAACACCTCATGTATGAATCGAGTCTGAGGTCTTTTGAGGTTGAGTCTCAAGTCAAGTCTCAAGTCACTGTGTGTGCGACTTAAGTCCAAGGCGCGAGTGTAAGTCCCCATCTCTGGTGCCTGGTGCATAAATACAAACTGCATCTCTCCTAATGAGGATACACTATTATTGTCTCTCCTTTTTCAGTGCAGGTAAAATCATAACCATATATTCATTATCAATTGTTTATTATTTCCAAAACAACGCATCTGCTATAAATATGAACATTTTATTATGACCCAGCTCACCTGATTCATAAATTGAGTGCAATGTCCGTGGATAGAAGCATTATAGCAGCATTATAAAAGGTGATTAATCTTATTGCACCCACGTCAGAGCACACACTATATGGTGATGTGACCATGACGACATCGCTCGTATCGTCATCATGCCAAATTATGTCATGTCACCTTGTTCCTTTACCATTAACGCCAACTCCTATCATTTGAAATCATGTATTTATCATAAGTAGGTTGTGAGTAATTGCCTTAAATATGATTAAATGCAGGATCAATGTCCATTTCTATCTGAAAATAATTTCTTAAGCCCCACAGATACATGAAATCAATTTCACAGACCCTGATTATGTATTTCTCAACAACATATTGGTTCCAGTTCCATGTGTTTACCCATGTCAGCTGTCGTACCACTACCAAATATATATTCCATTAATATAAGAGTGGAATAATCCAAATGTGCTTGCGATGCACCACTATCATCATTGAATTTTTAGTATTTTTTGCTAAAGTGTCCTTATAATTGTTGTTCCATGTTCTTCGATCTTAATTATTTTATGTATATATATTTTTTTTATTACACTGATCACCCATAACTTTGTAAACTCAGACAGGTGACTTCAGAATAGCATTGAATTGCACCTAGATCTGCCTCTAAAAATTCACAAAACTTAATTGAAATCCCATAACTTTTGAGGTAAACAATATCAATATCACAATATCCCAAAAAGTTGTATTTTTCTTATTAAATGAGAATGTATAGTAAAGTCAAAGTCCAAGCATTCATTCCTATTTGCATACAAACACACACACACACACAAACACAACCATCCTAGTAAAACTATCGTGTTTCTTGTTTTTCCTCTCTGTTTCTCTGTCTCTCTCTTTTTTTTTTTTACAAAATATTTTGACATTTTATTAAAAATGTTGCAGAAAAGTTTATATAGGATTCCAGCCAGAAATATCTCTATTATCACTTAAGGCAAAACTGCTAACAAATAAAAATCCAACTAAGGATTTTTGAAACTTTACAGTGAAAAGCTTTTTGTCTTGACTGGTTTAGAGACCAAATGGCAAGAATATATATATTTCTTTTATAGAATTTACAAATAGCGTGAGTTTTTTCTAATAGGATGCAAAACGTAAAGAGCGCTAATGGCTGCGATTGTTGTAATTCATAATATATATAATATCATTAATATTTACAGTAACCCAATATCTCACAAGCCTGGCACAGTCCTTTACATATTGGTAGCATATGACAATTCAAAATATCTAACATATATTTCTTTACAAACATAACATATCAAACTAATATTGATACAAAAAGAAAAGTCATTGCCTTTTTCTTTATTCCTAAATTATACATTGCTGGTCACATTGTAAGCTCAGGCAGTGCTAAGATTGCAAGACAGAGAAAGCCAACAAAGAAAAGTATTGTAAGATTAGCAGGATGTCAGTGGCTAAAAGGATTTAGTCAGTCCCCACTCTTAGAGAGGTCACATGTCTGAAAAAAGGAGGGTAAATCTCTTCCTTGACATGCAATATCTAATGAGTGGAAACAAAGCAACATACAAGACAATACTGTACGTAATAACCTGCTGATGCAATGTTAACAGGCCTCAAAGGATGGGATTGTGCTAGCATTTTGGTTATGTGAAAGCCTTACTTAATGTAACCCAGGTCGTAATCAGCAAAAGAATGAAGAAAGTTAGGATATATTTACACACACTGAACTAAAAGAACAAGCTGGAAAAATCCAAAAGATCTCAGCCAAAATAAAACTAAGTACAGGAGATCTCCTTTAATATATATACTTTTTTTTTTAAATTCCCACACACAATTATATACTGTACCATTTTCCATTTTGTCTTTTTTTTTTTTTTGTATAAAGTTTTCATAAATACATTTCAGGCTGGGGTCAGAATTCTGTGCGTCAGGTGTCCAAAGGATCATGGAATTATGAGGTTCCAAAAGGTTAATTGCTGCTTTTCACCAACTGTTGTCACTGTTTTCTTATCGTATACTTATGGCCTGAAAGCCTCCGCATCTGAGTCCCACTCAAAGTGTTTATGTTGAATGAATATTACCAGTAATCGCCTGGTCGCCTTGTCTTTTGATAAACTCCTCCAAAGATCCCATGAAGCTCGGTTCCAAAAAAGTTATCACTATAATAACATTCACTTGGAATATTTTCAATTTAAACTTACATACTTTTTCAAGAAGGCCAGGCAGCAAATCAAGATCTGCTGAGTCTGTGCTTTACACAGTCTTAATTTGTCATGTTTGCCTTGCTTAGTCAGTGGCTGATCCAAAGGGAATCCAGCGCCTGTCAGTCTTAGTTGAGCTATACCCGTGTGGTGGAGTGTCCGTGTGGTAAGTTGGTACTGTTCTGGCTACCCCCAAAATTGTTGAAGTTTTGAAGAGGCTGCATGCCAGCCAGTGAGCTGGGGATCATTGTGATGGTGCTGGGAGTCATCAGAGGTATATCATCGGGTGAGCGACGCAGTGTGAGGGTGTAATCTGGTGGGCATGCGAGGTGCAGTGTGTCATGGGTCTGCAGCGACTCGCACTCATGGTGGTGCTCATTCTCATGCTGCTGCTGCTTCATCTGCAGAGACATCAGCTCCTCACTCTGCAAGTGGGCAACATCATTGGCTGTCGAGGGTGTGTTGGTTTGACCAGAGTTACGTTGTGGAGTGGGAACACGGCGGTTGGACTCATGCCGCCGCTTGTCTTTCTTGTAGTAGAGTGCAGCAAATGCAAGGATATTGAGAAAGAGCAAGGACGCTCCAACTGCGATGGTGACACTGAGCTCAGTGGAGTAGTCCCGTTTTGTCTCGATCACCACAGTCGACTCATCAACCAAGTCACCACTCTTGCGCTGGTCAGTATTCTGTTTGGTGTTGGAAGGTGGGACCCCAGGGTGGCGAGTGGTGGATGGCCAGTTGTTTTTTCCAGGGAAGCGTTTGGTGTAAGGGTAGGGAGTGGTGTCTTGAGGAGGTATCTTTGTTGTGGTGGATACATACTGAAAAAATTCATTTATGTTGTGGAGATGTGGAACTAGCTCTAGCCAGAAAGCAACCTTGGTGGCACGGTAGTGGTCTCGGACTCGGGGTTTAAGACCAATGTGAAGGTAGAGTTGGTCTTTGGGGTTGTATTTGGTCCAGGCAACTTCTTCAAACCGGTTGGGTTTTGTGTGGATAAACTTTGTATCCTGTGGAACTGGCTGGTTTGGATCCCTGAAAGAGGGGCATTAAAGAGAAGAGATGAAAATCACACAACCATTTATGTTCATTACTGTAATCATTCCACCATTAATACAAGAATTAAATATTAAGGTACAGATACTCTCTCATTTACAAGAGGATGGAGTAAAAATGCATATATGTCATCACAATTAAAATGCTTTTATATTTGTGCTCTAAAATCATTTTAAAGCTTCATTCGATTTCACGTGAGTCAGACTTTAGTCAAAGCCTTCTGTTCTTCTGCTCTTCTGTTCTTCTGTTCCTTCCTCTCAGAGCCGATGTTTTTCGATAGTGAATCAAAGTTTGAAAGCACATGCTGACAAAATGCTCCGTTTAATGTACACCAGTGAAATGTTTCTAGGCTGTGTAACATTTTGCAAATGTCTCTTTTTTACAGTCTGGAGAAGAGCTGCCTCTCTGGTCCGTGTATGATTTAATATTTACATTTTGGTTTCAGAAAGGAATATTACAAAACAAAAAACGAGTCGCTTTAAAGTAAAATAATCTAATTAGAAAAACAATGCGGGTTTTTTTTTTCAAGATCAAATAGGGATTATAAAAATTCGGAAAATGGTTTGATTTTTATTTTCTACTTTGATTATGAAAAAATAAGATCAAGAGGAGACAAAAACTAAATCAGTTTTTTATTTTTGTTTCCTGAGACCGGATTTGGTCATTTACAAACACTGAAATGAAGACATTGCTCATGAGAGACCACTGCAAATAGGAAATAGAAGCTCTGAAATCAGGTTATTCTTGATTATATCTGCTAATGCACACACAAATCAGCCACGACATTCAAAAACCAGTCACTGACAAATTTTAATGCAAAAATGAAGCCTAAAACCATTGCTTTATGATCTAAATAGCAAAGGATGGCATGCATATTGCTAGACCAATCGCAACATCTCATTTTCGGTGGTTCATCACCATAGGGCAGCATTGGTAATGTACAGCTCCACTTTGGATCTTTGTTTCTATATATTCTATATATATAAATATATATACATATATATGATATGGGGATACCAATCACCATACGGTAGCATTGGCAATGTACAGCTCCACATCACCAATGTTGCCGTATGGTGATTTATATATATATATATGAAATATGTTGGCATACCTGAAATCGACGTTCTTACCGCTGTCACACCTCTTATTTATATTTATATATTTTATATATATATATATATAGTGTTCAATATATATATATATATATATATATATATATATATATATATATATATATATATATATATATATATATATATAAATATATATATATATATATATATATATATATATATATATTTATCCTCCCTCCAGATTCAATGGTAATCTGGAGGGATATATTCTCTCTATTCCAACCGTTACAGATCCAATGACATAGTCACTTAAACATATTAATAAATGTTTGTTAAAAAATGCAGAGCAGTAATTCGGTGCACTTTTCCCTTTCGTGGCCATTTTGATCAAAAATCATGTGCCAGCCGAAAGTTTGGACATAGTTTCCCATGGGAAAGTTAGGCCAAACTATTGACTACTAGTTCGGTTCGAGAATGATTCAACTAAATAAATTATAAAAAGTCACTTTTGAGCATATCGGCATAAATTAATCTTAACAAAAGTGCCTACATTTTCTTTTCATGTAATCCAGCAATTACATATTATGGCCATAACTTATGTCATGGATATATTTATTTTTAAATTTATGTTGCTATTTTATCCAACTTAAAATGAATTGTTTAAATGAATGCCATTGTATGCATTACATAACAAACCTTTCCACTGTTGAACATAGATGTATATTTGGTTACTATATTTTACAAAGGATTTTTAACATTCATTAATCTTTTTTTGTTGAGGCATAGTTGAAATTTGTATCATTTGTCTTATAGAAATTGTCACCTTGGTCTCGTGTGCAGCAGAATGTATCCATGTTGTTATGTATACAACCTTGGTAGGTGGCAGCTGATGGGCAAGGTGGGTGTTTGTTGAATGAGACTAGTACTGACAGCCTCTAACTCATATTGCAGGTAAGGAATTGTCAATGATTGCTTAAGTTAACTCTTAGCCATTTTCTTTCTTTTTGCATATGTGAAGTCATTTCAAAAAAGGCATTTTGAACACTTTCCTGGTGATAACTAGGAAAAGATAATTTAGCTCCTATTAATCTATGTGTTTCTCTAAGCAACATTTTTTGAAGAGCGGGTGGCTGGGCTGTCTTTGAAGAGGTTCCTGTAGACCGTAAAATAGCCATATGGTCAAAGTTGAAAGGTACTAGTTACTATCTACAAACTATCTCCATTAACCAGTTGTGGATAGATCATCACCTAACGTCCTCCCATAATTAAAGCCGTGATGAGCTTTTTTGTGTCAAAGCACATTTAGTCTAATTTAACAAGTTTGATAGAGCTTGGAATATGATTGTGGTGCAAAGACTCACTGGAGCCATTTAATGAACTTTGTAGAACATGTCTTACAGGGGATTATCACGAAACTCCTCTCATTCATCTATCAAGTGATTCTTTGTTGTATTTAGCGCTTTAAATCAAGTTTTTTTTAGCATGCTATATTATATTTTATTTTACATAATTCAGATTAATCATTTTGGATGACTTTATTGGAGGTTAAAACCTATGGTTTGTATAATACAATATAAGAATACATATCTATTTACTTAAGTTTGGTTTTCTCATAATATCTGACTATTTGATAGCTTTAAATGAAAAGAAAAAAAACGCGTAAAATTAGCTCAAATTAGGTTCCTATTTGTTTGTAATTGTTCATATGATCTGGCTTCACTATAAAAGTTATGAAAAAAGTAAGAGACAGACCATTAACAGGTATTTTTGCATGCCATCTAGCTTATTACTCTCTTTTAATTTGTTTTTAATACATTATCATTATATATTCAAAATTATTCAGGCTGTGCAAAAAAATTAGCAGCGTATTGTGGCCCCCTCCATTTATATCCCTGAACTTGTACTGCCCCTGAGCTGAGCTCAGGACCTTATCATTATAATGACAGAAAACTTAAGTCCTACCAAATCAGCACTGTTAGTTTTGTAGTTATTTTGAGGCAAGTACATTATCAAGATTTAACTGTGTGGAATTACATTCAACTTCTAGTTGACAATTAAAAAAAAGTGATATTTTTGCCCCATGGCTCAAAGCACAACAACCAACATATTATTGCATTACATTCTTGTACAAAAAAGTGTGCTGGATGCCCCCCCCCTGCATACAAGAAAGAAGGACGCCCAGTACTCAAGCTTAATTGAACCACAACTTTACATTACAATTGACATGACATACAGCATGAGCTGATAGGAAACCAATCGTGTGATAACACCAATTCGATTTATTTATAATAATGCATAATGTGCCGCTCCCGGGCAAAATGTCGTCCGAGGCAGTTTCCCATGTTAGCCATAGCTAAATCCACCACTGCCACAAGAATGTGATGTCTCGGAATTCCTCAGGTGCCGGTGCTTTGTGGACCATCACAGGTTATGTGGACCCATCTTCTCTAAGCTTCCAACCTCTATCGACCAGGCTCTATTGATGAAGATTGGCCATGTGGCTATGAGGCGACACTGCTGTTTGGTAAAAGAGATGTTCACAAAGGAGTTAAGCAATCAGGAACCTTTAAATACTGGTAGATGTTCCTAAAAGGTGCTGATCTGTTGCTAAGGATCCTTCGTTCTGAGAGTGAAGCTGACTTTCAACTTCACCTGATTTCCATGTGTGAAGTTGTGTCTTGGATCACAGCTGCTAGAGGGAGCAATTATGCAAAATACCTGCCAGTCTATGTTCCAGAAAGATCCTGACAGTTCTGTGTATGGCCAGTAAGTGACCTTGTCATTACAATGAAATGCATGCTGTTAATCTCATAGGAGTTCCTTTTCTGCTCAAGACATTGCTTATTAATTGCATGGCTTTGAAGAAGAGCGTAATGGGCCTTGGTTAATCAACACTCTATAAAATACCCTGAAAGGCACAGAGCCAAACAAAACCGACACATAATACAACTGGACAATAAAATGTTCCAAACTACAGAAAACCTGAGGATGAGTGGGATCAAGGCTGTTCTTTGTAGCTTTTCAGTAAATACATAATCAATACTGGGCAACAGAGAATCTCTTCACAGAACACACTCATCTTTGGCATGTGGCTTTTAAAATGATGAGGAGGTCAAAATGGCTAGCAAGTCAGTTGTTTAATGCTTGATAGATCTATAGTGACCAGGAGGAGGCTAACACAAGATTGGTGTTACATGTAATACACTTTGCACAGTCACATTCTTGCCTCATTGTCAAATGTGATTATACAGATGTACTGGATTTGCTTGTGTACTATTCAAGCAAAGGCTTGTTTGGATCGTCAACAGTGTTCACACACTCTGGAAATGACCCAAAGCAAGATTTATAGCAGTCTGTTCCATCACTCACAAACTTAGGGCAGCACTTTGTGAGTGTTTACCTGCATGCCACACCCTCAATGGTTGTGATACCATGAGCAGCATTCACAGAGCTGGAAAGGCTACAGCCTTCATAAGACTAATGACCCATCTGAGAGATATAAAGAAATGGCAATATATATATGGCCATTTCTAGTCCTCCAGACTGCTGTCTGGCAGTCTGGAGGACTGGAGGCTTTTCCTCTGGCAAAAAATGACCTCCTCCTCCTTTATGGCCAAAAGAAAAAGGGGAATGACAGAGAAGAGGTGTCTTTGCACCAACCCATATGAGCTTAGGAACACACTAGCACCACAGATATATCCAATGTAATTCTACCCCCTAGAAGAAGATGCCTCCTAGCAACATGTGTTGTGAGCCTGTTAAGAAAACAGCAGTGTGGCCTCACAGCCATCTGGTCAAGCGTCATCAATAGCCCCTGGTTGATAGAGGGTGGAGGCTCAGAGAAGATGGGTCTAAAGAAACTGTGATGGTCCATGAAGCACCGACACCTAAGGAAGTCCAAGACATCACTCACCTGAACTGTTAGAAAATACAATGATACCAGCAAAAAGCAATGTCTTTTAATGGAGAGTTTTGTTCTTTAACAACAAGCTAACACAAATTTTGTCTATTATTATTTATCAATAGTGGTGTTACATTTCATTTTCAACCTGATTCAATTGGGCCTTTGTTTCTGAACAAAATGCATAATAAAAGGCAGGTTCCATAAACATTTTAACATCTCACCACTGATGATGGGTTTTGGACTGGATACTTCATCATCTCATTTTGTCATTTTCTTTTGTTTGGGACACCTCATACATTCAGTGATGTAACTCTCCCGTGCTGTGCATGCTATATTTGCATGTGGTATTGCTGGATTCAGCTCTACTACACATCTCCAACAACCCTTCATCTGTGATTCTATGGCAATCCATGGAAAAGCTACAATAAAGAAAATGTGAACATTCTGTATAGATGGTCATTTTTTCACATTTATGCCTTTTCTATGTATGTGTTCATAGGTTCTATATTTCCTATATGCTTCAAGATATTCGCTTTTAGGTTTTTCTGTTGTATTGAGCAACTTTTTGACTGACAGCATCTCCTGTGTACACAATATATGCACATAATAGATATTTCACATTTATACATATGTGACTGGGAAAAGCATATGTAATCAATCAATCGTAATAAATCAATCTTTATTTTTATAGCGCCAATTCACAACAAGTTGTCTCAAGGTGCTTTCCAGAAAGAGCAGGTCTCGACCAAACTCTTTATATAATATATGTAACAATATTCATATTGGATTGAATGGTGCCTCTAATGTTTCTTATTAATAAGGCTACACCGCCATCCAAGACTTGTACTCTAACTGGTAGCTACAAATGGAAACCTATATTAGGGACTACTTGCATGTCATCTCAGAACTAACATAGGCTGGACAATATGCTTGATTTCTGCTTAGAAATTTATTAAACATTATGCATGCTTTACTATCATGTTTTCATTAAGGATGCAATATGGCGATTATAGCAGACATAGGCTGAAATGATAAATCTGTTTTCTTCTTGGTCTGACAGGTGACTTAATGCTGAAAATCCACAGTCATCACAGCGATGCAACAGTTGCCTTTTGAGCTGTTATGTATTCTCTCTTATCTATTCTTGTCTGATCCAGAGAACATTTAAATTTCTGGGACACAAGGCAGCTCCTACAGAGTACTGTGCTGAATGTCTCAGTCATAAACACACAGATTACTTTTTCATGCTTTGACTAATGATATCAATCGGACTTAAGTTTTAAATTAATTTTTAGATTTACCAATACTAGAAACATCTTTGGTTCCATTAATTAATCCAGTCTTCATTAAAAGCAGGAAAACCATTGGGGCAAACCCACAAAAGAATTGCATGGCATGTGCGGATGCAAAATCTGTGCAATTGAATACATCTGATTCACAGAACAGTGGTAAACTCTGTATTGCAGCGCTAACTGCGTTATCATGTAGATCGCATCTTGGTGCTCCTGTACTGCAGTCTTTTAGAATGCCGCTGCAAATATTCTGTCAAGACTTCCAGTTCGCGGTCTGAAGATGAATCTTCATTTTTCTGATGGCGCACCATTTATTGCCACATTGGTAATTGCATTAATGCGCAAATCAGGGGGAAACTGCAGTCAGCTGGAACAAGTTTTTGATGTGTTTCTTCTCGTATGTCATTTGTGCAATATCTTTTGTGAATCAGTCCTTAAGAAGAAGGGCAAATAGCAGTTGCAAATTATACGCTATTCATTGTGCTATTAATAATAATAATGTAGGGTTATGAAAGGTGACCGTTTTGAAACGCCAAGGGAACTAGGGTTTCAGGGTCTTGCTGAAGGACCCTACGACGCGTAGACCCTGTTGAGACTTGAACTGGCTTCATAGCCTTCATTTCATTCTTTGTGTATTCGCTCTGCTGTTTAGAAAAAAAATTAATTCAACGTAATTTTCAGTTGACTTTTGTTAAAATGTCTTTAACAAACACAGTTATGCAGTCTTTGTGCTGAAATTGATCTGCATTTCTCCTTTGCAGACCCTTTGCCAGCAGGTCAGGCTCAGGTCAGAGCTAAGGACACATTTTCACTCCAGCTCGCCATAAACTGAATCTTTTTAAGGCCTATTGTGTCTCATCCAGAGCATATGCACAAGTATGTCATGAGGTCTATCTGAAATGCTTAACATTTACAGCGCTCTGGTTAGTTTTAGGCACAAAAACTATATGGTTAAGT
Organism: Lophius americanus; assembly: GCA_037951165.1. Taxonomy (NCBI): domain Eukaryota; kingdom Metazoa; phylum Chordata; class Actinopteri; order Lophiiformes; family Lophiidae; genus Lophius; species Lophius americanus. The sequence goes on from JBBDHG010000099.1 coordinate 7,530,825, forward strand.
TGAGGAAAAGATCTATGACAAAAGCTTTGATGAATGCATATTGAGAGTAAGTTCTTCCTCTCAGCTTACTCTCTCTAACATTTTGTAGCTTGATGTGACAAAATGGTGTTACAATCTCAGTATTTCTCAAGATAGGAATGACACCCGGCAAAAACCCAGCTATAAAAGGGTCACGGTATACTTATGTTGACGGTCCCAAGACTGGATAAATAGGGAGGGTTGCGTCAGGAAGGGCATCAGGAACCCAAAACTCATTTCCAAAAGGGATCAGTTGGGACCTGGGTTGACAAATACCTTCACTGGTACATTTAGGACAGTAGAGTACCAGCATATGGATGGAAACAGGTGATCCGCTTTGGCGACCCCAAAACGGAGAAGCCAAAAGACGAGGAAAAATAGTAAAATTTGATACATGATAGATCTTGTCAAATAATTTCATATGAGCCAAATTTAGATAAATTGGACCGGTGGCCAGTAAGCTATGATTGGAATGTCTGGTTTATCATAAAAAAGCACCCTCTAGTGAGTAGAATATGCACTACTAGACTAAAATATGACGCATACAAAATAGAGCTCCTTTTTGAGTCATCACGTTAACATGATGGATCTGTGGCAGACGTGGAGGTGGCGGCGGTTATGACTGATCCATAATATATCACTGACTTTTATGAGGATACATGAATGACAATCTTAGGCTAAAATCCATGATTACAGCTGATTCTGCTAACGTTAGCTCAGGTTATTTTCCTGAGAATTTAAGATCCAGTGATCTCATGACTTTCATCTGGTGAAATTACCGGTAGTGTCCAGTCAACTGGCTCAAAGCCATCCCATGGAAAACTCAGCGGCTCAGCACAAATGTGTCACTGGCAGGAATTGTGTAGACAAAGCCAGCATTGGACACCAACTTCCAGCCACTGGGATTTGAGATAGGATCTACCTGCTTGCTTTAATGGCGGTGACATTTTTCTCAGCCGAGTGACCTGGTGACAATTCTTCACATGTACTTCAAGATTTAGGGACATATAACAACTTTACAGGCAACTCCAGACTCTCAGGATCAACACCATATTCATTTGTTCAAAACAGTGCTGCAAGGATCCTGATGACAGTGAGTAAACACGAACACATCACCCCCATTCTTCATACCCTTCATTCCATCTCCAAAAACGATTGATTATATGATCTCTCTCCTCACTCACCAGTGCATCCATGGCAATGCAACCCCCCTACCTAAAATAACTACTCACCCCTCTTACCTCAACACGATCCCTCCGTTCCACCCATTACTACCGCCTCCTTCTTCCCCGGACTAAGCTCAGCACCATGGGTGATCGGGCCTTCGGTTCTGCTGCCCCTCATCTGTGGAATGCCCTCCCTGACCATCTGAGGGATCCACAGACGACTCAGAAATTTAAAAAAGGACTTAAAAGTTTCCTTTTTAGCCGAACCTATAACTTTTAATTAACATTGCAGCTTTTTGGTCATATTTTTTATATAATTATTAATATATTTTTTATTGATGCTTTTATATGTTTTAACCTTGTAGCACTTTGAGATTTGATCCAAATGTAAAGTGCGTTATAAATTAAATTTATTTAATTATTATTATTATTATTATTATTATTATTATTATTATTATTATTATTATTATTATTATTATGGTACCATTAAAGGACACTTTTCAATGAATGGGTTACACTGGTTGAAAAAAAATTCAGATGAATGAACGATACATTTTGTTTCAGTCACTGCTTTATTGGATTGGCAGACTACCCAAAATCGAAATTATAAGGAACCCAGCCTCCTTAGTCCAAAACCATCCAGTGATTGCTGCAAAGCTGGAATGAAGCAGGGAAGTGAATGATACAGCCTAGGAAGCTGTTCAAACTTTATTTATTCACTTAAAAGTGAATTTTCAAAATTAATAGGCCAATACCTAATCTCCTGGTGCATGAGACAAAAACGTGATCCAAATATAAACAGAATGCAAATCTTCCCATCCATTCCAGCACAACCGAGTCAGCAGGGGAGGATTTGACTTGAATTATTAACTTTCTCTCTTTGACTTGCAAGTTAATCATTAATACTCTAATTATAAGAAAGCCTGTTGTTAAAACCCCATCCCAAATGTATAAAGTTCTTACTCTCAGCAGGCTTTAAAGGTAAGTAGTCAGAAGAGCAAAAGAAAAAAAGTTTTAAGAAGTAGCATGTAAGTTTTTGTGAGTTTGTTTGTTTGTGTATTTGTGGGTGCCATGTCATAGTGAAAATTACAGTTATTATTTCAATTAATGTCCACCTACTGAAGTAGGTAGTCACTCACTCAATCAACGTTAGATATTACAATAAAAGTTTGGGTACAGGAGTTAATGGTTAAGGCAGACAGCACTGTCATAAGAGAATATAATTTTAATGATGTTGTAACATTTTAAAATGCAATAAAAAGGACATGGACAGCACTCACCCTGTTTTAGCGAAGTTAGTCCAGTAGGTCATGACCACAGCGCTCAGCATCACGTCATTCTTAGAGAAGTTACAATTGAAGAGATCGGTGGGGCCGATCATAGGGATTCCAAACACATACGGTACTTCATCACCGTGGGCTGAGTCGGCCCAGCTTGGCTTCATGTCACTCTGACAGTGATGGTAGAAAGCGTAGAAATAGGTCGGTGAGCCATACTGGGCATGAAGGTCAGCTGTAGCGACTGCTGGGGCGACCCACTGGTGGTCAGTGAACAGAGCCACTAGGGTCTTACGACGTGTTTCTGGGTTCTCCTTGTCTGCCCAATCTGTGTACATAAATTTGATGGTCTCGCGCAGAGTGTCTTTACCCTCTGGATAGCCATAGAGATGGTCCACAAAGTCCGAAACGGCAAAGTCAAAATCATTGGCAGACACCCCATCTTCACTGTCTACAATGCCGTCCACAAACTTAAATCCTTCACCTTGATTCACACCCAACATGATGTCATAGTTGAGGAACTCTCCTTGCTCCATGAGGATCTGGGGGTCATCTGGGATGACATCGCCATCAATCACGGGCCCAAAAGCAATGTGATACTTTGAAGGTGTAATGTACTGCTCGATCAGCTCCTTATAGTTTTTGTTCTGTAGGCATTCTACCAGGTCCATGGTGTCTAGCATATTGCAACCCACCTTCTCAGCAAGGGCACGGGTGTACTTTGCTGGCTGGTAGTTCACTGCCCAGCTGGACAGTGCTGTGCCACTCTGGATGATGGCTTTCTGGAACAGATCTGACATTGAGCGTAAAAAAAACATAAAAATGTAGTTAAATATTTAAACAAAGTATGCATTTTAATAGTATAAAATAAGGTGAAAATATGATGTTAATAGTGTAAACAATAACTTTGTCACTATGCATTGCTTTGCATTTTAAAATTGCTAATAATTGAATTGTGTGTTGTGCAAATATTATAAAAATGATCCATAAAATATATCTTTCAAAATCAAAAGACAACTATTGCAGTAGATATGGTTCTCTGTATAGTTTAAACATGTAATACAGTTCAACCAGTCAGGCCGAACTGAAAGCGCACGACAGGTGGATGACACCTCAATAACCTGAATAACTCCCACTACCCTTATGGGGAGTTAATCAGCGGCATGATGACCTGTGGATTTGTGAACCTTGCTGTTAAGGACATTGCACTCCCATAGTCTTCCTGACAGCAATAGTGTGAAGAAGGTGTGTTTTGAATGTCTCTTTAATGATGTTGTCTGTCTTCTTGATGAGGTACGTGTGAATGAAATTAATTCATCTATTTCCATACCGAACCCTCAAGGAACTTGTCAAAATATTTTCGACCGCACATTCATTGACGCTTCTGAGGATTTTGCTTGTTCTTAACCTTGCAGATATGAGACGGTGGGTGAGCTTTGTTTTATGTATTGGTCAGAGGAGCACTCTGGTTTGTTTAATGAATTTATAGTTTGTCTAATTGACAATTTTGCTCTGGAGAAAGTGCTAAATTATTACATTTATTCTGGCATATTTTTTATATTTTTGCCCATCCTAATTTTGGTACATATTTTGGTTATATAAAATCCCTATTTTTTCCACTTTTTATCCGATCTAAAAGTTTTTGCTTACCCTGGTCCTAGAAATAATGTTAGTACAAGACTTGACTGAACCAGAACCAAAAATGTTAAGTAGTGGTGCAAAAGTGAATGGTATCCAACAATAATCAAGGTTAGAAATTTAATGTGGTATAATCCAAGAAACCTGAACTACGGAATTTGATCTTTGTCATACGAAGATAAAATAATTCCAAACAAAATAAAAAGATGTTTCGGTACATAAGAGTTAAATCTTCTCTCTACAGAGAAAATTCAAGCAAATAAGATAGTTGCAGTTTATATAACAACAAAGCAGGTAGTCCACATGCTGGAACACAGCAAGTACGGCACAGGAGTCCTTGGCAGCTTTACAGTTTAAGAGATAAAATCCAAAATGGGATATTTTCTTTCTATTTGATGCAATTCCTGACTTCTCCCATGATATTTGCATAGAACGTCTGGACTTTTATTTAATGAAAACCTGGCGATTTCTATTCCTCAAGTAACTTAAAACTGAAATAATCATAATCACATTAACATTTGTTGAGTAAAGTCCCTCACTGTGATTGCCTGTAACGTAAACCCAGTGGACCTGTTCTACCAAGGTGGCAAGGTGGAGATTCTGGTGAGGTGTATTTTTTAAACCTTTTCTCAAAACTGGCATTTCACATGGACAAAGGACAACAGTTTGAAATCGGATCTTCCCGTCCCTTTCTGAATGATGAGTCAGAATTGTTTCCTCGCTGGTTGTATGCAAACTAGGTACATGAATCTTTTTATATGTGCAAACCAGGAGCCAGAAAAATAGAAATAAGTCTGTTATTTATAATTATTTATCATTAATATGTTTAAATAAAACAATATAATAGTATAATCTGGACTCCCTTCATCCCCTCTTCTCTATCGTTTTTGTAATGGCAGAATACAAGCATACAGGACATTTTTACCCTATGTTTTTTTTATGTTAGAGGTTAACTTATGACATATTAACTTTAATGTTCATGTTAAAGACAAAAACTACTTGAAAATGCTCCTGGCTATAATTTATTTCTCTACAGAAAAAAAGTCATAAATTTACAGCTCATACAAAATAGAGTCACAATTGCAGTCACATTAGAGATTAAATGTTACATATCTGCATTAACCTCTGCATTAAGGGAAGCCTACGATGTATAAAAAGAATGATTGCTAGTTTCAGATTCACAGCAGACAGGACAGAATACTCAGTGATGAGCCTTCCGTTTGAGCCTATTTCCTTGTGCATGCCTTTGAGCAAGCAGACATACCTTCTGAGTAATGCGAGAGGGTGAGCAGGCTGACGCATGATGCTCCAGCACCAGAGCCAAAAATGGTCACTCTCTTTGGGTCTCCTTTGAAAGCCTGGATGTTTTCTTTGATCCATCTGAGAGCCTGAATTTGATCGAGCAGGCCGTAGTTGCCCTTGGCTGCCTGGTCTCCTGTGCTCAGAAAACCTGGATTGATGAAAACAGGAGAAAAATTTGATTTATTTTCGGAAAGCTTTTAGGCAATTATTTGATCTAGGCTACAAGTTCAAAATAATTTTTATATTTTGTGAATGCTGGATATATTTTTGTACTACAAACACATAAAAACACTAATATCTTTGAAACTATCAGTTGGTTCTATTTTGTATGTCACTGAAAATGCCATCCTGTTTTCTGACGTATGCTCAGTGTTAATGTTTCTATCTATTCATCTATCTTTATTCATGTAGGTAGATGGAGTTTAGTCACGGATGACTTTTTATATGCTGCATATGGTAACTTGCTATTAACTACTTTAGATGTCAGCACAGCAACAGCATTTTTTAACCATCAACCATTCCATACTTAAAACAGACTAGTACAGTTGGCGGGTATGACCAGAACTGCTGCAGTAAGGTTTGTCAACAGGAACTATGCTGTTTCTTAGGGAAATTTATATCATAAACTCTTCAGACTAATCATAGTTTACCATAATGAAAATCTCTCGGCCTGTGGTTTAACCACATACATGCCTCCGCACAATAAATTCCCCACTGTCAAATATGCAGCAACAATTTTCAATGACTATTTCAGAGATGTTTCAACAACCTCTTAAGACCCAGTGTTGGTGAAAAATTATGGATTTAAAAGACACAGTATAGATCTTTCTCGGGAGAGCTCCAACCCAAATTTTCCTAGCACCATTTTTTGGGGAGATGGCGGTCTAATTACTCCTGATAACTTTGACTTGCTATTTGAACTGAAGCAATGTTTAATAATAAACGTGTTTTGATTTTCATCTTACACACCACCTGTTTCTGTATCTTTAAATAACATATTGCACGAGGAAAACATGTCCAAACTGATGGTTAGCTAGCGTGTGTGAGGGCTATAAGCTAACTTACTGATAAATTATCATTCACAAGAGGTCATGCTAAAGTTGTCATTAAGTTAAGGGAGGGAGGCTCGATTTTAGGGCCTTCGGTTAAATAGCTGAAATTGCATGTATAGTGAGTTGGCTGTAGTAGCTAATGTGCAAACTTTAGCGGAGTAGTTAATCATGCTTAATGCTTGTATGTTTGGGATATCCTAAAAAAATGTAAGTATAGTTGGGTGATTTATTAATTGCCTAATTGGCTTTTTAAAGAGCTGGTTTCTAGGTATTACAGCGTGACATTACTCTGGCAGCCCAGTCAGTTTCCATGTAGGCATCTTTATCGAGCTTCCATCTCCTAAACACCGGCTCTATATGTGTTCTGTATATGGCCACAATCCCTCGTTTTAAGATAAATTACCGCAGATGATTCTGAAAAACTACTCCTCCTCCTGAAGTCCTCCCAAGTGTTCAGTGTTAATTGGGAGACAGGATCCTCAGTGGTTCTACAATGCCAAGTAAAGAAATCATTTAATTGCGATAGCATGGCTTGAACACCTATTCTCATACTTGAGAAATTTAGTATAATTCACCTCATTAGGTACACTGCAAGGCTATTCTGTTGAAATTCACAAAGTTTTGACATAAAAAGCTATAACAGAAAATGCGATAGTTGTTGTGCTCAGGGATGTTTTTGAAGATATTGTGAAGGATTACTCAAGTGTTTATAATAATCCAATGTGACACAGGATTATTTCAGTTAAATATAATCTATAATATTTAATGGATTTATTTTTCGTTCTTCAATTCTTATTTCTCATGCTTATATTGTTCAGTGTATGATGGAAGGTTTTTTTAGGGAACTATGTTATAATTTTCTTGAATCTCCAATCATGGTTCTAATTTATAAAACCATGATATAAAACCGTCATATTATGGATATATAAGTAAATGATGCATGATTGTATAATTGAATCATATATTTGTATGTCACCTATGTATATACATGTGTTTTTGTGTACCTTAACATGTATGTATATGCTTCGGTATTTTATGACCAGACCGCCAAAAGGAATTTGTTTTCAATGTTTGAAAGACATGAACATTTTACTTTCTAACAGTGATCATCATCTTATTATTTTTGTTATTATTATATTAGCAGTAGTGTTACTGACCCATTATGTTGTCTGTAGGCCTAATAAATTATATCCCCATAGTTTAATCAAGTTATATTTGTAAAATTTATAGGGGCCTGGGCTTTCATTCAAATTTATCTGCTGGTTTTCAGTATTTTATGGAAATAATAACACAACTCTCAGTTTATAGTGCATCACTATTGCATTGAATTGCTTCTTTAAATACTAGTTTTCAAACATATCATTTTGTCGGAGGCTTGACAAGTAAAAAGCAATTGAAAGTGTTTTGCTGAACAGAGAATAGCTAAAGACTGTTTTGAAGGCTGATTGCCATTAAGTATTTAATATATTGGGGACATATCTTCTTCCTCTCTACCTCTGAGACCTGTTTCTATCCAAAAAAAACTATAAAAAACAAATCAATGCCAAACTATGCCTTGGTACTTTCACAGTGAAAATAAATACTACAGTTTATTTTGACTTAGTCTTGCATGAACCAACCTGCTGCCATGGTTACAGTTGAACACAGAATGGGAAAGTTCTCTGCTCTAAAAAATACCCCATTTCTTCCTGCTTGAGTAGGTTAATTAACAACAAATGTGTCCAGCTGCTTCCAAAAGGCTGATGTCCTAAGCGTTACCTAAAGTGCTTGAGGCTGACACATCTAGGGGACACCATAAATGTATTCTAACTGAAGGGAGAGCATCAGCAACAGGAATATTGACTGAAATTGAGCCAAAATGCAACTTCAACTGTTGAGATGCTTTCTTAATGCTGATGCACACCATTTTAGGGACGAAACATCTAATAATCCCTTATGCACAATGAATCTTGGGGCCAATTGGTGGGAGTTGTCATGTGTGTTATGTTTCCCTAAATTGGGAAACAATGTCTCCTTGTTACTTCCTTGTTTCTAGTTTTATGTTGTCACTCACCTGTTGTGCCCTTTAAGGTTTCCTGTATGTTTTGACTCCACTGAGAATGTCTGCCCTGGCCTGGTTATTTTTAACCTGCATGCCGTTTGTAGTCTGTGTTTTCCTGTTCATATTAAATGCTCCAGTCTCCCTTTTGTTCTTTTTTTGTTTTTTGTTTTTTTTTACCTTTACTTGCTATGTTTGAACATTGCTTACCTCTTCTGTGCCACTTTTTGAGGTTGAACCTTACTTGCAAGTGCCAAATATAGTGATCAAATCCTTTAACTTTCTCACATGTCAGCAATTGGGTCTTTATATGTGCTGAAAGTTGTAACAATGGTATCGTGTTGGTAGATTTCTCACACGATCAATCTTTATTTCACCATACATTTCATCTTTTCTATATTGAACAGCTTCTAGAACCGAACTCCAAAAAAGAATAATAACAGTTGTTTAGTACATCAGCAGGTTTGTATTCCATTCAGAAAGGAGATCGATTGTCAAAAGTGGCATTCATAAAATTGTCTAAATATAAAATAGTATAAATAGTATAGAATTACTACTTTAATTTATTTTCTTTCAAAGTGCAGAAATGGTTGGCTAGTAGAGGTCATTTCAAGAAGTTGCAGACCAACCAGCCTGGCAGGAAGCTCCAAACTGAAACTTATTTACAAATTAGAAGATGTGTCTAAACCCATTATGTGGCTTTCTAAATGCTGCCACTGGGGGAAGTGGCTGCTCCTCTATGCCAGGCCTATTAGTTCGGCAGCCAAACCTGGCAGCTATGAGCTGACCAAGACGAGCCAAAGGGAAATGGCAAATGGGATGAAGGCTGCTGGTTAAAAAATATGGAAAACTAAGAGAAAGAGACTGTGGCTCTTTCATGGAGAGCAGATCCGGTTTCTCAGGGTGAGGTGGAGGTGATGATAAAGACGGTATGAGGACAGGGGATGGGGGAAGATTGCATTGCCTCTGGCAGCCTCATACAACCTAAGGGTGACCACGGACTCTCCCATCTGTCCCTCTGACACGATGCCTCCTATTTGATTTCCACAACTATATCTCCAAAATATAGGCATATCTACCAAAGTCTTCTGCGACAGATACATTAAGTCTGTACGTTTTGAGAAATCAAAGGATAAGAAACAAACTAATATTTCTTCAATTAAATATAACTGAAGCAAGAACAGTGATAATAATGTATACATTTAGATGTTAGTGCCTTAGCCATTAATGGTGAACATTTACCAATTCTGGCTGAGGTAAAAAGTTTATTAGTTTACTCTTCAGATTTCTCTACCAGAGGTGCACTCCAGGACACTGCATTACATTTATTTCTAATTTACACTACCCTTGAGCATCCTTTACAATGCTGTCTCGCCTCTTCGGCCACCCTAAAGGCCACTCAGGACATCTTTTTCAGGACATCTTTTTTCTCCCCTAACAGAGCCAGAGTTAGCAAATGAAAACTTATCTTATCAGCTTCAATGAAAATATAATTGCCTGTGGCTAACTAATAATAACAATAATACACTTAATTAAATTAAATTCTTAAATTTTTAAAAACATCAACTCATCTGATTAATATGCTCATATCAAAGTGATATCTACATAGTAGAGTATTTTTCTTGTTTTTGCTATTCATTTAATACCTACAAAATTAAAACAGATGAAACATTTATTCAATTTAACAACAGCAGATTTAGTGCTTTAACCTTGGCTGTTGTAAAATGGCATCTTATACCGCTATAGAAACAGAGGGAGGGGAAATGGTTAATAAATGCAGACTTTCAATTGAATGAAATATCAGTCAGTGAGGCAGCCTGAAAACCCAGTCGACATTTATGCCATACTGTGCTTGTCACTGGGTCACTAATGACATTAGAGCAAGAGGAAAGCTCAATGATAGAGGAGTTAATAATGAAATGAAAATGGGCTGTACTTACATAGCACTTTTCTAGTCTGCTCAACCACCATAGTGCTTTTCAATGTGAACCCGCATTCACCCATTCACACAAACATTCAAAAAATGATGATAGAAGCTGCAATGCAAGGCACCACAGAGAACCATACAAAACAAAAACCTTTTAATGCCAGTTATTTAAAGACACTCTGTGGAATGACTTTCAAGAAGAAAATGCTCTCTGTTCTTTCATAGCAGATTTTCAAACTAGGACTATGCTGTAGTACGAGACGGGTCAAATTGTATGATATGAGATGATTGCCATTTCCCACAGTTTTGGGTAGGCGTGGGCATGTAATGACCTCTGGAAAATGGGCAACCAGGCATGTGTCAGTTAATCTACCAATCAACTTTGATCTGCTTGAGGAATATGGAACCTCACAGATCATGCTGTGAGGCCACTGCGCTAACCACTGCACTGCCTGAGATTAAAATCGCTCATGATGAAGGACCAGGAGATTGTATCTGTGCTGTACTTGTCCATTGACACAGTCTGCACTTGTATTGCATCCCTTGAAGCATTGTAACCAGGGGATAAATAGAGCAGATGGAATTATGTTACTTAACCCCTGCGGGGCAAAGACTTCCACGCTTTGTAGCTCTATAGCAGGGTCAACAGATTTTCTCCTTTGTCCTGGCTGTCTTGCTTGACGTCAATGTACTGTACATTCAGAGCACACCCACTTTACCACTCGCTTGCGTTTGGCTTGTGAGAAGATGTGGGAAAACACTTCTAATTCAACAGCGACATCTGGGATATCTGGGTGAAACCATGTTTCAGTGAAGAGCATAACACATTGTCGATATTAAAACAGCCCACATGTAAAAAGCCTGTGTTTGTCAGTGTAACTCCTGAGAAACCATGCATGACTAAGGATCATAGATGGAAGAGGAGGTAAATGCAACTTCTCTTCTCTGCTCTTTTTTTCTGCAACCTCTGGCGATGTGAACTTCTGATATCCATTGGCAACAGATCCAAAAGTACCTGCTGCATCTTCTCGCACCACCTCTATTAGGGCCCATGAGACTACTTTGGTAGATACTAATGACTGCAGACTAAGAACAGCTAGTTCCAGACCGGCAGTTTTGGAAATGATCTGACTCACTTGCATTGGCTTGTGTCAAAAAACACTTAGATTCTTTCACTTGCCCATTATTCCTGGTTGAAGGCATCAGGAAAGTGTCTTTCTGCCAATTGCAACCCACCCACTGAAAGAGGCCATTGTTACAAGATAATTCCGACTTTTATACTGACTGCTATAATGTTATGGCTGACTTTTGTTTTTCAAGCAGCCACACAATTAGGCTAAAACATTGTGATGCACTGCTAAAGCATCAGCCTCTCCTCTGAAGCATCCCTTATGACCCACTATACATCTGTGTTGATATATGCAGTCCTTCGTTTGCCTAAATTTTCTTTTGTGCTGTGTTGTGTAACTCAGGCTTTGGGTAATGGGTTCAAAACCCCAAGCCAATAAACCAGTAATTTACAAGATTTGAGGTCAGAGAATAGGACAACGATGTAGGGTTTAATCATCGCTTCCTCTGCAGGTGTTTATGTGTGTGTGTGGTTGACTTTGTCTGAGGTATTGCCTTCCTGCTTGGAAGTGTGGAGATTTGGGTATATTCCATCTTTGTGCTTTGGATTGAAGCAGACCAGAATGAAATAAAGGGGAAAAAATGGTTCACTGCAGTCTTGTCATTATATTCACTGCCTGTCTTCATTCAAAGCTGCTTTCTCAAGCCAGAGAGGGGGTACCAGGCTTCAACCAAATTATTTTCATTCAAAGTGAACAACAATCCAACCCATGATTAAGATCAATTCCAAATTTGATGGGTTCTTGTCTGGACACCGCACTCCTCAATTTTGTGGAAATGAATCCTCAAGGTTCTGTGTCTTCCTGCTAAAAGGCTGGCAAGCATACAAATGATTTCATTAATTATTCTGTTATGACATTTCACCCACCAGCCACAATATAAGCTGGTCAACTAACACATTTTGAGATATTTTACAATAATACTATCATCATGTCCAGTGAGAGAACACTATCTGCTGAAAAAAAACATATGTCATGACAGTAATGGTGGTTATGATAAGAACTTTTAGTCAAAATGCGACTTCAAAGGTCAAGAAAGAGCCATCAATTATCTCCCTTAGTGTCGCTAACTAACCAACTAAGTTGTATGACAAAGCTCAACAAAGTGTTTAAACACCAAGGCAGGAAATACACAAATTGTAAAAAGAAATTAAAAAACTCACCAAATTTAACTGCTGCTTTAGTAACCTCAAACTTCACAGAGGGCGCACTGTAAGAACTCTGTAACTGAGTGATTTCAGTGGATTTTACACACTGGGGGAATTGAGGAACATACATCATCAAACCTAGTCGGTTAAAGTTCTGGGATATCAATCAGTCCAATGGAGAAGCATAAGTCTACGTGAATTATTCTGGTACCAGGATGAAATGCTCAGACCCACTGTCAGACTTTATGCTGGTGCAGTGGACCCTTTGTTCCTCTGGGTCAGGATCTTTTACAGCCTCATGTGACGAGACTGTGTACACAGGTCCTGAATGACAAAGGTATTGATGCCATTGACTAGTCCTCACATCACCCAGACCTGAATCATAATGAGAACCTCTGGGACGTTATGTATCGTGCATTTGACGCTGCCAAATAGTGCTGCAGACTGCCCAGGGGCTCACTGGTGTGGGAAGAGATCCCACCGGACACCACTCACCATCTCATCAACAGCATGTCCAGATGTTGTTTGGAGTGCATACAAGTACGTAGGGGTGAAACTCGCTACTGGACTACATTATGAGATGGAATTCACACAATTTGGATAAGCGGGTGACGTTAATTTATCAATTTGATTTATCTTGTGATTTGGAAATCCAGCCCGCATTGAATTGAGGATTTTAGTGTACAATGACCATTCGGCCATCATTTTGGTCTCAATGATATACATTATGTTTAACAATAAAGATTTTCAACTTGAATATGTAATCCACTAAGATCTGATGTGTGATTTTTTTGAGCAATTAAAATTAACAAAGCATCAATTAAGACCCTTATACTAATTGTGAAAAATAGGGGACATTATTATAAAGAAAGAGTTTCGAGGATGTTAACCCATCTGATTAAATCCAAATCAACATTTTTAAATTAACAACTCAATGAGATTTTTGCATTTTAAAAACTCAAAAGATTTTCATCTGACAACTGAAAATATGTTTTCAGGCCCAAATGGCACAGCTACTCAGTTGCTCGTGCAGCTGACTTAATCTGTACAAAACAGTTGATATTTGCCAATTAACTAATTACCAATTATTGAAAATACCATCAGTGATATCCAAATACCACAGTGTCTCATTGTACACACTTTAAATTAACAAGTAGCACCATCAGATGACAGCAAAGCAATGTGAGCGTCAACAATTACACAGATTGAAATGGCAAAACAACTCTGAACAGATGTCGGACTGGCTGAATACCATGTGCATGAGCTCTGAGCACAAAATGTTCACAGGGAACAATACAAATCCAGGCATGTGTTTCATTTCATTCCATCACTCACACGCTGGAAGAGGAGAAACCTCTGATTATAACCTACTTTGAAGTTAAATATGCACAAAGCTAACCAAGATTTGGTGTTTGTTGATTTTTGATGTTACTTTTGAAATATTTCAATGCAGTAATTACTATAATTCATCTTTAAATACAGCATAATATAGGTGTGCATTTTGTGTTTGAATATACAAGAAATGCTATATTAAAACTATTTGGGGGCGGCTTAAGCTCCGTGTAGAGTGGGTGAGCAGCTTTCTCCCAATCAGACAATTAGCTGGTCAGTGGTTCGAGCCCAGTAATCTACATGTCATGGGATTCTTAAATCAAGACCCTTAACCTAATATGCTCCCCGTATGCTTCAACAAGGCTGCTCACTACTGGTCACTCAGTGATGGGTCAAACACAGAGTATTATTCAACACTGCTGTCCTGAATGTACTGTGTCCTTGAGGGGGCAGGAGCTGGGGGCTCCGAGGAAATGTGAGGCACAGGTGCAAAAGAATGAGAGATGAAGACTTCCAGAGGATTTGACAGAAGGTTTTTTGGTGTTTTTTTTCCGATTATTTACAGACTGACAATAATTCATTAATTAATTGATAAATCTGCATGAAACTTTACCAAAAACGTGTTCTAAATGATTCTACCTTAATGTCTACCCTGGCAACAGCTGTGTCTTGGCAGATGTTTTAAACTCTGTGGAAGGCTGTCCACCCTGAGTCTTGGAACCGTTCCGGGTTTCTGGCCATTTAAAGGCAATTCTTTTTCACCACTGTCGCCGAGTGCTTGCCCATGGATGAACTTGTTATGTCTCTGTAGAATAATGAATAGAGCTCGGTCTAGACCTACTCTTTGGAAAGCACCTTGACAAAACATTTTTTGTGAATTGTTGCTATATAAATAACATTTGATTTGATTTTGAATGCTTTTGTTTACTTTTAAATCATTAATACTAACTTAATCCAAACTATAGGCAACATAGACAGTATATCTGTTACTATTTGTTTTTAACTTTTGCTGTATCATAGTTTATATATAATACATTTTGCTCTGTGAAAAAAAGGCTAAATCACTTTAAAAAAAAACAAATAAAAGTGTGGGATTTTCAAAAATATAGTACTATCATAATACTGGTGGAAAAATCCATGTTCTCTTACAAATAGAAATCAAATAAAGCCTAACATGGACATCAAAGTTATATCGGTACCATATGTTTTAACATTGTGTTACTTCTGATTTGAGATACCGTACCCAAAGGTGAATGTGAGGAAACTTATATGAAAAAGAGTTCAAATGCAGTAAAAAAACTTTAAAATAAGCAAACTTATTTGCACCTTAAGGCCATACCATCCACTTTCTTTGTAGTCTGTCCAGCAGAGGAGATATGGCTGTACGCCTTTCCGTTTTGCATGGACAGACAGACAAGAGAAATCCTAGATTCCACAACTGGCATAGGCATAAAAAATAGATCATATTAGGTTCTGGAGCGAATATTAGGCAAATGGATGCTTACAATAGCAAAAAGTAGTCAAATGAAATCATACAATGATCCACTATGTTTTGTTGACAGAAAAAAGGATTAACAAATTTAGTTTCACTTAGCCTCCATTAATTACCACAACCAACGGAATGTATTCCGTAGATAGGCCACATCCATTTGACTGCTTACCCAATTTGTTTCACTTGAGAGGAGTAAAGACTATATGCATCCAACTCAAATACATCAATTCTTAAATTAACTTTTGAATATCTGCTGTGAATGTATGTCAAATGTGGTTGCTCAAATAAGGATCTCCATCCGTCTCCAAAATTGTCCAATTATAATGGGCTGTGTTTCATTTTCAGTAACATTAGCAGCACGATTCAGATAACTTAAATCAGTAGCAAAAGGACAGGGGTTTTAAACACTGATAAACTTGACAATTATGGTACTTAACAGGGCTACATGCCTAGGAGTGAAAAACTCACATGATTTCAACAATAAATATCAAAGGGGATAATGGGAATGTGATAGGTTCAAATGAGTTTTGGAAACCACAACCGCACTCAGACCTCCTGTCTGTCACATATGAAGTTGTCCAAAGGGCAGTGTGAGATTGCGAAAAGCAGAAGTATGGGGATAAGGGAAGGTCAAGACAAGTTCATCAGCCCACACCAAGACATTTGAGGATCACATCATGTGGCAGATTTTGGATGACAGCAAAGAAATGAGTCAGACTAGGAATGAGATCATCATAATGACTGGAAAAGATAAATATGGGCTTCCCTATAGATGGCACCTATCCTGGGTTATCTGATCACATGTGGACAGCTATCGGTTCATTAGTTCAATCCTGGCATTATATCCCTACCCCTCTGTAAATGCAAATAAACATTTCAGTGCAAGCTACTGCCTCAGACCATTTATTTGTTCTGTGAGATGAAAGTCGAGTGGGTAGTTTTGGGGGAATCTGTCGTGTCCTGAGTGGTTTAGTGATGTTGGAGACACAGGTGTTGTGGCAGACACACTAGATGACTCTACTACTTGTAGAATAATTTGGATATATTTATTTTAAAATAGTGTACACTAAATACATTGTGTTGAATGTATACATATTTATTGTTGCTGTGTGTTCCAGCAGGATGAGTGGGGATGCAAGGGATCACACTCCTCAGCCTCCCTGGGAAGGTCCATGTCAGGATACTGGAGAGGAGATTCCGGTCGATAGTCGAACCTCGGATTCAGGAGGAACAATTCTGTTTTCGTCATGGTCGTGGAATGCTGGACAAGCTCTATACCCTCTCGAGGGTGCTGGAGGGGTTGGTTTGCCCAACCATTCCACATGTGGTTTGTGGATCTGGAGAAGGCTTACAACTGTGTCCCTTTGGGGGCATCCTTTGGGGGGTGCTCTGCGAGGTTGTCGAGTTCGGCGGACTTAAGATCCTGTTTCTGCTTTTTTGCGGATGATGTGGTCCTATTTGCACCATCGAACACGTGTGGAGTGTGAAGCGGTAGGGATGAGAATCAGAACCTCTAAGTCTAAGACCATCGTTCTCATCCAGAAAAAGGTGGAGTGCTCACTCTGGGACGGGGAGGAGTTTTTGCCCAAAAAAAGTGGAGTTCAAGTATCTCGGGGTGTTGTTCACGAGTGAGGGGAAATGAGAACTGGAGTTGGGAAGACGGATCGGGGCTGCGTCTGAAGTGATGCAGACGCTATAACGATCCGTTGTGGTGAAGAGAGAGCTGAATCGAAAGGCAAAGCTCTCGATTTACCGGTCTATCTATGTTCCGACCTTCAACTACGGTCATGAGCTGTGGTTAATGACTGAAAGAATGAGATTGCAGATACAAGCGGCTGAAATTAGTTTTCTACGCAGGGTGTCTGGGCTCAGCCTTAGAGATAGGGTGAGGAGCTCAGACATTACATGGAGAGGAGAAAGTTGAGGTGCTTCAGGCATTTGGCTAAGATGCCCCCCAGACGTCTCCCTGTGGAGGTTTTTCGGGCATGTCCATCTGGGAGGAAACCCCGGGGCAGACCCTGGACACGCTGGGGGGATTACATCTCTCAGCTGGCTTGGGAACACCTTGGAATCCTCCCAGAGGAGTTGCTGGACGTGGCCGGGTAGAGGAAAGTATTGGCTTCCCTCCTGAAACTGCTACCCCTGCGACCCGGACCCGGATGAGTGAAAGATGACAAGATGAGGTGGAATCTCAGGGTTTGTTGATGCATTTGTAATCAGCTTGGTAGCAGAATCTGCCGACAGGAAGTCTTTGGTGGCATCCAGTCGCCTTAGGGGCTCCAATTCTTATTTTCTGGCTGGATTTGCTCCCATGGCCTTTCCGCCTCCCAAAGACATTCCCAAGGCAGCGGAGCCCTGGCCTTTGGCTGTCTGATATAGACTGTCCACCCCCTGGTGCCGTGTAGAGACCACCTCCTCAGGTGGTTTTGGCAGTGACCAGGGTGTAGGGGTTGGAGCCTGATAAACATTTATATATTTTACATATATATATATATATTATATACATGTCATATTCTAACATCATTGTTTAAATCTAAGAACCCCTCATTTAACAACAGAATGTACGGTGATGTTCAAAGCAGCAATGGACAAGCCATTTTTATAAGCTTATATAAGCTGCTGACCATTGAACAATCCATCATGGTTCCTTTTGATTGCCAGAAATACACTGTTGGCTTAATAAATGTCATGGGTTTTAATGGTGAGGATGGAGACCAACTTTTGTGAGCAAAACAGGCTGCATACAATAGACTAAAAACAAACGCTGAGCGCAACAAGAAATCTTTAATGAACCGACTCATCAAAAAAGCCGCTGCAAGTTCCTCCTGATGGATAGTTCTAACGGTGCCACAAAGATGTTTCCCACGGGTATGTTTTAAAGTAAGTAACCAGAATATGTCTGTTGCCTTGGTTTTCCTTATTTTTAGTGATACAATCTTTGATGAGATATGACTTTTCGCAAAATAATGAAGCACAAGTCTTGTTGTTTACTCTGACAATAGGAAATTTCTGTTGTACAGCATCAAAGGAAACATCAGTGAGTTCATTAGCTGATCTAGGACGAGGCAGCTTGGGGCGTGGATACACAGATCCTCTATAACTATGATTGGTCAGCACACTGGGCATGTGGTAATCATAGATAGAGGGCTCCCAATGTATCAGTTGCAAATTATCAAGAGAAAGAATTCTTGTGTCAAGCTCGTTTGGAGTGAATTGCTGAAGTTCTGGGGATAGTCCTGATAGAAATAACTATATACTAGATCTATCTAGTACAGAGGCACTAATTTTTTTGTTTGGGTGGAGTTTATTGCATCTCTGTGGATTAATACCAATATGATTAACTTTGACAATTATCTTCAACACTAAGCATCATTGACTCAAAATGTCTTAAAATGAGTACTCGGTTTGTATTATTTTTTGGAAACAAAAAATTAAAATGACATATTATATCTGTGAAATAATAAAACAACTGCTTTTCAAGAGCAATGCCAAAAATGATGAATAATATGTCTTTTTTTTTATTAGCAAGCACTTTCGTTCTTCTTTACATTTTCATACAAATGTTTGCTTACAATGCATTAAAAAAAAAAGTATATAAACCCCTTGACCTTTTTTACATTATACTATCTTGCAGCATTTTACTAGAATCATTTAAGTTCCCTTTTTTCCTTTGTCAACGTTCCTTCCCCCAGAATTACAAAATGAAAACATTTTTTTGGAATTTTTTTGCAGATATATTCTATATATATATATAGTTGAAGCGCCTTGGTTAGTGATTACAGCTTCCACTCTATTTGGAGATTCCATTCCTCTCTGCAGATCCTCTCAAGCTCTATCAAGCTGCATGGGGGCCATCAGTGGAAAGACACTTTGAGGACTCTCCAGAGATGTTGGGTCAAACCTTACCAGTCTTCCAGTCCCTACGGCTGAGAAACACCCCCAAAGCATGATGCTGCAACCACCATTCTGCTTGGTATTGGGCAGGTGAGGAACGGTGCCAGGGTTCCTCCAGATTTAATGCTGACGCCTTGATTCTGATGGCTCACAGTTTAAAGTGCTTTGAGTTGTCGAGCAGACTAGAAAAGCAATATATAAGTACTCTAAAAGGTTTAATCATTCCACTTGTGTGGTCTTCAGGAGAGACAAGTCCACAAGGGGAATTCCCCCTTACCCAACCTTTCAAAAAAACGACACGTAGACTGCTGCGGCTTGAACCGCCAACCTGCCGATCTTCCGATGCAAGGTCTACATACTGAACTACAGCTGCCCTGACTTAACATCCCGAGTTCTGTAACTCCTCCACCTAGCTTCGTAAATGTCAGTAGACTCGTCAAACTTATGCGTCGGTTTGAGTAATGGCTACTTTCTTTCCTTTTCCTCTCCTCAACTTCCATTCATGACGGCAGGCCCGGGGCAGAGCTTCTGCAGCTTCGACAACTACATCATTAAAGCTTCATCATTGTAGGTCAGCCACATGATGGTACACACATAGGGGCTGTCAAGAGACTGATGTAGAGTCTCTGACATGGCTCCTGTAAACAGCCATAGAGAACGGCTCCGCAGCATTCACTTTTCCATCTGATAAAGGGAAATAAACAGACCATTACGTTTTCTGCCCAAAAAACCTGCAATTTCTCTGACTTCTCACCTGATTCCTGTCATGCATCAGAGTTGAGTGGGGATGTCAGACCCCTTTTAGTTTTTCAAATTGCTTCAAAACCAAGTCAGCCATGGCATATTTGAATTTGGTAGAGGACAGAATGAGGGCACACAGAGAGGAATACATTTTTTGAAATAACACATATCACATGCGCCCACACCAAACGGAATTTTATACAGGGGGCCCCATTATTAAGTCAAACTGATGGAGTAAAGCTGACCTTCAGGATCCTCATGAAAGGACATCAGAGCAACGTCTTTTGATCGATTAATACAACAGTGTAATGTGTAGATTTAATTTGATGCGGATGCACTAGATTTATAGTAAAATATTCTACATTCTTTTCCTATTTGTAATACTTGATCTTTCTTTTTTTCCTTCCTTCTTATTTTAAATCTTGTTTCCTGATTTTCCTAATTTTTGTTCTCTGTCCATTCCCCGTACCTTTTTTCTTTTCTCTTTTCCAACTTTGTTCTTGCTCTATTTTTATATCCCCCTCCTTTCCTCCTTGATATACTTAATTTCCCCTTCCTTCTGCCCTTTCTTTGTTTTCGTTCCATCTTTCTTCCTTTATAGTCCATTTTGCTGTGTGATCTCCATCTTCATAATACTATCTAATCCTACTCAAACACAAAATATCATTGTCTTTCTTTTTTCCTTCTTTTTGTTTAATTTACATATTCTGTCAATCCTTTATACGCTTTAATTTCTAGCTTTCTCAACTTGCCTTCTCTCTATCCTATATTTATTTTCCATCATTCTTCCTCAGACTGCCTCTGCTCTTCTAGCCTTTATGCAGCACCGTCTTCATTTTCTATCTTACTGCCTGTAACGGAGCGGCTCCGTCAATGACTGCAAGCAACAGCGCATCTACACACACACTACACACAAATACCTCCGGTCCGCCACCGACAGTGGGCAACGGCGCACACATACACACACACACACACACACATAAATTGTTTCCCTCCCTACAGTGTTTGCCGAGCAATAAAAAACTTATTGCCATTATCTCTCTTACCAATCACCTCAGCATTGTGACCAATGGTGCACACTTGGTTGTTCTGCTTTCTTTATAAGCCTACATTTACACCCGTGGGTGGACTCACCAATCGTTGAAACGTTGCACACTCACCCGTGCAGTCGTCCATTGATAAGTTTGACAGGCAAACAGGGGCTTAACTATTTCCCTGGTTATGTAGGCCACTTCCGTGCACTTGCAGAGTCATGTGACTAGCGTAATCATGTTTATTAATTTAATGGAGAATTAACTTAGTTTAGTGGGGTGAAAGAGTGTGTGAATAATTATTATGTAAATTACACTAACGCCTAAAGAGCTGCAAATGTGTTAATTGGTGAGAAACACACTTATATTGTTTTCTGATGTAAGGAAAACGCCCCAGGGGGAGGGGTTATTAGTTTAAAGGGGGCCATCTTGGCTCTGATAGAGTAAGTCTTTAGTTACTTTGGGAGGCCGGCATAATAAAAACACACCACCATTATGCCAGTGTTTTTGAGTTTTTGAGTTTTTTTTAAAAAGAACCCCGTACCGCCTTTTCGGCTTTTCTACCATCATTTAGAAGTATTTCCGTTTCTTTCCTCCTAAAACAATGAATTGGATTATGATTAAAGTGCATTATAAATTAAATGTATCATTATTATTATTATTATTACTCTTATTTTTTTTTTGACTGCCATTGTTTGTACGTATGGTGTCACAATGTGGGCAACAGGTCAGCTGACTTCTTGGTCACTTTACACAGTAAAAACAAGAAGCAGAAAAAAAACCTCGAAGGAATTATCATAAGAAGTTTGGACAGGAAGAAAACTTAACAACAAAAGATTGAGATTTTTTTTATATATCTAAAATCCTCTGGTAATGGCTATTGGCTAAAATAGCCTTACCGAATTGGGGAAAACAGCATTTATGGTGGAAGTTCCTACTGCTTTATATTTCAAAGGATATTAAACTGCCAGATCTCATGTCTATTGGTAATTTTGAATGTGAGACAATTGGACAGTGGTTGCACTTGATTTGTTTGTTTTACTTGGTTTTAATGTCACCACTTGTAGTTGTGATATGAAATGTCATAGTATTGCCTATTTTTTATTACCACTTGTGCCCCAAATTATAGGAACTGTAAACTGTGTTGTATTTATGTATAAATTATGATGTGTGCTGCTGCCTTCTTGCCCAGGACAACCTTGCAAAAGACATGCCTGATCTCAATGGGATATTTCCTTGTAGAATAAAGGTTTAATAAATAAAAAAAACATACAAAGGAGTTGAGTCTTTTAGTATCATTTGCCTCTCATGAAAGAACAAGCATCCTGTGGATTGTTATAGGTCACATCGGTGTTTGATTGTGGAGGATATTTTTTTTGTTTATCTGGACATTCACCTGAGAAGCCCGTTTGAGAAGCCCTTATATGAACTTACAGTACCCTAAAAGACTATTTATAATCAACTTAAGTAAGTAAATTAAATTAAGTACGTTTGTCAACAAGTCAAAAGTTTGACCAACACTGAAAATAGCCACTACATGGAAGTTTTAATTGTAATGTATTAATATATTAAACATATTGCATTTTTTTGATTAGGTTTTTTTTGTTTCCTTTCATCTTTCCAAATCCATAAATTTGAATCCATACCCTATTCATATCATTTTCTCTTTTTTTCCATCAATTTAGCTGTCCGCAGAAAACATTCCTACTCGTTACCTTCATTCCGAAGTGTTCCCTATGAAGGCTTTGCTTGTTATACAGTTTTCAATTGATTCTACTTCTACTCACTATAATGAGTTATACCTTTTCTCTCATCTTAAAACATCTACATTTGCCATATTGGGAGACATAAAAGAAGGGAAGACTTGGAATTGAGTCTGTGGCAGCGAGGCTTAACAAGCGTTGTGCTCTGACCACTTCTGTGCTCTGGCCCTTTTTGGACTTCTCTGCCAGTGATGGTGTACAAATTGCAGCAGTGTATGATGTGTGACAGAACTGTCACAGTCATCAAGCTTGTGTGCGACAAATCCAGTGACTGTGTCAAAGAGCAGGGGGCCGACAAGCAGGAAGGATGGAAATAATGGGGGATTGAGAGGAACGGATAGAAGGGGATCTACATTGAAGTGAAAGCTTTTCCAGGTGGGGGACAGCTGGGTGACAGTGATCGAGGGGAATTGCCCCAACACACACTCTCATCATTTCCCTATAGTCAGTACTATTCTTTGTAAACTTAGTCTTCTGAAAAATCTGACATGCTTTGTGTTCAATGAAAAAAGATAATAAAGACTGCTCTGCAGCATGTGGATCTACGTATATATGTGTACATTTGCAATGAAACCTTATTTGAGCTCTGAATGGTGAACACGCATCACGGGTCAGACTAAATCTGGGTCACAAGGCATTAAACCCTCTTGTTCATCAGCTGCTTTTATACACAGACACAGTACTGTCACCTCATCGCAGACCATCTGTCCTCCAAATGACTGACTACGAAATCCATCAGGTCTAACAGGTCATCCTCCACAGAGCTGCCAGACACACGTGATCCGGCCAGCTGACAATGGTTGAGTCTCTGCTAACAGCAGGACACACAGCCAGACATCAGATCAAAACCACTCGCTTTCTGTCTGCCTTCAATTTATCTTGAATCTAAAATGTTCCACCATAATTATGTACTATTTTATCTGGCAGGAATACAATAGATTATGAAACACCACTATTTATCTCTTGTAGCAAGAAATAGTAGTAAAAGATTATTGTTATCTCGATCCCTCCAAAGTAGAACCACAAATACTTTGCTAGAGAGCCATGTCATTGCATCGCTACTTATATCTTTGATATGTCTCCAACAATTGTGACCAGCGTCCCTTTGCTGGTAGTGCTGCTGGACTTACGTTACTACATTGGCATCCAAACATGACCGCTTTAGTGGATTAATCCGCTCATTCTGAGTGCTGTGGACAGGGATAACATCTGTGAAGAGAGGTTAACACCTACCACGTCCTGACTCTTTATTAATGATGAACATAATATACTAATATAGCCTGTTGGCTTCAGCTTACAAATAGCCACAAAGCATTAAACTCAGCGCAGCCGATCACATTCTAATTAATCAAATAAAGTGAAGATACACCGATGTTAATCTTTCCATGTGGCCTTACAGCTGATGGTCCGTAACTCATCTGCTGATTCCTCCAAAGCATCTGTGAGGAACACGGGGACAATTTCACTGATGAACTTCCAGACAGTTATTTAAAAAGTAAGCGCTCTGGCTGGGCATTATGTCATTAAAGCTTTATTAATGCTCTACTGCAAACAAGACTTTATCATTATTAATGGTCAGCTTTAACAGACAATCAAGGGATTATTAACAGTCTACTCTAACAGGGGGAGTGAATTGTTTTGCAGTACCACTGCATATTTTTAATACAAGTTTTTCTGTTTTGGTACTCCAACATATCTATGCTTCAAGTAGTTGATAATATTTCTGTAAATAAAACATACTGCAGCAGAAATTTTCATCACAAAAATTGTTTATTCTCAAAAGAGCACTATACAGTATAAAATACAAAGGTCACGATAATATAAAAGGGTGCAATGCTATTTAAATGTGTTCATTTGATGAAGTCGGTTGAGCTCAGCTTCATGTTTGTGGGAATGAGCTGCAGTCCGGTAGCAGCGTCATCGCAATGTCATGGCATAAGACATTTGTAAACAACAACAAAAACAACAATAATTTAACAAGCTACTCCATCCATGAAACATTATACACATTTTCACCTGATGTGAAGTCGAGAGTAAAGCGATGGTAGATCATGTTAGCACATAGACCGCTGATGTTAGTTACTGTTAGCTAGAGGCTAACTGCTGGTCAGCTAACTTTATCCAAACAATAGAAGCTACTGATTTCAACAAGATGAGACATGTGGAAAATAAAACTTACCAGATTCTGTTGAGCTTTGGGGAACTTTATCAACCACCATAATCTCTTGCCGTGTAGAGCTAACGTTCTAGCGGACGGCGGTCTTTCACTGAGGACCCGGTTTAAAACTTTAAATGTGGGTTTTGGTTTAACCAAATCATGTTGAGTTTCCGGGCAGGCCTGATAAAGTCTCTATGCACTATTCAAAAACTTTGGTTTCTCTTCAATTTGTTAGCCATCCATACTACATTGCACACATGTTGCGCTGTATAAGCTTCAACACAGACTTTACGAAGAGAGATGACGCTTGGTTTTCACCTCAACAACCACTGGGGCTTTACTTCACTTAGACGTCGATGAATTATTAAGTTGGTGTTCTTATAATTCTAGTACACTCGTTACTCTCTCGCCAAGGCTTCTTAAACATGGGGGAAAAAAAGATTTGGTTTGCTGCATAATCCTGACTCTTGCTCTGTGACGTCACTGGCTACTGCTTCTGGTCCAGCTTGCTTTTGGTTCGCAAATAGCACCGGTTCTCATTGGCCAGAGCCAGTCCTTCCGTGGTGAAAACCCTAAGAAATGGTTCCAAATTAGACCCTAGCTCGGTGCCATGTTTAACATGGCCCTTTTTTTAACCAGACCAGAGTCGAAATCGTGATGTGTGTGGCCTACCTTTCAACGCCAAGTTTCGGCCCAATTGTACATCTTACTTTGTAAAATACATTGTTTAGACAAGCAATTCTTCTGCTTGTCTCATAAGGGAACCCTTTTTCCTTTTGGGCATACTATACTGGCGTATCTCACTCGTTTGTTCTAACATAAGTGTAGTTAAGGGTTACTCATGATTCACAAATATATAGATTAAACAGCATGCATGAAAACATGACAATAATTTTTGCCTGGCTCCGAAAGGACACAAAGAGAAAACAAACGGAGTCGGAGGATTAAAATCTCCCCGACTGTCAAATACTACAGACAAGAAAATGCTGGTTGGGAGTTTCAGGCTAACATTAGCACCTTTGCATTAGCGCCATCTACAGCCTCCAACGTTAACAACAACCTCATTCAAGATGGACGGTCAGACTGTGATCGGAATACTGGTCAATTGATCAAATACTGGCCAATTGGTAAAGTAAAGTTTCAAACCTGATTTTATGAAAGACAATGGCCCACCATTAGAGCAGTGAAATTCTAAAAGTTATGTAAGGACATGGCTGGCGAAGGGTAGAAGATCTACAACATGAGAAGCCCCGACCCATTGAAGCCCATCTGACCCCAAGAATTGCTGGAGCCTTTTTATAGTAGTTTGACATCTTATTTCTAATGGATATAGTCACCAATGTCTTATGAAATTGAGTGTATGCAGAATTTTTTCTTTTGTCAGGGTACAATTTAATATCACTGTTTAGACAAAAACTGCAAAAAGCTAGTACTGAATTAATTTACCATGTAACATGATATCCTTTCTGAAATTATCACCACATTCAAGCTAACTCATATTCTCCCTCTATCTCTCTTTCTCTTAAAGCAGCTGCCTGACAAAGACAGGATATGAGCTGTAAGAAATTATGCAGTCGATAGTTACAGCCGGTACCCTGCTGGGTAACAGTACCAGTGACGGCTGTTGTTAACCCGGGCTGTTTGCAGCAGTTTATTGTGGATGCCCATCCCGAAAAATAATACGTAATAGAAGGAAATATGAAGACGATGAATTGTGAAATAAGTAACAGTGAATTCAATTACTACTAATTTCACAATATGAATTTAGTATTCCGGTTATTATTATTATGAATATTATTATGATTATTATTGATAATCCTAATAATAAATATTCTTTTTAACTTGCTTATTCTGTTGACCTTGTATTTTAGGTTTAACTTTTATTGCATATCCTTTTACTGATAACCTGACATTTGTCTTATTTTATTGTGTAAGCATGCATTTATCTCTAAAGTGCTCTTGAGTGTCCTTAAAGGCACTAATGAATAAGATGTATTATTATTATTTTTTTTGTTATTATTATTATTATTATTATTATTAAAAAAAACTATTACAAAGACCTGGAAGTAGAGTCACTGACAAAAATTAAATGTCTGACAGTGGTTAAAAAAAATAAATGAGACGATAATTAAACAACAGGACTGCTGCGGTCCAAGTAGGGCTCCCACAGGTGTGGCATGAAGTGTGTTTGGGTGCAGACATGTAAAAAGTATTCACTTTTTCATTTCTCATATATTTTTTTTATTTAGATACACATATACATGTAGATTATATTTTATGTCCTCAAAAACAAATGCCACCTTCAAAAGTACTTTTCAAACAGGTCCCATCTGTCACTCAGTTTAGTTTTTCATCGTTCATACACTGTTGTACCAAGTTAAATACCTTCAGCAATTAATGTATTTTTCGGCCAGAAATTATCCTCCAGAGAGGAATGCCTCCTTACTGTGATCTTACCATTCATGGTCAGACTGTGGTAGATTACTGTCAGGCAGACCAATAGCGGCCACTGATGGATGTGACCATAGAAAGGAGAGAAGAGCTTTCAGAAGAAGCAAAAGACATGTGAGGAGGAATGTTTTCTGAAGAAATAAGAAAATAGACTTTGTGGTGGGAACAGGATGCTCACCAGAGATCAGGAGGGATCAGAATCAGCCATTCAGCTGAATTATCTGCATGGCTAGAGTTTTTCCTCCTCGTACCTGTCAAGTCCTGCCTCAATTGTTTTGGGGTTCAATCTAATTTCAGAAAATCAATCATAGGAGATGTAAAAAACTGACCAACTGTCCAACCCAGCATTTTGTTGCAGTCATTGGCTATGTCAAGCCACAGAACTGTTTTAATGCTCCATGAGCAGGTCTGGAGCAACTAAATCAAATAACAGTGTTCATACTAGGACATGGTTATGCAAAGAAGAGGGGAGAAGTTATACCTGACTAAAAATTAATATCTGATTTCATCCTGACTCCTGAGGCACCTGCGGGCAAAGTGTTCAGGTGGCCTTTTATAAGAGCTGCTTTCCATTATCTAAAACATAACGGGAAGATGACAGATGTGGGTCGTAAGGCGGACAAAAGATGCATAAGGAGTAGATGCCAATAAGAAGACCAAGAAGTATGTAAAAGCAGCTGCTAATCCTATGTCAAGAGAGCTATGGCTCCTCGGCGCAGCAGGTCCTTCAGGGATGTTGACAGGGGACATAAACAACTCATGAAAGTGTGAAATCAATATTGTTTTATTGCAATATGTAAAACACAATTGAAGTAATTGTTGCAGTGCACTGATTTGACTACAAGTCTTTGCCTTGCAGTGATAATTACCGCTATAGGGAAAGAATTTGTAACTTTTATTTAATGTTATTCCTTGTCCTTTACGGTTGACGGTTGACGATTTTCAATGAGCTTTCCTTCTTTTTTAATGATCTAAAATGAATGCTATTGAAGGGCAGCAATATAACAGGTGATCCTCTCTGTGTGCTTGGATAAAACAGGATATTACAATTCAGTGCTTTGAATACAATTATCAAGGGTGATCACATCAGAGGCTATTTCAAAAACATTAGTGAAATTTTTTTTTTCTCAGCTACTTTTCATGTTGCAGAATTGAATGAAAGTGCACATGTCAGGAATCATTAGATGGGTGGAACACTTTGATTAAAGTTGTATTCTGATAAACTGTAAATGTTTCTGACCATGCATTCTTTGGCTTTGGTTTAAATTTATTGCTGAGGGTTTTAGAGAGATATGCATTTCGGATATCTTCATTTCAACTCAGTTTTAACAGACTTAGAAACTTGGGAACCTAAGTTATATAGGTGGATACATGTGCATTCATTAGGATTCAGATGGGTTAATCAGAGAGCGAAGAAGCCGCCTTCTCCATCATGCTTGAATCTTTAGGACAATAAAGCAGTCTTGGCCCACTTGGTCGACCATCTCACTTTTCGCTTTCTCTGCCTTCAAGTTCTTGAACGACATCTCTCCTTAATCAGCTTTGTATATGGGGAACACTCTGCCCCACACA
This sequence comes from Lophius americanus, assembly GCA_037951165.1. Classification (NCBI taxonomy): domain Eukaryota; kingdom Metazoa; phylum Chordata; class Actinopteri; order Lophiiformes; family Lophiidae; genus Lophius; species Lophius americanus. The sequence goes on from JBBDHG010000099.1 coordinate 7,559,952, forward strand.
CATCATGCAAATGAGCCCATTCCTCTTTGGTGGAGCAATGCTTGATGAGGACTAATTTATTCTACAGGTATGGAGAAGCAATTGATGCTGGAATATCCATTATTTCAAAAGAATGTATTTTAGCCATGGCTATTTTAGCCAGGCACAATCGTGCATACAGTACTTTTGCCAATGTCTTTATTTCTACCCATAGGTATATTAGTACAAATAAGGTAGCTTGAACCTAAAATTGATGTTTGGAGTTTCTTTTTTATTCACATTATGAGGGAAAATGTTTGCATTTAGAATGGATTGCTAAAGGCCCATAGTTGCTTTTCATGAAATTAGATTATAATTTGGATTAGATTACACCCTAATCCAAATTCCAATTCATAAATTAGCCAAACACTTATAATGATGTCATTATTCATAAAGCATGTGAAATTGAGATATTAATGTGAACAAGATGTTATGGCTTACTGGAAAATACATTTCTTAAGTTCTTTGAAAGCACTTACTTAGAACACACATGCAAACTGTGTCATAATAATAACAACATTTATGAAACATTGCAAAACAGATTATGAAACTGACTACATTGCCCTTCTACCCTGTTTCATTAGCCCTATCTTGCAATGTTAATGAAAGTGCCACTAATGGAATTTTCCCTTCCACATACGCTATTTTCCCTCAATATGTGTAAGGACATTTTTATGTAATTGCAAACAGATGGACAAACAAACAGACCCCATGAAAACTTCAAGTGAAGGTAATAATTGAATAATCAAAAGAAGTAATGTTTATGATTTTTTTAATGCAAAAAAAATCAGTTAAACTCATTCTCACACACAATGTTTTTTCTTGCCATTTAACGTTTGGAATTATAAATTGCACTACTTATTTTGTGTGGGTATATTTTTTGGTGAATAAATGCTTAATATAATTACAATTATTTATTAAGGCATTAATGGTGTGTCTGTGATGAAGGTTTATTTAAAAGATTTTGTTGTCATATGGTCTGGGAATCTTTCCTGACCAGTCCAGTGTTAATGAGAGAAGTGGCAGAAGTGTGGAACTGTTTTCTAGTTCATAAAGCAGTTTTTATTTTTATGGTTCAACTGGTAGAAAACTGTTAGTTTAGTTTTGTATTGGTTTCCTGGGAAGATAACATACTGCAGTTATTGCTGGTAAACATGCTCACTTTGTTTCCTGTTCATAGCCCACAGTTATCACAGCAAATATAATGTACACTTCTGTAAAGTTTAAATAAATGAGCCTGTGTGAACCCTGAAAACCATCTCAGATTGCAACCATATTGTGCCTACAAAACACTTCATGTCTAAATGTCACAATTCCCTTGGACAAGATGCTAAACATCCAATTTGTTGCTAATTGTTGTTCCACTAGAGTGTATGCTTATGCTAATGGATATTGCTTCTGATGACAGGTGGCATCCTGCACTGTAGCTTTTGCCAACAGTGCATGAATGATAAATTGTGTTGAAAATATTATGACTGGTCGATTACAGTAGAAAAGCATTCAGACTAGAAAATCGACATACTGGCTGTAACTCTGGCTGTTTGTAGAGGGGTCATTCTTAAAATCAAATTGATCGGATGTTCGATGCCTGCGGCTGCAGTTTACATGTAATACGGACCTTGAATAAGATGCCGAACCCCAATTTACTCCCTAAGCACTTCACAGGCTGCCCATCAGTTGACCCAACATTGTTGTTCTGTATGTATGTACAGTGTATAACAATGTGAATGCAGTGCATTATGTTATCTAAAGGATACATTGTTAGAGATCTTGATAACTCTACCCCTTTAGTGGAACCCTCTCTGAGTGAATGAAAATGGAGAATACCAGCATTGAAAAAGCCACAACTCTCTATTTTTGACTCCAAACCCAAAACATTTTCATGTTTTAGATCCCTGACAGATTCAACATCAAAAATCCATGACAGCTTTGAATGGGACATCACCCATGAACATGTTTTTCCAAAAATAAAACTACAAGGAAAACAAGTATGTTAGGAACTTTTTGGGGGTATAGATTGGACCCAGGTGCAGACACAAGACAAGCGTAGTAGACCAGGCTGCAATTAAAATATTTATTGTAAACAAAAAAGGCCCAGGGAAAAGCAGGGGATCAAACAGGAACAAAAAACACTAGAATTAACTTACAACACACTGGGAGAAGGCTGGGACGCTTGTTGACACGGGGGAACATCATACAACGAACTGGCACAGAAGGGAAGGTGAGGACAAACTATATACACTTATGTAACGAGACAATGAGACACAGCTTGAGGGGAAACACAGGTGAACACGATGACACACGATGAGTGATGCGTTAGGCACACAGACTAACATGCAAGTATTAATTAAAAGAAAGGCTACAGAACCAGGTTATTACGAATCTGAGCTGATAACTTCATCATCCAGTAGTAGTTAGGCAATGAGGTTAAAAGAGGCCAGCAGCAGGAAAAGGAATAGATACTCTGTATGTATGTCAGTATGTTACTTATGTTGTAGTAATACATTTCCTTTATTATTTTTCCTAGTTTACTTCAATGGTTCCAAGTAAACCAGACACCTGACAACAAATGATGTGTCACTAGTCGGCAAGGGTACAGATAATTTAATATTCTTGAAAAGACACCACATTTGATAATCACAAGTGTTGACAAAATGTACAAACATGTCTGAACTGGTGGACATAAAGCAAGATTGCACATGAAATATGAAATTTATGACATGGTTTTTCAACAAGTTATATTTAGGGGAAAGTGTCTAAAACGATTCTCAACAAAATATTGGTCCAGTGTTATGGTACCTCTCTGCAGGATCCTTCCTCCTTTCCTGGTGGGCGTGTTTTTTTTTGTGTTTGCTTGTTTTACTTTGTTTCACAGATGGTGCAGGCTGGCCTCAACACACCTGACTCCAGTTCCATATGCAGTACAGACGCATTTAACCCCGGTGCAAACATCCATTCCTCGTTAGCTCGTTCAGTCTGCCAAGTGGTAATAATAGTATGACTTTGTGATTTATTCTCTCAAGATCGACATCCATCTTTGTTTTAACATTTCCTTTGCTTCTAGGAAAACACCAACTTTTAGCCTGCTTATCTCTGCCGAGTTCCGGATTCACACCTGCATACCTCTGTCTAACCTATGCGTTATTATTTTCGTTCAAGCCTAGGATCTCATCCTGCCCTCCACCACAGTCCAAGTCAGTATTCCACTCCTTGCTTCAAAAGCCAAATGACTGCTCGCCAACAAACTGCCTAACTAACCCCGAATCTGCTCTGCCACAGGATTCTCCTGATCTCCCCTCAGTCATCTCACAAGACTTTGTTTGATTTATTGTCCTTTTGGTTAATTTCATTAAACTGGTTAAAACCATCGACTTTGTCAGTATCCTGCTCTTGGGTCCAATCAGCTTCAACGCAGTTGCTAACATCCAGAGCCTACATCACATTAAAAACAAGTTCAAGGAGCTAATTAGGGTTGTGAACTAGGACCTCAGCATCAGGCTCTCATCTAGTCTTGCCATAATAGGATGGTTGTCTACATCTCTGTCAGGTTGAGGCTTCTCTCTATAAGTTCTAAGTCACATTTACCCCTCTCTCTCACTGATTGTGCCTGTGTATGTCTGTGTGTGTTTGCGCTACGGCTGTTGGAAGAGTATTGCGGGTATCTTTTGAAATACATACATTTTAGACTTGCATGACTCAGTATTTTACTTACTTCAGGGGCATTGGAGATTAAGACTGTTCTTTTAACATAAGAACATTCATTCACTGCCTATACAAACAAGTGAAAACCTCAATTTATGAATAAAGATCTCCATTCTTTTTCTTTTCCTTTTTCTTTTTTTTTTTTTACCTCATTTACATACAGCTTGCAATTTAATTTTGGATATGACAGTCTAAAGATAAGGGAAAAAGTTTTATCCTCTGGTGGCAGCTTTGACCTTTCTGCAAGCATAAGAGCTATTTGTACCGTCTGCAGGAATGGGATTGCCAGTTTAAATGGGATATACTGAACATTTAAACCGGCCTATATTCACAGACATCTCTAAGTCATCTGAAACAAAGCTGTTGCGTCATCTCTCTTCAACACAGCATTTTAGCCTTTCGTATTTTGGTTTTTTCCTCGGTTGTCTTCCAAGACGGTTGCTTGGTAACATTTTCATTGCGCAAATAAAAGTCCTTTGAAAACAAAATGCAAAATATGGCTAAATGGGGACACATAAACATATTAAATAAGGGAATAAGTTTAAGGGGTTGATGCAGTCATCACTTGTAATGAAGGGGCTGCCCAGGCAGGTGGGAAAAAATTCGACTTCAAAACTGTTAATAATGATACATAAATAATACATGAATAAAACAATTAAATAGGAATATCAATCATTTGATCATGATCACGATCAACATGATTCACCAGTCATGACATCGAAACCACAGGAAGTACGATTGTTTTAACACTGCACCTTCAATGGATGCTATAGGCAGATTTAAGTTAGACATAAATGGAGCATTAAGTTCTTAAATAATTCTAAGTTTTTTGAATAGGTGGAGGAAACTAGAGTAGTTGGATTTAATCCAGGAACTATCTTACTATGAGTGATCTGTACACAGTTTTTTATCGTTTTGTTTTATTATTTGTTATTTATTTTTTGGTAATAATTAGTTTGAGGACGTTGCTCGAAAGCTGATTGGAACTTTAATGTAATCTTGTTTCTAGGGGTAATATAATCAAGTATGGATCATGGGAAGAACTTCAAACTACCTACAGCTACTCTTTTTTTGATCACCACACAGTTCCACATCAACCTCAAGTAAATCCAGATCTTCAAAGCACAATCTGTAATTATCTGCTGGGTCTTGTGACCCTGTAATGCTATGTTTACAGTCTGTAGGATCTTTTACCGGCTGTTCATTGGAGAAAAACACATCAGCATGGAGTGAAAGCCATATTCGCCACCAGATTTGTCAAAGAATTATGTGATTCTTTATTGATTTCTGTCATTAAAGAGACACAAGTGCAGCAAAATAATAATAACCTCTGCGTACTGTCTCGTTGGACAGAGAGTGTTTACATTATTATTGGCTATAGATTCTTGATATTCTGTTTAGGACAATGAATTGTGTGGTTTGAAGTTCATGGAATCGCAGAAGAATGAGTCCTCCAAGTAATACTTTGTTTTGAACCAAATTATTTTCCTATTATGCTGCTTATTTCATATGGCAGAATTGTGTGAGGGAATACATGAATCAACATGCATATCAATCTTAAATGGTTTTAGTCTAGAATTACTGTGAAGGCTGAGCAAAGGGCAACAAAGAGACTGACCTTTAAAAGACAGAATTGGCTAGAAAACACATTTCCTGGGGTTATGAAATGAAAAAGTGCCAGTCCCCTACAAGTTCTAACAAATAAAGTGAGTTGAGAGTGTATCAAACTTATTTCCTGTAGGCAAAGACTGTATTTATTAACGATAGTTCAAAATGTTAGTATTTTAGTGCATCTTTGACCCTGGATCCTGGATGTGTCAGGGGTCATGTAGAACTGTTGACCAACTCTTTGCTGCCAAAGGCCTTTTAGGCAGATGCACAGGACATAAAGGGGACAATCCTTACCATGTTGATCAGCATTTCGATGGAAACCACCATTTGCTGCAGGTCAGTGAGGTAGAGCTTGTTTTGGAGTTTGATCATTCAGTTTAATTTATTTTTCTGATAAGATAAAATCAACTCTAAGCAATGACAGATTCGTGAAATTCCAACAAGTCCTTTGACTGCTCTGATTTCTGTGCTGACAATCATTTTAAGTAGTGTTCATTTTATGAGCTCCTTTTAGTCCTGTGTCAAACATTTTATTGTATTTAGTAAAAATGATCCAGTACTTCTTTAGTCAACTTTTAATGGACTAAAAAGTCTGGACACTAATGTCTTATTTTAATCAAAGAAAATGTTTTAGTCAATGAAAAATGATGACAGTATAGAAATCAGGTTCTTATCATCATGCAATGCAACCTACTTGAGTAAAAAATTATTTATATACATTTATTTCATATGCAATAATTAGAAAAATAACCACTGAGTTGTTACAGGTAAGTAAGTAACAGTGATTATCTGATAATCATGGGAACTGTCTTTGGGTGGGATATAATAGGCACTAAGTGAACATTTTTGGTCCCAACCAGATTGACCGACGATCAGGAGTTCTGGGGAGTAACCAGAAGAATGAGGATACAAGTGGCCGAAATTAGCTTCCTTTGCAGGGTGGAAACACACAAAAAAACACAACAATCCTGCCTAAGAGAGAGGTTTACTGTTGCCTTAGAAAAAAGACCATCCTTTGTAAGAGCCTGCTTGCCTACCAGTTTGCAATTTCCAGAACATGATTAGAAGACCTCCCACGAACCAAAGACACATCAGTAAGATGACCCATCACCCAAGACACATCACCCATCACACATCACAATGTTTCACTACAAATCCATTATCTGGCGTTAACACAAATAAATAGATAAATTAATAATTGAAGACATTCAGCGTTATGGATTTAACGTCTCCGAAAAATTAAGACTTTATTTGAAGACTGGGAAAATTCATTTGAATCAATTAAGTTGGAGCAACAACTTGAACATTTTTTTTGAATTTGGCATCAATTATATGTTGCCATTTAACTTTTAATTCATTCACATATTGAATTTTTACTTATATAGTCGTACTGGCGTATAGTCACTGGTGAGACTATATAGGGCATGATGATACAATGATATAGGGATACATCATTGCATTTCAATGGAAAAATAGAAGTTGCTTGATCGTCGTCAAATCTCTCCATTGACGCCTGCAGGTCTGAGCTCATTTGATACAGGAGCACCACAGTTTTCGTTATCACACAGCTTCCCGCTCTGATAAGGTGTGCATGCAGAGGCATCTATGGATCTCTTTGCGAGGTTTGAATTTCAGGGCTGACTGAAAATTTCAATCCATGCTCAGAATGAGCAGGTACATGATCACAAAACTATAACTCGTAATTTTAGCTGAACCCTCGCACGTGTGTTAGACTACTTGGTTCATGTTTCAAGACGGGTCGGGTGGGTTTGCCGACATTGCCGCAGCCCGGATTGTATCACAAATGTAACGCTTTATCAAAGCCCAGTGGATTGAGCCAGTCGATCGAGCATCCACTGGTGGGTTGCCAACATTGCTGCAGACCCCTAACATCCTTGACTTGGGCCGGTACCCACACTGGCGATGCAGCCCTATTGGGTGCGATGGAGAAAATCCACTCGGGTAAATGGTAAATGGCCTTTACTTATATAGCGCTTTTCTAGTATGCTCGAGAACTCAAAGAGCTTTTTAATCACGAGTCAGCATTCACCCATTCAACCAACATGATAGAGGCTGCCATGCAAGGTGCCACATGTATATCAGGAGCGTTACACATTCACGGCATCATTCACACACCAATGGGACAGCAATTCGGAGCAACTCCGGGTATGTTTTACAAGGACACTTCAGCATGTGGACTTCAGTGGGGATCAAACCACGGACCTTCAGATAAATGGACAACCGCTCTTTGAACTGAACCACCATCGCCCCCTGTCCTCAACCGGTAATGAGCATCTTCCCAGCAATAAAGCCAGTAGCCTCCTCCTTCAAACCATTACAACTAGCAACTTTTCACACAATACTAAGTTTCATGATTTTTTTATTTTATAATTGATTTAGACAATTTTTGGTAGTCTTAGATTCATCTTCTCTAACAGTGTAATGTGGATATATGGGGTTTGGGGTGGCTGTCAGGAAAGAGTTAATTTTTTTTACATAATTTCTTCAGTTGCTACAACGTCGATTTGCTATATAGTCATACATACAGCAAATTAATGACTATGACTAAGTTTAAGGTTTCATTACAAAGCTTTGATACAATTACAAGGGAATCTTTCGCTTACACACCAGTGTCCATCTGAACGCAAAGAACCAGCAAGTTTCTTACAGGGAGGCATTCCAGAGATATTTGGTTGGAGAGATGTCTACCCTATGCAGACAGAAAGGTTAGCTGGTACTGAAAAGGACTGTCACTTTTATAAAACTAATGATCATCACACAAACAATTCTAATGATTCATTTGATTAATATCTGTTTTTAAATAAATAAATGTTACTTCATTTGTTCTATAAATATGACACCAGGGTTTATTATAGTGGATGTGATCCTAACCAGTGCGTGAATTAATGACTGTTTAATCAAATAATTTTTAGTAGGTTCTTAGAAAGAAATGTCTAGAAACGCATTATGGACAATGCAATAACTAAAAAATACATACATGTCCCAAAATGAGGAAGTATTATTCTGACCTCATCATTTGAATTAATGCTGGAAAAGCTAACACAAGATGGCTGATATAGTTGAATCTACTACTATGTTGTTCATTATTTAATCCGTCAGTTACCTCATTCTGTGTACACCAACATTCAAATGTACGTTTTGCAGGGTGATTTTATTTTCTCTCTGAGGGGTCTGAGGTTCATCTCTAGCCCTCTGTCTTTCTGTGATATGTCAGATGGCATCACCTCAATCACTGACTCACCACCGGAGTGAATATATTTTATTATTGTCGTGAGACAGCAATGGAACATTTCCTTCTTGCTCCTTACATGCTGTTCTCACGTCACTGCCGAAGGGTGGGAATTTTGACGTGGTAATGACCTCCTAGCTACAGCTGCACTTCCTGAGAAGAGGAGTTATAAAGGAGGAGAAAGAAGAGGCTGAAGACCCTCTAGCGACTCTGGGACTAAAATAGAAAAGAATGATGTGGAAAACAAATATTTGCGATAAAAATAATAACATGTTTGATATGCTCTGCGTTAATCCCAGATATAAGAAGCATCCATACAGCAGAGCCAGTTTATAGAAGACATAAGATTATTCCAATGTGACCATGTCCCCACACCTAAATTTAACATTTAGTTAAATAAAAAAGAATATTGGCCACAGGAGATTTTGCTATACTTGTCAGTGGTTGAAATGTTAAGGCAGATCAGTGTAACACATAACACTTCATGTTAGATACTTCCAAACCAAAGCAAATGGGAAAATTAATATATATATATATATATATATATATATATATATATATATATATATATATATATATATATATATATATATATATATATATATATGATAGGAAGAAACCATGACGACCAGTATGATTTATGTTGGCTTTAAGTAATCATTTTTAGTGAGTCAAACATGAAGGTGGGAATAAAGTGATTGTGAATATGACATTTTTTTTTAATATGGCATTTTCAATTGATTGCAGGCCAAACATGATTATATTTTATCAAACGCTATTTAAAAGTGAATAAAATATATGCTTCTCTCCTATACTTGTACTGAATCAAACCCAAATATTATGCTGACTTGGGTTGCTCAGTTTTTTTTCCCTCTCCATTTGGTTTGTAGAGAGCAAAGCAGCAACACCTCTCCATCAGACAGCCATCACTAGTCACCTCACGTCTGGCCACACTGGAAAGTGGGAGGTTGGAGAGAAGGAGAAACGATAAAGCCATGTGCCTCTGACAGATCCAGTTCAGCGTAATGAAACCCGCCATCACTTTGGCTCATGCGACAGCTTCCTGGGGCCAGAAAGCACTCTGTGTTATCCAAGAGACCTCACCCTGGCACACCAAGAATCCCACAGCGGAAACCCAAATCTGTACCCACTAATGACCAGCTGCAGCTAAAGCACAGGCGGAAATCTGTCGGTCATCTTACTGAAACCTAGACCATGGCAATGGATATGTGATGCTAAGTCACTGTCGCTCCTTGTATTTTGTAATGCGGATGCCTATTATGCCTAAATCATCTTTGGTGATGCAGTATCAATCTGTACACACTTTTCTGTCGATATAGTCTCTTTCCTCTGCTTTCCGCAATAGTATATTGAACCAAAAAGTGTACCTGTCTCTGCTCTGCGTTAATCTTAGATATAAGAAGCACCCATACAGAAGAGCCAGCTTATAGAAGACATAACATCATTCCAATGTGACCATGTCCCCAAACCTTATGTGAAATGGCTAATTCCGGCCCTGCCTGACATATGGGTCAGTGTTGGCAGGAATGTGACCTCACCACAATGACCCTATCTTTAGCGTGACAAAAAGCAACAATAGGAACAATGGAGGAAATTACATTAGGGACCATACATAATATCATATATACCTTGTCACATCACAAAAATATGGCTTTGTTGGATACCCCTTCTTATTGTCTGGTCTGACTGAGTTGTTTAATCCCTAGCCTCAGCAATCAACCAAACAATGTGTTTTTGGGTAAGGTACGCCTTTATAGCTTTCACTGCTATCAACAACTTTTGTAAATTGAGGACCAAAGATAATTTGCATAGTGCCGTATTGGAGTTCGTTCACAGTAATAGATGGTCTTAGATAAGATAAGAAAGATAAGATAAGACCTTTATTAGTCCCACAATGGGGAAATTGCAGTGTTACAGCAGCAAGACCATATGACAGAATTGAATAACATTATATACAATTCAATTAAATTAAATTAAATGTGCAGTTGAAATGTGGACATGTTGAATAGTATATTGTAAAATGCAAGTGAGGCGTGCAAGTGAGGCGTGTGTGTGTGTGTGTGTGTGTCTGTGTGTGTGTGTGTGTGTGTGTGTGTGTGTGTGTGTGTGTGTGTGTGTGTGTGTGTGTGTGTTACTAGCAGTGTCAATATCAGTATATATATTTTTTCTTTTTTTAAACTTTATCTACTTTCCCAAGGCTTAATTTTGAAATTTCTCAAGCAACTGGTATAATATTTGAAAAACAAACAGATAAACAAAAATCATGCATTACGGCACTTATTTGCAAATGCATAACACTTGACAATTTTTCAAATCCTTAAGATAATTGTGAAATTTTAATTAAATATTGAGGCACTGACACAGATTGATGGTAAATGGTAAAATGGACTGTACTTATATAGTGCTTTCCTAGTCTGCACGACCACTCAAAGCGCTTCACACTACGAGCCATCATTCACACAAACACACAGTGATGATGAAGGCTGCCATGCAAGGCGCACAAGTTCATCAGAAGCAGTAACCATTCATTCACAAACCAATGGAACAGCAATTGGGAGCAACTTGGGGTTCAGTATCTTGCTCAAGGACACTTTGACATGTGGACTGCAGTGGCCAGGGATTGAACCACTGACCTTCAGATAACTGGACAACTGCTCTACCAACTGAGCCACTGTCACCCCATGATGTGATGAACATCAGCCTTCAAACAATGTGGAACCATGGGTAAGTAAGCTCTCTCTGGAATTTGTGATGTGTCCCTGTGGCATTAGCACATGTATGTACTTGATGACAGAGCAAATATCAGCATGGTGCTTACGTGTTGACATGGAGGAGTTGTTGCCGCTAATTGTTAGTGTGTTTATGATGCCCCCGTTAATTGCATATCGAAACTTAATACGTTTATACAGTTTGTGTATATTCAACGAAACGGGGAAGCCAATAAAGTTGTTTAATGGTATGTGGTCGGAAGATAGCATTAAGGAAACACACATTGGGACATTTTCTTCCTGGACGCAGATATTAGTGGATATAACCAAACCCCAATAAGCTGTGAAGATAATTCCAAACAATGGACCTTATATTACAAAAGGAATTAAGGAATATGTAAATAGAAAGAAAATGGCCTACAAAATAGTTATTAGGGGAGGTTCTGTCACTTTGATTTTGTTGCATTTGTGTGTGTTTTACTTTTGTTCCGTTCTCCCTCTGTGTCTGTCCTGTGATTGGTCATCGTGCTCACCTGTGATTCCCCTCAAGCTGTGACCATTGTCTTGTTACGTCAGTGTATAAAGTCTGTCCTTACCTTCCCTTCTGTGCCAGTTCATTGCATGATGTTAACGGAGTCATCACGCGCCCCAGCCTTCTCCCCGTGTGTAGTAAGTTTATCCTAGTGTTTTTGTTCCTGTTTTTCCTCGTGCCTTTGTTTAGAATAAATATTTTTGTACCTGCTCTGCCGCGTCTTGTGTCTGCGTTTGGGTCAAGGCTAAACCCCAGGAGAGTTCCTAACAGAATGAACTGGCCAGAATGGACCCAGCGGACGCATTGATGGACTTAGAATTAAATGAACTAACTTACACACTGGTCTGCAGCCATGTTCCCGGCCCAGCTTGTTGGTTCTTCCCCTACTCCAGCCCCTGTGTTTGCTAGCCAGCAGCTGGCTAGTCTTCTGTCTGATGCAGCTCCGGAGTCCGCTGGCCTCCTACTCGCTAACCCTCAGCCACCATCATTACCCTAGGGAGCCGGTAGTCTTCCTGAGGTTGATGCCGATCGGGACTCTATTTTTCGGGGAACCCGGCAGGCAATAAAACCGGTTCCCAAAAGAAGGCAAAGCCGGCACCAAGCTTCATTGCCGCCCAGCTCTTCGTCCTCACCGCTGCCCAGCTCTTCGTCCTAACCGCTGCCCAGCTCTTCGTCCTCACCGCTGCCCAGCTCTTCGTCCTCACCGCTGCCCAGCTCTTCGGCCTCACCGCTGCCAAGCTCTTCGTCCTCACCGCTGCCCAGCGCCGTGGATGACCCGCTGCCCAGCGCTGTTGAGGAGGTTGGAATTCTTGTGAATTCGGCGCTCAACTACCCCGAGACTCCCGTACCTAGTGCTCCGGAGACTCCCGTACCTAGTGCTCCCGAGACTCCCGTTCCTAGTGCTCCCGAGACTCCCATTCCTAGTGCTCCCAAGACTCCCGTTTCTAGTCCTCCCAAGACTCCCGTTCCTCCGCTACCCAGTCTTCCCGTGACTCCTCTCCCGACTCCTCCCGTGACTCCTCTCCCGACTCCTCTTGTGATTCCTCCAGTGACTCCTCTCCCTACTCTTCCAGTGACTCCTCTCCCGACTCCTTTCCCAGTGACTCCTCCCATGACTCCTTTCCCAGTGACTCCTCTCCCAGTGACTCCTCTCCCAGTGACTCCTCTCCCGACTCCTCCCGTAACTCCTCTCCCGATTCCCTTCGTGACTCCTCTCCCGACTCCTCCCGTGACTCCTCTCCCGACTCCTCTTGTGATTCCTCCAGTGACTCCTCTCCCTACTCTTCCAGTGACTCCTCTCCCGACTCCTTTCCCAGTGACTCCTCCCATGACTCCTTTCCCAGTGACTCCTCTCCCAGTGACTCCTCTCCCAGTGACTCCTCTCCCGACTCCTCCCGTGACTCCTCTCCCGATTCCCTTCGTGAGTCCTCTCCCGACTCCTCTCGTGATTCCTCTCCCTACTCCCCTCAGATTCCTCTCCCGACGACACCCCCCGTGACTCGTCCAATGATTCCTCTCCCGACTCTTCTCGTGACTCCTTTCCCGTGTGTAGTAAGTTTATCCTAGTGTTTTTGTTCCTGTTTTTCCTCGTGCCAAATATTTTTGCATCTGCTCTACTGCATCTTGTGTCTGCGTTTGGGTCCAAGCTAAACCCCAGGAGAGTTCCTAACATAAAGGTTGTACCAAAGATCCTTAACCAACAACGGACGGCAGCACGGACACAGTACAAAATACTAACTAACACAAATGTAAAACGAAGGACCTGTGAAATTCAATGCGAGGAAAGACCAACATGGTTGCCTAATTGAAACCCATAGCTCTCAATGAAACCAAAGGGCAAATTAAGTGAATAATTGTTATTTGTTATTTGAAACTGATAGAATAAAGGACAGCTTTGATGTTTTCAATTAATTAAAATGTAGTAGTTGTAATGAAAGAATGGTGATTGATTCTTCTACTCTTACCAAGGTTTTTAAATATATACAGTATAACAAAGCAAGGGGGCTGAAGGGAAAGTTCACCTTCTTCTCACAAATATTTAATGAGGATATCACATCAGCCTGGCATCGACTCCTTCAGCTCTTCAAAGATACAGATACAGTGCCAGAGGTCTGGAAGAAAAATCATAATTCCAGTTCCAAAAAACACTTGGTCACAGAAAAATCCAGTGAAAAAAAAATCGATTACAGGCCATTACCTTTCACTTGAATGTGATGCATTCACTGGAGGGTTTCATAACAGCAGAGTGATATATGTAGGAGCTTTATTTAGATCAGTACCAATTTGCCAATTAAGGAAATCACCGTCCATACAACAACATCTCCACAATACTGATCCCTATCTTAAAACTTTTTACTTTGTGCTTTAAGAAAAAGTTTAACACTATTGCTTTCCAGTCAAATCTAACTGAATTTTTCTAGTTTTTTTTATTTTGTTCGTCATAAGGTTCCCTAACTTTGCTCACACATGGCATCGGAACACACAGAATATACTTTGAGATTTCTTTATATCAAATTTTGGCTGTTTTATTGAATTTGTATACACGCTTGTAGATATCAGTCAAATATGACAGTTCAGTAGAAATGATGATGAATGATAAATATAGTTCAAGAACTTTCCTACATCACATTTTCTCACACAAACACACACACACACACTGAGGCCTTGTTCACAGTTGCTTCGGTGGCATCATGATGGCTATCGTGAAACTTTTACATAAAACTATGGAATACATCTTTGACAACTGCAATGATGACAAGGCCAAAAGCAAGGAAATTAATAGTGAAGGTGCCTTAGAGGAGGAAGGGTCTGAATTTGAAGACAACACAGAATACAACTGAAATGAAGGAACAACCACTGTGGAACAATCCAGGGATGAGGAAGAGAACTCTGCTTTGGTTATTACATTTCGGCCAAGGAATGGGAATTTTGCCGAGGCCTGCATTCCCAATTGAGATGAGAAGAAACTGTTCCAAGAAGAGTTTTTGGGCTTTATTAGTTTACTAGTCCTTGAAGTTGGTGGATGATTAAGCTGTAGGAACATGCAGCCAGCAGAATTAGTTTCAGCAGGATCAGTTTGGCTTGCGTTATTGAAATATGGCATCCCTAACAATGTTAAAGATCATTTGTGATTAATCGTCATTATTGTCATGATGAAAAAAAATTACTAATGCTCTGACAGCAATCACAGGAACCAAATTTTTTCAGTGTCATTTATGTTTTCTGTTATTTCAACAACCAAATTAAAAAAATAGAAATAACACATCAGATCACAACAAAATGACTTATTCTAAAAAAAAAAAAAACATTTTTAGCTCGATGACACAAACATATTATGATTAATATTGAATGTTTTTACACAAAATCTGTAGCTCTAACAGAAACATAATTTAGATTTTTCGTTGCATTTCTGTATGTCTCCATTCCTGATCTATATTCTCATCTACATTATCTTGGTTACTTCATTTTTCCCTCTTCTCTGCAGTGCATCCTTTTCCACAACACCAGCTCTGGGCCAACTAAATATAGAGGCTGGTGCAGACAGCTCAGCCATATGACTGTATATATAATAGTAAGCAGAGCAGCAGTGTTGATGGCATTAGCATACGGACGTACTGCAGATTCACCGACAATATACCCAATAGGATCAACATCACACATGGCATATGCATCAGTAAAAGAAACTGTTATGAATTGCAATGAAATAGGTTAATATAAGTGATTTCAAGTTGTACCATAACAAATCCCCCCTGCATTTAGTTTCTACTTTATGAGGCTCTTCTTTAAAATTCAGCGGAAAAACTATCTGTGTGTTTCCTTATACTACACCTTATTTAATTTCTGCTGTCATTAGCCCCATCTATTCCGACCACTTTTTTAAGATGGGATGGTTATGTGAATGTACAAGATATCTAAACTATCTATCCTTTATTTATCACATGTTAGACAGTACATACATACAGTACAACTTTATGAAATTTATTTCTGGATTTAATCCATCCCTCAGGGAGCAGTGGGCAGCCACTGTGAAGCGCCTGGGAAGCTGAGGTTTCAGGGTCTTGCTCAAGGACCCACGGCATGTTGTGTCAAGGGATGGGCTCGAACTCTGGTCTCCCGGTTGAGGGATGACCGCTCTAGCCAACAAGCTCAAGCCGCTTATGACCAGGAAAACGTAAAAGCAACAACTGGGAAGGGTCTCCTTTGCAGTGCTGTGAAAGCACTCTCTGTATAACAGGAGCTCTTTTCTTGCACTGTACATTTTTTATTCTTGTAAACTGTTCTCATCAGCTGTTCACATCTATGAAATGACACAGTTTGACATTTCCAGTCTTTTTAAATAAGATCTGTCTTTTTTCCTCTATTTAATTGTTGGTTATATGCACTACATATGCCATCCTATCACCCAACAGTCTTCGGGGATCCAAAAGCTTCATCTGGTCTTCAGTGTCAATAAGCCTCCTCAACCTTATCAGTTCCAGCAGATCATCAGCCATCACAACCGGCACAGGGTGAACGATGTTGCTGCTGTTTAGGGCAGTGCCCTACAATTTTCCTTTTGAGTCTAAGCACCAAATACCTCCTGAAAAATTATCACACATGATTGTAGCAATTCACAATTATATTTCTCTCACTAATTTCTACTGATTGAAATAGTATATTTTAGAATAGTTAGTCAGCTTTTTAACATCAAAATCTCCAAACTAACACTAAATGGATGATTAATGTCAATATTGATTTACTTTTAAATTTTTTGTTACAGAAAGGGTATGGCAATTGTTTAGGATTAGACCCACTAAAAAAATTGATTTTGATATTGACCACTATGGGCACCGGTCAGGGAACAAACAGTCGTATGTGAGATTTAGGCTTTTTACTTAAAGATTAGTAGATGAACACGGTGCAGTATTGTATATTGGTAAATTAACAGCCAGTTTCTGAAGTAAAACAAGTAGGATAGATTAGTTTGGCTAATAACAAGAAGGCTTTTTATTGTTAATTGAACAAGACCAACATCACAATGATGTAACAAACACATATAAATAGCTAAATACAGAGGAATTACTCAATAATTTAGCCATATGAACCCCATATAGGCAATAACAGACTTACGTCGTCATTGACTTCTACACCAGATGTAGTTATACTATTGAATGAAAGGAGGAAAAAATTTGCGAAAGTAGTGTGCGATTTCAAAAGAAGACTTTCAAAAGAGGAGCCTCAACTAAAAAAGTCCACAAACGTGAAGAATTCACAACAGCAAAATTGACCAGATTTCAGAAAAAGCTGGCTCAAATCCCCAAATTCCCATAAAATTCCATTATTTTGGTTCTTAATGGAGGAATTACAGTGAATGGCTACAGTGGGGCGGCTGTGGCTCAGTGGGTAGAGCGGCCGTCTCCCAATCAGAAGATCGGAAGGTAGCCGGTTCGAATCCCACTACTACTACTTGTCTAGAGACTACTGGTCTACTTGTCGTAGGGTCCTTGAGCAAGACCCTGAATCCTTAGCTCCCCGGGCGCTCCACAAGGGGCTGCCCACTGCTCCCTCAGGGATGGGTCAAATGCAGAGAAGTAATTTCACTATGTTGTACTGTGTATGACTCTATGTGACTAATAAAGGATTCTTTCTTCTTCTTTCTTTGAATGTTCTCAATGGACTTGCAGAAAATAGGCCATCAAGGCCTAGGGCTCCCTGAGGGCCTTGAGCAAAATATCAAATCCATTGTTGGATGTAAATGGTAAAATGTATCACACATCACCATCCATTGCTTGACAGATATGTGAGATGTAACAAGATGCCAAGGATGCTGTGTTTTATATATTGCGCCTCCTTTGAATGGGTAAAGCCTGCTCGCTATGGAAATATCACCAACATAGTGGTGATGGAAAGGGCTGATATGACATGCTTGGGCCTAACAAAGCAAGAGTATATGACATGGTGGGACAAGAGAAAGTTGTCCCACCCCCCAAATTAAGCCAACTACTACCTTACACTTCCATGTGCTGCTGACTGCTTCTATGGCAAACTAAACTCACAATGGCTGAGTTTAGCTTGAAAACAAGATAAAGATTGTCAAATATCTCTGGTGAGGGGATTATCACTTGATTTGGTTCGGTATACATTAGCTCAACAGCAGTGTGAGCAGGTATCAATGAATACTTACAGAGAATGTATGATTATATTTTATTTGGAAATGTTCTCTCCTCATGCAAACTCAAACAGTGAAATAGTTGTTATTCATCTCAGCTTTGACTCACAATCAAACCAGCCCGTTGGTGAAACAATGGGACAAAATTAGTCATTAAATCAATAAATAAATCAATAACTCACTTTCAGACTCAATCAGCATTCTCAAAACTAATTAAAGTGCCAGACTAGTGGACTCACCCAGAACTCCGAGACGGTAGTTGATTGTGATGACGATGACGTTTCCGTAGCTGGCCAGGATGCTGCCGTCAATCATGTTGCCTGTTCCCTCCATGTAGGATCCGCCATGGATATAAACCATGACTGGCTTCAACCCGTTCTCATCGTGGATATCTGCAATGTAATGAATATATTATATGCATATACACACGCATATATTATATAATGTTATTATTATTAAGTACAGCTCCCTCCAAAAGAAAATGAGCAAAATGAGACGCAAAAAAAAACTTTCATGGTAAGAATTATTTTGTTTTCTTTTATCTAAATAATATTACCCAAGTGAAAGGTTGGATCTTTGCATGTTTGTAACCCTGAATTAGATTTTTTTGGGAGCTTTAAAAGGAAGTCAATAATTATTTGATTGGAAGACATAATACTTTCAATAAAATAATTACTGATTTCATTCCCAATCTGTCAGTACCATCAGACTGTTTTTCGTTATCCTCATACGAATGACTGTATCTACCATGTATATATCCTAGCTATGATTGAATGAAAATGATCAAGAATGTCATTGGGTATTTCCTAACCCATTCCTATAGTATTACTGTAAGGCAAACTGAATAAAAGTATAGACTGTGGTTACTTTTAAGAATAAAGAACAAAGGTATGACTAACTCTTAAAATCAAAGATAGATGGGGCTGTTAGTTGCCCGTATAGAGCTAGTATTATTAGAAGCTCGTTGGTAACTAGTATGAAGAAACAGCTGGTGAAATGAGTAGGTGACGTTAAGCAAGAACAGCCTGGAAGAAAAGGAAAAATTAATTTCTGGCCATGCACTTGAGTTTAGACAGTTGACCTAGTGAAGTTATTCAGTTGAATAATAGTGGAAAGAAAGAGCTAGGCTTATGCTGTTATCCCCGATAGCAAAAGTAAATGCCCGGAAAGCCCGTAATCCCCTGCGCGGTACAAGCAATCCCTTTGACTAAATTCCTTAAATAAAAGTGAAGTTATGTCTGAAAACCAGTACTTTTCATATACCAAGCTCCCCCTAATGAGTAAAACATTAATTATTAGAGTAAAATATGAGATAATCAAGATATAGCTCTGAAAGTTGATTCATACACATGAAATTAGGGCTAAATCGGAACTGCACTCAGGAAGTTTTTTGTGAAAAAGAGTATTTTTCATAAATATTCCCCCTAGCGAGTAAAATATGAACTATTAGGGTAGAAGATGATGATCGATTCATATTCAGCAAATTTGGACTAAAAGGGACAACCAGTTGACGAATTATGCCCTGATGGCTTTTGGAGATGAAGTTCCCCCAAGTGTCAGACATATATAACTGTCTTTTCCCAAAATCAATCAAGTTCTTTCCTTGCACTAATGTATGTGGGTATAAAGAAAAAAAGAGATCAATGAAATAGTTTACGAGTTATCGCGTTAACACAAAGCATATGCGGCGCCAGACTTGCCGGATACGGACACATGATGATTGCATAATATTCCCAACTTTTCGGGGGAAATATAAATTAAAATCGTTGGTAGTGTTAAATGCAGTCAATGGCTCAGTTTCCATGATGCTAATCCTTCAGTTCCCACATCTCTCTCCTCTCTCCTGCTCCAATTCTACTTAATTCGATCTGCAAAGAACACTGAAATTATGCCAGGGGAAAATCTTGCTTATGGGACTCTCCAGTTGTGATTAAGCACGATGATTAGTATGTGTAGGTGCTAATTATAAATTTAGATCAGGTCGTTTGCATAATTTGCACAAAGATGTAAAATATATAAATTCACTAGATAAGTGGGATGCAAAATAAATCTGCATTCAGCCTCTTTATCATTAGGAACTCCCAGCTGATTCTAACACAGCATCCTCTATGTTTTTGTCTACTGACATACCATGTCACCGAAAGGGTGTTAGTGGACAGATTTATTCCAGTTCATTTAAATCAACAAAATGTGACTGTTGTCCTTAAATGACTGAACAACTTTAATCACCTACCCTAGAGTCAGTTTTGGTTTCCAGAAACCAACAGCTAAATTATACCTTCTCTGCCCACTAGTCTGCGTGTCACTCTCTCAGATGTCACTGGAGATGAGATCATCTACAGAGGGAGATGTCAGATGGAGAGCTGGGCAGCTGTCAGCCTGTAAGATTTAAAACCGAGATATTGTCTTAAATAGTGACTTTTATTTTCCTGAACTGCAGAGAACACTGCCTTAATTTTAAAACATCTTGTAAAATATATGAAAAGTTTTGAAATCAGTTTCAATTTGCATTGTAGGAGGAATCCTGTTTATTTGTTATTTGAAATCACCAATGTATTTTATAACCCTCTGGTGTATTTCTGGAAGTTTTGAAATAGGCTTAAACAAATTTATTGATTTTATTTTAAGTAATGTCAGACTCTCTTATTGATTTCCAAGACTCAGGAAGGGTTATAATCACAAATGGTGACTCATTCGAAAGGCAAAAGGGGCACTGGAGGACAGTTTTTAAAGTAATGCCCATAAATCTAAGACAGATTATTTAATCAGAGTATCACATGGCCATTTTTCAGTCAACTGAAGCAACCCTGGGGTTTTAAATTGAGCAATTTTATGAGCTCCAGTTTGCACTGTTTGAAAGGTTTTCAAAAGGGTGTCCTCTGTCAAATAAATTATAAGGTTCTCTTACAGTTCTTCTCTTACAGATAATAGGAAGTGGTATTGCACAATTCTGCTATATGTTGTACCATTAAATAAAGCAAGGTATAGCAAAAAGCATTACACACAGCAAAGCACAGGGCAGACAAAGTGTTTAATTCTCCTCCCACTCATAACAAAACAGTGAGGCAGGCATAGGAGTCAAAAGCAGCCCACAGTGACAGATTATTAATCTCTGTTGAGCTGTGAGTGGGTGCTATGGCTTTTCAAATGTCCCTGCATCTGTTTCAGTAACCTAGTCGGGGGTATGGGTTCTAGACGGTAATCTTGACTGTAGGCGTTGCGGTCTGATTGCCTCAGCTACATTGCTGTGAAAATATAACCCTCCCTAATACCACATTGTGTTGGATATTAAACCCCAAAAGTTATTTAATATTGGACCTGTCTGAAGTATTTGGCTCCCCTTACTCCAAAATAATTGCCAAGTTATATTAATACCTGATTGCACCTGGCCGAGACACAAAAATAATTTTCATGGCTTTGGGACACCACGGATCCAAGTTGTTGTTTGGAATCCAGTTACATGTGGTGTGAACTAAACAGAGCTTTTCACCACGCAAGCATTATTCTTACAGTCAAGCATGGTTTTGGCAGTGTTATATTGGGATACCTTTCCGTTTCAAGACCAAGGGGACTTGGCATAATTAAGCAAATATGAATTATGCTCCCTACAAAAAGTTCAAGTCATTAGTTTAGTAGCTGAAGCTCAAGCACAATTGTGTCACGCGGCAAGACACTGCTAGTCACAGCAACCCAGCTGGGAATGACTGGGCATTTTCTTGTTTACCGCCTGAGTAAAATTCTGTTGTAAGATCCAAAACCATTTATTAAAGGGTTCACACAAAAGTAGGAAAAATATATGCCCTGCAGATTTAGAGCCATATTTTAAGACTGAAGATCGAAAGGGTGGTCTCAGAGCACAGTGTCCTAACATTGTCCACATGGGGTGCACCTAAAGCTAAAGAAATCAAAGTGCTCTTCTCTATCTGCCATACTGTCTGTGTGCCTCTCCCTCTGTGCTCCGGCTTGTGGAGCGTTCTGCTTGGCTCTACAGTGAGATTGTCCCTAACATTCATCACTGCCATGCGGACCGGGGGATAATATATTCCTCTAGTGGCTGCATGGTGTTGCACACATTATTCATCTTTATATGGATGAGGGGTATGGTTTGGGCTGGGGATGGTGTTTTGAGGGGAGGAGGAGCTTATTCCAGGGGTTATATCTGAATTTCCCATTGCTTTCAGCATTATCTATGGGTCATGGAGTGAATGCAAAGGGCAGTTAATGGAGGTGATGCAAAGTGCGGTGCTGCATCATGACTTCCGCCCTCACCACTGCCGTCAATGCTGTCTGTCCGAGCAAACTCTTTACCTATTTCCTGTTCTAATGGTATGCCAAAAACCCATTCTGCAGCTCAAGGTTGCAAAAAAAGGAAAGAAGAGCTGTATTGCTCAAGAATCCGGAACGTCTGCAACACAACTCGGATAGCTTAGTGGGATACTGGGAAAAAAAATCTACCAGATGCACATTGAATCTTAAGTTATTAGGTCAAATTCAGTTTTTAATTAATAAAACTATGTTCCCACTTCATTCACTAACAAATTGGGTGTTATTTTCACTTGCGGGAGCAACTGTATGTTATCTGCAGATGCTGGAGATTGATGTGCAGATAATAGGTGGGTTTTCATGGACAGCCTAATTCCGATTAGATTCGGAAAGGACGTTTAATCAGAAAGAAAATCCTGCATGTAAACACCCCTTTCTGAATGGAAAGAACCTTTGCGAATTAGATTTCATTCTTTTGCAAGGAGGTAGTCTAAGTCATTTCGGAAAGCCTTTCCCATAGCCAGTCACTGCATGTAAATGCTGTATCAGAAAGCTTTCTGTTTGAGTTGCATCTGGCCATCCCCAGCGTCGTGACGTAATGCTCTGCTGAGTTCTCTCAGCGCCCCAACAAATTTCAAATACGGCGACTTCAAAACAGTACCGATCTGCATCGGAGTGATTTATTCATTGCAACTTTGAAAGTTTTTAACATATTTAGACGGTCGGATGGGCGAAAAGTCACTTCCGCACATGTCCTCTTTGTCATATTCTTCTTCTGGGCAGATGTTGACGGTTGGCACCCAACTCACCAAGCATTACGTCCAGCTTATGAACGGGAGTGTGGATCCTCTGGGCATGTCCGAAAGCGTTTCCGATTAAGTGAGTCGATGCATGTAAACACTGTGTCGGAAAAGATCACAAGTCATGTAAACAGGCGACCAACATTACAATTCGGAAAGGTTTGATTCAGAAAGGAGAAAAGTGTCCCATATAAACCCAACTACTGTGAAACTCTTGAATTAGTGATGGGGATGGAATCGGAGGCTGCAGTGTGGATGCAGCGCTACAGAGGCTTTGATAGCGAGAGAGAGGTAGGGAAAGTTATTGATAATAACAATATCTATTATTGCATCTTAATTCATTCACAAGATTGAGCTTGAGTACAAGCGGCTCACGCTCCATTGTGTATCCTCTGTAGCTAAAATGTATGAGTTTGGTAGGGCCTACATATGTTTTCAAAGACTAGGTTGTATATAATAAAACTATGTATCGGTGTGACAAAATATATGTTCATATGTGTACATTTTATATTCTTTCATTCATTCTTTTGTATTGCTGTTTCTTTTGCTTAGGGTGTTGTTATTACTTATTCAGGTTATCATTGTCACTCCATTCCTCTCAATAAATAATTTGATTATGATTAAAAAAACACATGAAAACAGACCACATCAATTAATTCAGTAAAATTATCCTCTTAAATAAATACTAGCTATTTATTTTGCTACATTTTATCATTTGAAGTTTTTTTGTGGGTTCCTGCTGTTTTTACAAAGCTTATTCTGCTTTTGAGTGTTTTATTTTAAATCTCCCACATTCGTCTAGCATGATGAGGCAGATAGATCTGTGAAGACTAGGCGGAGAAGGGCAGGTAGAGAATTTGTGAACCAGGAGCATGTGAGGACTACAGTATTTGAATGTAGAGAACCACATTCAGTTAGACAGCAGCATATATTGATGGACTGATGCAGGTGTGACACAGTGATTGGAAGGATGAGGCTACTTGATTCAGCGTAGCTGATATCCGTTGATGCCCCAGACAGTGAAGCAGGTAATTGAGACTGAGCATGTGTGGAAGGTGAGGATTATAGAGTGGAATGAGCAGTAACTGTGGAGTGTGCAAGAAGATATTCTTTTGGACTGAACATTTCATAGATCTCCACATCTAGGGGTTCTTTAAATAACAATGACTTTAGCATGAAATGTTAACATTTTGATAGGGCTTTCGATGTCATTCCTATATTTGCTGTGTTTTGGGGGCCTGAAAATCAAAACTTTCGACAGGCGAGTGTCAGAGTGTAACCCTTTACACTTTACTACTTTCACCGTTTAAAATGTCACAACTCAATTCTTTCAAAAACTGGGACAATACAGTCCATTGATTTGATTATTTTGCGTCTGTGTGTGTGTATTTGGACATTTTTCACATATTAGTGGACATATAATACATATGGCAAATGGGATTCATTCTTTGATATTTATCACATTTTGTAATTTACATATGACACATATTCTTAGGATTTTTATTTGGCAAAATACATTGATAGTGAATACTGAATAGAGCACCTCTGCTTGGAAATCAAACAAAATATTATTTCCATAGTGTCTGTTCGAAGAAGGGAAGTAATTATAGTAAAAACAAACTCTAGAAAAAAAATGCCCTTATGCCCTTATGCCGTTAATGCTTATTTTTCTACGGGTCAAATTGAATATTTAGAAGAAAGTGTACATATAATTTGGAAAGTACCCTCTTGTAAAGTCCTTCTGACAAAAGCTCATTTGAACTTCTTGATGAACTGATGTGGCAGGCTTCAGCAGAAGTACAGAAGGTCTGTGCAAAGTTTTCTGCAGTGCTGCCAAATTTCTCTGCAGCAGCTGCTGAGGTATAGGTGGAACCACAAGGGATTCACACGAGTAATTCATTGCCACTGCAGATGTTCAAACATTCAGAGTGCATCGATCCTGTGCGCTCACCTGAAAACACAAGCAGGCCAAGGCAGGGAGTGAAATAGCTCTTTATCCAAGCATCTCACAATACAGAAACATTATTCTATGTGTTCATTCTTTTTTTCAGTTGTTTAAATTAAACTAATCACTATAAGCTCATAAATTTTTGCTTCCTTTTTCTTTTTTTTTGTAATAACCATGTCTAAGTAGGAACACATCTGCTTACAATAAAAGCACTGAGTTTTCTCTTTGAATTCCAAGGTGGATATTGTCGTTTCACAAATTTCTTTATATCTTCATTTTGATTAATCAGTTTTAACAACACTGTGTCATATTCAGACTAGGCCCATGCTGCGGCCCCCAAGGGTATATCCCTGAAAAATTCCCCTGATTGAACTCCTCAAATTAAATGAGAAGTAATGTCCTAAAATACATTATTTGTTTTTCATAAAAAAGCTTCCTGAGTAAAATCTGAAATACCAAAGTAAAATGTGATATATACAAGCAGAACTCTTCCAGTCGATTCATACGCACACAATTTGGATTTATTTGGAACAACGGTTGATAAATTCTGACCTGAAAATGTTTGGAGATAAAACTCACCCCGGGATGGAATAGATATATAAACCTTTACCAAAATCAATCTAGTTCTTCCTCTCACTAAGTTCTATAAATTATCCATGAAATTTGTATTTATTTATCACGTTAACACAAAGGATCTGCGGCAGTGGCAGCGATGACGATTTTCTGACTTTTCGGGGATATAGATATCTGATCTTTCTAATTTGAATCAAACAGAACACACCCAAACACACACACACACACACACACACATATATATATGTACAGTGTTAACACTATTCACGTTCTATGTAGATGATGAACCCCCTGCTGCAGCAGCATGGCCCACCTGTGCTCCATTTGGTCAATTGTGTTTACAGTAAGTGTAAATGGTTTTATATATGTCAAACTGAGCAGATTGAACATGACCATATTTTACAAATCAATCTTTAACATCTTGCTTGCAATTTTATAGTATGTCTGCAATAGATCCGTACTACAGTCTTATACCAACAGGCTACTAACCACATAGCCGAGTAGAACACCTGCTACATTGTATCTAATTGCACTGAAAGATCAAGCCTGTAGTGGTTCCACCGTCAGAGCTAGTGGAAGAGAAGAAGATGTGGAGGTACCCCCCTCTTGATCCTGTTGAATGGGTCTGCTTTGAGTTTCTACATTAGCAGGAACGTGATGTGCAGGACCAAAGACAGGTTAACACTCTCGGTCAAGCATCATGAATTACGTTACATAGAATTTTCCAGCAACCTTGCTATGCTCTCACTCAACATATGTATTCTTTTCCAATACTGTCTGCTGTTAAAATTATTCAAAGAAAGGGAAGATTTCAGCTATACCTACCCAGTTGTTATATAGATTTGTTAAGACTGACGAAAAAACAACGATTACCATATTATATTTGTATTAAACACAATTGATTCCACACTCAATTCAGTATACATTTTTAATTGGCCTAGAATATAAACCAAAAGTGCATATCTTACCACTGCAAATAGTCCCCTGTACAGTTTTGTGCTGCATTGTGTGCTTTGACACCTTTCAGTCAGAACAAACATTAATTTTTTTAATAATTTCAGCAATTTGTGCCACAGTTTCTCCTCTGTGGTATCCAACAACACAGGCATACTTTGGTTAATAGTGCACATCAATGAGCCTTTGGGGCCCTTGATGCAGTCACTGGTTGCTCATCTTGAGATCGCTTTGGTACATACTAACCACTGAAGACTGGAAAACATGATCTGCAGTCATCTAGCCATTACAATTTCTCACTCATCAAAATTGCTCAGACAATTACCCTTGCCTGTTTTTACTGCTTCTGTGACATTAACTTCAAGATTCTCACTTGTCAGTGGTTATTATGCTGTGGGTAAATTGGTATACACATACACAGATATTCATGCACACACCATCAAAACATTTAGTTAATAGCAAACTTTTAGGTAAAACTAACTAAGTCTTAGTTTTTAGTCTTAGTTTTTGGTGTATCAATTTCAGAAAATCCTGCTTCATTGAGATATGTTGAGGAACTCATAACATTACCATAAGAATGGATGTTTCTCCCAAACTGACACAGATAATTTGACAGAGATTTTCACAAACGCTTACAGTGTCATTCCTTTGAACTAATTTGGTCATCTTAGCTTAGTAATGCTGAGGGAAATTCTGTTGACAGAGAAGCCTGGTGACTGTGAACTACTCTGGATTAGATGGTTCTATCCCAAAATCCTAGCACATTTTTAGATAATATAAAAATGTAAATCACTCTTCAGTCCATTTGCTTACCCTAAATTTCCAGTTTGGTACTGAATGAAGAAAAAATTGGCTGACTTGAGGAGAGTTATCCTTCTGCCCTAAAGTGACGAACTGAGTTCAGCTGAGTATGTGTGAACATGACAATATAGTTACAAGTTTATCATATTTTCTAGCGTCTATCCTAAAACTGCTGTGTTCTTTTTATAAAGCATCCGGGCGATGATGCAGTTGTAAGTGGTTGGGGACCACTGCTCCAGAGTGGTAGTCCTAAATTATGAACAACTAGTCATGGTTAAATGTCACTGCTCCATTTGGATATTGCGAGCTCTCTCCCAGAAAACAAATATGCCCTTTAACTGGAATGTCAGCATCTTTTTTTTTACACATCTGTCATCTGCCAATCCCAGAGATTACCCAACAAATGGAAGGATATAAATGGTTGAGCCAAGATGTTAATAGCATTTACATGTAACATGTGGTAGACTTTTTGTCCAAGCCACTGCCGAACATAATTCCCACTGTCAAACAACATGGAAGAGTGCTCATGCTTAAGCCAGCAACAGGAGTAGAAAAAAAAGAGGTAAAGGTAGAAAGGGACATGATCATTTGTAAGAATTTATTAATCGGAGAAGTCACATGAACGTGCAGAGCTGAAGTAAGATCACACCTGCGCTAGCAGCACTGTTTAGAGGGGCCTTGTCACGTGAGACCAGCTCCTCCAATCTACTCTAAGGGAAAGGTAGATGAGACCAAAATGCAGAGAGCAGAGCGCACATATATGCACTTTTGAGGGAGTAAAAAGGAGAGAACGGAAAGGGGGTTTCAAATGAAGAAATAAAAAACAGGTTTGTCATTTTGCTCTCATGCATAAGTGTCAGGCTTTTATTGGTTGGTCAAAAAAGGGGCAAAAGATTAAAAAATACCTTCATCAGTGGCATCATCATTACTGTTGAAATCTGCAGCTTGTGCCTTGTTTGAGTAGGCTCCTAGTATTGAGGAGAAGAGTAAAGTAGAATAAGGGGAGACATTTTTCAAAAAAAAAAGAAGTTTATAATGCATGAAAACGTTTGGTATAGTAGAAAACCAGCGTGCACAGATCATCGCAAGCTGAACAGGCTGCACAAAGACACAATCTGCCTATACTGGTAATACATCAGCCTCACTCGCAAAAAATGTATAACCTCTCTTTCAAAATAAGTGTTTGAAGGACATTTCATCTTTATCAAATAATAAAATGAAGGGCATCTTGTTAATAATGTCAAGCGTATATTTTTGTAATTGAACAATTCAAATTACAAACAATTTGGATATAAAGTAAGGCCCAAGGGGGACGAAACAGCCTTTAGCCTCTTAATAATATAATCATTATATTGGGTCAAGAATGAATTAAACCAATACTTTGTAATCTCCTCTTCCCATAATAACAAGAACAAAGAACAAAACATTAGACACATGAAGTGTCACAACAATTACAGAAATTTGTCTGTAGTTCAGCTATGGACAAACATGTTTTGCTAGAATTCTAATAATATAAATGAATACCAATTTCATATAGTAGAAAAGTGGATGAATGCGCTTAAAGGTTTATAGTATCCAAAAACTCTTATAGATAGCTATCTGTTCCAGTATGCAGTGTGCCCCGGCATATCTTATCTGCTTTGA
The DNA here is from genome assembly GCA_037951165.1 of Lophius americanus. Lineage (NCBI taxonomy): Eukaryota > Metazoa > Chordata > Actinopteri > Lophiiformes > Lophiidae > Lophius > Lophius americanus. The sequence goes on from JBBDHG010000099.1 coordinate 7,588,925, forward strand.
TAATCTTCTGCTTAATAAATTGATATTGTGTATTTATTTGTTGTGAGGAAAAATGTACAAAAAAAAGAAAAGAAAAATATGATCCTTCCCCTTACTGAGAAACCATGCCCCAAGCCAAGGAGATCTGGCCAGCAAACGTTACCGTACACCCCCTAAAACCAACGCTCACAGAATTCCTCAGCTCAATCGCGTTACCTACACCAGGGAGGTTATGGTTTCCGATGATGTACATTTTTTTGTTTGTTGGCAAGAATACACAAAAACTATTAGATGGTTATTTATTAAATTTGAAGAAGGAACGGGATGCTTGCCACAAAAAAACAAAAACAAAAACAAATGATGAACCAATGAACCAAAGTCCACCAAACATTTGACACACATTTGAAGAGTGGATTATTCATCTTGTATGGACATGTGTGGAAATTTTAACAACGTAATGCAAAACAAATGAATTGGTGTTTTGGGGGAAAATTAATTGTTATAACTTTTCTTGACAAATGTTTCCATTTATTCATATTGTTTTTCTCTCTGTCTATTGCTTTATTAACTTTCAGTTGTCTCGGAATATTTAAAGTCTCAGTGGTTCCAATCCTGACTCAATTTCATGACACCAGCGAACAATCCTTCCATCACACTCAAATGTTGACCGCTAGTTTACATACTCCGATTTGGTATAACAATGCTTTACTACAGTACCAAAAAATGTTAATTTCACTTGCAGCTCAGTGTTCTTAGTGTGATTACTTGATCTCCCTAAAAATATTGAGTTTGATGTAGCATTCAATGCATTAACAAACTGATGGCATTTAAATGGTAAATAAATGGTTAATGGACTCTTCTTATCAGCATTCACTCATTCACACAAATATTCATAAAGTGATGATTGAGGCTGCCATGCAAGGCGCCACATGCTCATCAGAGCGGTAACCATTCACGCCATCATTCACACCATCATTCACACACCAATGGAACAGCCATTGGGAGCAACTTGGGGCTCAGTATCCTGGTCAGGGACACCACAACATTTAACAATACCAGACCCAAAAAAATTATATTTCACAGTGGATTTAGCTTTGAATAACACATCCAGAAAAATTAAATACACGTGACTGTTTTTCATCGATGGTATTTGTTTACATCCATGTGTGCAGTAATAGATTGAAAAACATATTGACCTTCATGGTTTTTATGTGGTACTTGAGTTGCAATGGGACTGAATTAATCAACAGCCTTTTGTAATAGTCACTACACTCATTCTTTAATAGTTATGCATTATGCAGTTATGTGAATCAGAAATGTGCATGGAGATCCAACTGTAAACAGGCAAATTATAGATATTCCGAGCCTGAGCAGACCCTTATAATATTAAATACTAAATATAATTAATTATTTAGAAAACAAATGTTTCACAATACTCACATCCCTTACCAATACCGATACTGCTGACACATTTCTATAATTAAGTTACAGAAAATGATTCAAACCATTGATCAACTTCCTGATAAGATCACTTTATTCAGCTAGTAATATGCACCTACTTAAGCAACTTGACAATGAATTTACATCCTAAATCTGCATTTACATTTTCCTCCACCCAAAAAATATTTTTAACACTGCTTCTGTATTTGACAGGATAAATTTCACTCCGTGAACCTGGACTGTGGGTGACCTTATGGGTGTATGCAGAACATAAGGTACGATCTGCATGTCAGAAGATTCAAACAATGCTGCTGCTGTGACTGTGTTTAAATAGCATGGACAGCAGAAATGTACTTTCAAATGTAGTATCATATCTGCTGCATGGAGATTACTGCATAATGTCCTTCACATTTTTTCTCATTAATAATGTATTATTTGCCCAACTGTATCCTATACCCTAATAATCAAAACAATTACTTTAACAAGGTTTTTATCACTTTGAGATTTGATCCAAATGTAAAGTGCATTATAAATTAAATGTATTATTATTATTATTATTATTATTATTACTTTGACTAAGCTAGCCCAATTTGCAGGGTGTGACCTGCACACATCCCTAAACCCATTAAACACAGGGATCATAAGGTGTTAATTCAAACAGATGCATCTGCTCAAATGCAATCAAATGGAATTAATGTTGGGACGGAGGAGTGATCATAATGGCAATGTTTAATAACAAAATTGAGTCAGAGACACCTTTAATGAACCTCATGTAGGGAGTGCATTGTCTCAAACATATGATGTAATTATATCCTTTAAACATCGACCTGAAGCATCAGTATTTCATTGACAATGCTTTGCACTCATAAAATTTATTGCAGAATGCATCTTTAATAGCTCAAAATATTTAATCATCAACTTATTTTGCATCTGTTCAGATAGAGTTGATAAAGGTATCCGTATTTGCTTAAAAAAAAGCAAGCAAAACATCATTCCAAAAGTATTAAACTGGTTTTTATGTTGATCTGTATCGTTCAGTGTCATGTGATGTCGATTTTATATTTCCAACTTTTGCAAACAGCGCAAACATTACACGACATTACGCAGTAGAAATATAACATCCTTGCTGTTGCTTTATCTTTGAGGAGGCATTTTACATACTGAGAAAAGTATACAGATAATACTTTTCTGTATTCCAGCCATGTCGTGACTCAGCATGAAATCCTTTCCACTTACTCGTTTATGCCTATAAATGTCTGCCATGAGCCTCAGTACAAAAAACACAGTTCTGGCATTATTAACGATGTTCAATTTAACAATAGTAACTCTGTGGTTGGGAAAAAGAGGCAAAAAGAATTCCAATTTACAAATGTGACAGCTTATTTTCTCTTCTTTGAAAGGTAAGCACAATTTTCCATATATAAATCCTGAATACATAAATGACTCATTCAAAAAGCCAAAATGCCTTTCAAACTAAAAACACATGAATGGGAAAAAGATGACTCGTTTTTTGTCAGAAATCATGTAGTAAAAAGTACGCACTTTGTTAAATTGACCACTTAAAGATCTTTACAACACAAGCAAACATTCACACGCTGCCATGCAAGAAGCCGTCTGTTCAGCAGGAGCAAAAACCATCGGAGCAATCACTCACACAGTGGGAAGGTATAGAACAATACAAGGGGCTGGGGAGCAGACCACTTCCTGGTGGCCGCTTAACCTCTTGATCCAATGCGCCCCCTTGATGATTGCTTTTTAAAATATCTTAGATTCATGTTCATACATGTACATTACTGGCTCTTTTATAAGTTACATTAATGAACAACCAAATCATATACAGTTTTAACAGTCTATCACTATTGGCCATCCACTGAATTTCATTGTATTTATTTTTGTATTTCCATTCATTCATTAGCTACCGCTTATACTGTTCAGGGTGATGGGGGGGCTGGAGCCTATCCCAGCTAACATCGGGCAAGAGGCGGGGTTACCCCGGACAAGTCGCCAGTTCATCGCAGGCTTTATGTATTTTATTCTGTTCTTTTCTTATAGTATTTTAAGTTAATTATCAATATATCAATCATTATTGCTTTTTGTTTTGAAATTCAAATAGTGATAAATCTAAAGTCCCAGCAGGAGTTGTGGCAGGAGTTAGTTGCCAATATTGCCTAAAATGTTGTGACTGATTCATTCATTCATTCAATCAATTAAAATCAATTGAAAACTAAAAGTAGTTAAGAACAAATACAGATTTAATCAATAAGATTAAATTAAAAATCAGAAATTGAAAGTTGAAAGCAGTATTAATAAAAGCAGTGACATAGATCCTGTTCAAAGATCCGTTACGTCAAAGTCTGTACCACGGGTCACCAGTAACAAGCTTTGAGGGTCTGCTTGATCCACTTGTCTGTCTTAGGAGGAATATTGAAATTGAAAGTATTGAAATGATTTGCTAAATTTAAAAAAAAAGAAAGAGCTCCCCCCTACAATTGGAAAACATACAACGAACATTTTCCAAAAATCCTGATGACTGTGGAAAAGTGCTTTGAGTGGACATTGAAACTCCAAAGGCAATTAACAAATGCAGACCATCTGCCATGTTTGCTATCTCCATCCATGCATGCCACAATCCTCATTGTGGCTCTGTTGTAACTTTGCCTCTTCTCTGGACATGGAGCTGCTTGGAACTCCATCCTACAGTAGCTGTTTCTCTGCTGCAGCTATTGATTTGTAATCTCTCTTTATTGTTTTTGTTTTTTATCGTGATTTTTTAATATGACCATCGTTTCTATAGCGCATCAGATACTATTTGAAATATAGCTAGTACAATACTTAAAATAAAAATGATTTCAATAATTGTAAACTAAAATACTGTATAAAGTAAATAATAACCGAAAATGTATTTGTCACAGTAATTACTATAATATTTATTTGTTAATTTTGTTAATTTTGCCAAAAGTTGACAAACCATAGCTTGATGCAATACAACAATTTCCAACAGCATTAAATCAAATCAAATATACAATAGTACAGCTTAGAAGAGCATACAAGTTATGGTTTTAACGATGTATCAATCTTTCTATATTAATCATGGTTGGTGGATTGATTTTGATAATTCGTTGTCGTTGGATGTGAATCCCTAAAAGCATTCATTAGGTATGTTTGAGCCAACAATAGCATCAACTCTGCTATTGTGAATTAAATATTGCTTTATTAATTAATCTAAATAAAACAGATGTGAAACATTTCAGTAACACAACCTGTGTACAGTGCAGTGTTTACTTGAAGATTCAGTGTGTTTTTAGGTGTGTGTATAACGGTATGTCTTTGAATAAATGGAATTTAATATTCAGAACTATGTGTTTTGTGTTTACTTTCAGGTAAAATTAAAAACATTTTTTAATGTTTGTTTAGAAAAAGCTCCATGAAGAGAGTCCTTATGGAAGCCGCCATCTTTATATAAACTTCTGGAGAGGAACCTTGTATTTTAAATCATTACTATGTTTTGACAAATGGAGGATCATACTTATTATTTAGAAAAAAAGATAAAGCAACAGAGTACCAAGCCTCACCATCAAAACAAACATGAAGACTCACGAAACGCATAGATGTGGAATTTGCATGGCCGTGAGCTTTAGAGCGCCCAGATCCAACCCCTCCCCACGGGATCTTGGGACTAGAGTGCCCCATCTCTCCTCTGGGGCACTCTAGAGAAGAGAGTTATCGCTCCAGAATCAGCAGCCATCCTTGATCCATCCAGTTCTTTTCAGCAGGTGAACTGGACGTACCTCACCTGAACGAGCGCTCGTTCTCCAGTCACAGTTACTGTGTTGGTGCTGAGGGCCAGCTATGGAAAAATTCATGAAGAGAACGTGAGGGAGAGAGCTCGCAGAGCCGCCCGCCAGCCACATTTTACAAAATGGACCTTTAAACCTCTGATGTAAAACTAGGTTACTCTAATGTTTTCCTGGGTCCATTTTTGAGTTAAACTAATCATGAAAGGAGATAATTAGAGAATTCCCACTAATGATTTTATTTGTTATTTAACTAAAGAGCCATAATTTGTATTAAATAGATAATGGGTTAGCCATTATTCCATGAATAGTCATCATCTATCATCAGACATCTATCTGATCTGTATCAATGGTTTTCAATGTGAGTGGCAGGCCTAACCTGCATTAGGATATTTTGAGAGTGTGACTTTTCTTGGCAGCATTGCAGTTTAGCGTCAAATCTTCAAAGTTCAGCATTTTCCTCTTCTTGTCTTATGCAATGTGACACAATGCATCGCGGAAATAAAGAAAAATGTTGCTCCATTAAAAATCACAAATCAAACATCACATGACCTTAATTTATAACATCTATCCCCGCAGCTTTCAATAGGCGGTCCACATCCGGCCTGCGAGCCACCTATCTGCGGACCCTGAGCTGAATGTGTGACTCCTTCATTGTGTATGTTTTGGTTTGGTCAGCACGTGTAAATGGGCTGTCATCTCCATGTCAACGATTCACTGATGTGCTGTTACTGGGTAAGTGAGAGTTCTATGCTGCAGCAAGAACGGCACTTTTTTACTTTCGCTTTTAGAGCGGCTCGCGTATCGACACTTTGCCAGCAGTAGAAGCCTAGATTTTTATGAAAATGGCATGTTCCAAGTTTGCCGGTAAGATAAAGGTGGACAGTGAAAACGGCAATTCAAAGAGGAACATTTTGCAATCATTCTCCCTCCAACCAGCACAAGACCAATGTGCCTAATAAGCCAGGAGACCCTGGCTCTGGTGAAGATTTCCAATATCAAACAGCATTATGAGACCAAACATCAGGATTTTGAAGAGACCTTTCCTCAAAATTCAGAGGTAAAAACAACAAAAATCAATGGACTGAAATCGTCATACCAAGCTACAGGCAGGATTTTCTTACGTCAATGACACAACAACAAAAAGCAACAGTGCTCAATCGGAGTGGTGTGGGTGTTGATGCCATTTCTCTCATTAAGCAGGAGTGTTTGACACAATGTAAAATAGTTTTTCATTGCACTTTGATTCCTGAGATCTTGATATATTTGTTTACCAAAGCATTCTATCGAGGGGTTTGTTTTATTTGAGTATTAACTTGAATTTATGTCAAAATGAAAATGACATTTTATCTTAGTTTAGTATGTATTTTTGTTGTTGTTTTAATGAAAAGGAAATTTGCTATGTACAGGATTATGGCTTGTGGCTTGACCGACTATAATAAATGGACCTTAGACTTAGTTTTTTTGTGGACCTTTCAGATTTGTGTTTGAGTACTCCTGATATATACCATCACCATCAAGGTCAGGGTTAGTTGAATGAAAAAACAATAATTCACAATAAAAACTAGACATAAGTTGTCGTTATCGACTGCAAGTGTAATATATCCCTGAAAACTCCTCCATACCCTACTTTGTATAGGTAGTTCCCCCGATTGAACTCCTCAAATCAAATGTAAAGTTCTGTATTCTTTTGTAAAACCGCTCCAACTATTGAGTGAAATATGAAATATAGAAGACAGATATCCTAAAATAGATTGCATATGCATCACACCTGGATAAATCAGATCGATGGTAATCTCGGTTATGTCCAAGTAACTGTGTTTTTGTATGAAGCTAGTAATGTAAGTAATGAACTTTAAGAAGTATAATGTGTAGATCACATGCATAAAAAGTTGCACTAAATAGGGCTAATGTTTAAGAACTTATGTCTACAAAACAGTATTTTTTTTGGAAAAGCTCCCCCTATTGAGTAAAATATGTACTATTAGAGTAGTCAAATACATAATAGATAGCTCTCTTTTCCTCATATGCACCAAATGTTGATGAAATCGGACCGTAGGCGAAATTAATGTCTGAAAATTTTGGGGAGAAAGATCCCCATGTTGGAAAAACACAACTGTTCTTTCCCAAAGTATATATACTTCTTCCTCGCACTAAGGTCTATGTGTGTATAAAATTTGAGAATGATCCATGAAATAGTTTTTTGAGTTATCACGTCAGCACGAAGAATCTGCGGATCAAAACACTTTCAACATTATTTTCTTCTGCTTTATAACCCTGTTATAAAGCAAAAGTCTGTCCTATTGTTTCGTAGTTTGCGTATTCAAACACCTGCTATCAGCTTGGTAATATGTAAGGTACTATGAGGCTACTAGACCTATGGTGTCGTCGCAGACAGCAAGGGCATATTCCTGAAAAGTCCTCAATCCCCTACGTTGTATATGTAACCCCCCTAATTGAACTCCTCAAATTAAATGCAAAGTTATGTTTGAAACAAAGTGTTTTTATTACAGAAAAGCTCACTTTGTTGATAAAACATGAATTTTACAAGTACAATTTGAAATACTAGATCTCCCTGGGTTCATTCATTTGTTCCAAATTTGGACTAAACGGGACTAACGGTCCAGAAATTATGAGCTGAAAACTTTGAAGCTCAAGCTCCCCCGTGTCAGAAATATCAAACTTTCATCCAGTTCTTCCTGCCACAAAAGGCTATGTGTATATTAAATTAGACAATATTCCATGATATAGTTTTTCGGAATTTTCCTGAAAAGAGCATTTTTCATTATAGAAAGCTCCCTTTCATGAGTAAAATATGGATTACTAGAGCAAAATATTATGGATACAAGATAGATATAGATATGGATCCTTGAATTGATTGATATGCACCAAGTTTGGATTAAATCGAACCAAAGGTAATTATCTGAAAAAATATTGTTTTTCACTACTAGTGAATAAAATATAAACTATTAGAGTAAATCACAATGTATATTGGATGGATCTTCTCAGATCGATTCATATGTGCAGTAAATTAGATCAACAATTGAGAAATCATGGCCTGACATAAATAGTCCCAAGATTGAGAAATATTAAACTTAACCTTTCCAAAAACACTCCAGTTCTTCCCAGACATCAATGCGGGTGTAACATTTGAAAATGAACCATGATATAATTTTTGATATACGAAGGATCTGCAGCAGACAAGGGTGATGTTGATTCCATAATATCCCCGACTTCGGGGATATAATTAATTAAGAACAATTTCAACCACATGTTGAATCAGACACATATTTAACCATGCTGTTGATAGATTATAAATCAATGTAGAATTAAGGCACGTATGTGCAGTTTATTTGATATTGTATATGAGATAATTAATCGGAAATGCATTCAGGCTACATGATGATCGTGAGAGATTAAGAAAAGTGCTGAAAATGTAGCAATATATAATGTTATATAATATATATATAATATACTCTGGTCATTCTCACACTCACACTTCCTGGTCATTTAATTATCATTACATAAAATTGTTGTTGTTTTTTGCTTCAGTACGGTTTTGAGAACCCTTGGAAATATTGTGTCACAGTGAAAACAATATGGGTTATTATTATTTAAACATGTTTTTAATTATATAACAATAAATAAAATGTTGTGTTGCATTTAACTAAACATCTTTGTTTTAACTTTGTTATAGAGGCATTTAAGTCTTCCATACTTTTATAAAAATGGAGTTAAATTATGTGTGGTCATATGATTATATGTAACTGTAAAACTAGCAAAAGAAATACAAAAAAAAGAAGAAATTAATTGCTTGACTACATGATCAGATCTAGAGGAATTTCTAAAAGGTTAACAAAGTTAATTTTCTAGAAAGCTTTAGGTTGTTGTTGAATGCAGCATAGCTTCACTAAACAAAGTAGCTGACTATACAAATTGACATAATGACTTGATGTCTTTGGCACCAAGAGGCAAGTAAATACAAAGAAACTGCAGTGACTCAGAGATTTAAATTTAAGAGCAATTTTCTATGTTTACCGTGCTTTACCTAATTTTATCTATGAAGTGCAAAGCTTATTTTTTTATGAGGAACAGCTTCTCCTGGTGCTGCACAAGAAGCAGAAAATTTCTTGGGATTTGAGAACTGGGGAAAAATCCTGACTCCACTAATGTTTTTATTTATTATTATTTGTTTATTGTGGCAGAGGCAGGGCATATGAGGGAAAAGCCTGGCTTTCCGACTTCATGGGTCTTGACTTGAGCTGAGTGCTGAGCAGAAAGCCCCCGAGAGGGAGCATCTTCAATCTGATTAATTCCATATGCCACTGCATGTCAACTCCCTAGTCAGTCTGCAGCTACCACAAATGCTGATAAAGCCAGCTTTACAGCATAAACACACACACCCGAAACTACCCTCATTCCAGACGTCAAAATTCTCTTAGACTCTCGATGCACATAAATGAAAAAAGCTAATGATAATTTCCAAATCTAAAGGGTTCTGACAATACAGTCATTAGACCATGCTCAGTACAGGCTGCAGGGGATTTCATCTTTCAACTTAAATGAGATGACAAACAATTGGCTTTCATAATCTGTCAACCCACTTGAGGTGCAGTGAAACTATAAATCTTTCCCTGATCTTAGCTTGCAGTATATTTTGGCATTACACTGGATTTCCATAAAAGTCAAACTCAGGAAATATAAAAATGATCGGCAACGAGTGGAGCTGTAACTGTGATATAGACATGACACTGTTCTGCAGACTGTAGGGACATTCATTTTAAGTGAATGTAGTACCTTATCTATATCTACAACAAGCTGTTCTGTCCATTTACCAAGTCTCACATTTGTGCTTGCTTGAACACTTCATAACTATGACTTGATGGTTTTCACATACAGTCTGAAGGCACTGTGGTCTGTCATTCTCCTGGTTGTCCTGACTTCTAAAAATACACTGCGACAAAAATCCATTAAAGATACCTTAGAGTCATAGTTCTGTCTGGAGTGATGTGTTGCATTATGTTTCACAATGCCCGGTGTGATATAATCCTTTCAAAACCCTATTGCATAAATGCATGAAGTTATAGTGGTCATGTTGAACAGCAGTACATTTTTGGAAAATATTGCTTTTTTTTTACCAGATAGTAAGGGCAATTAATGAAGAACCTTGGAGCACCAAAATCAGGTGGTGGATAGTATACAATGTGACTAAAATAACATATTGCATGCAAAGCACGTGATTATTCTACTTATGTGTATACAATTATTTGCAAGTCTGATGAATTTAATATCGTACTCCATACACAACCTGAAAATAATGGTGTGAGAACACATTATATATATTCATATAAGTTACCAAAAGGGGGAGCACCGTTTCACTTAATCATTGGGAAAGCAGCTGCACGACAACAAAAAAATACTAATGGAAAAAATAATAATAATAATAATAATAAAAAGGGTCGAAAATGCCATTGTATTAAGCCTATTTTGCAGTAAGAAAACAAAGTATGTATTGTTGTGAAGACATTATTAATTTGGCTATCATTCAGAACTATGATTGAGAACTGGAACTGTGACTTCAACTGTTGATTTCATATCTGTTTACAGAAGTATGCTAGCTGATATTGGTCTACGAGTGTAAAATACTTGGCAGGACTAGGAGCTGCTCAAGGATGTACCTCCTATTAACAGTGATTAATAGATTTTGTTCTAACAGTTAGGAGCTTCAATTCATATGTTCCAAATTTGGACTAAATGCATAAAAAATTATGGGCCAAAACCTTTTGAAGCATAAGCTGCCCCTAGTGTCTGAACATAGAACTGACCTATTGACAATACGCCATGACATAGTTTTTGAGTTTTTTCAAGCAGCTCAGGTGTGAATGCACCCAAAGATATCAGTTTGTTGGTGAGCATCTCTGGTCATAGAATTGACATTGTACCACACCATTCAGCACTAGTCCTCACCTTTCTGAAAGTTTTTGCATCATTGAACATTCTGAATCAGCGGCAGATGCTGTCATGGAGAGAAATCCCTTTAAATTATTGCTCAGCTGAATGTGAAACAGTGCATTAGAGGAAAAAAGTATGGAAAGGGAACAAAAACCTATTGTCAAAAGAGCAAACACTAAATACTGCTCTCAGTTTTCATCCATCATTTCCACTGAAATTGCCATCAGTAATAAAGCAATGAAAACAACTGAGACCTTCTAAGTGGTGTGAAAATAGCAGAAAATCGCTGCTTTATCATATAAATGTTTTTAAGTTTGGCTTTTTAACTGCTGAATACAGACTACTTCCACCTGTTGCTTTGGACAATTATTATCTTTCTTACTGGTGCAAAACAGAGTGTGTTGGGGATCGGCTATAGTCTGTAGTTCAATTTTTTTTCTGTGTCACCAGAAATTGAGATGAATGGATGCAAATTATTGGCTCAATCACAACCAGTTCTTTCATGACAGTAAATGGTAAATGGACTGTACTTATGTGGCGCTGTTGTAGTCTGCTTGACCACTCAAAGCGCTTTACATTGTGAGCCCTCATTCAACCATTCAAACAGACATTCATAAGTGATGATAGAGGCTGCCATGTAAGGCGCCACATGCTCATCAGGAGAAGAAACCATCCACGCAATCATTCCTACAACAATAGAGCAGCCGTTGGGAGCATCTAGGGGTTCAGTATCTTGCTCAAGGACATTTCGACATGTGGACTGCTGTGGCCAGGGATTGAAACATTGACCACAAAGTCTGGTGTGTCTTGGTCATCAGATACTTTCCAGCAACATTTTTGCTCTGGCAATGTTAGACCTAAGAAGAGAGGGAAGAGAAGAGTCACCATGAGAGAAATCAGAACCCAATGAAGTTGGGTCCTGAGTCCATTTTTTTTCAAGCCTCTGTATCAATAACTGTATTACACCCTCTTCTTATACCAATAAATAAACTCTGATGGCACTAGCTACATATAATGAGACAAACTGAGTTTTAGGCTATAAAGCTTCACTCTCCAGCTAGTGTGATGAAATTGTTGAGATAATAGGGTTCTTCAAAGACATGATCAACCTGGACAATACGATGTGACGTTGGCTCAGTTGGTAGAGCGGTTGTCCAGTTATGGTTCGAACAGTAGCCACTGCAGTCCAATGTCAAAGTGTCCTTTATCAAGATACTGAACCCCAAGCTGCTCGCAACGGCTGTTCCATTGGTGTGTGAATTATGGCGTGAATGGTTACTGCTCATGATGAGCATGTGGCGCATTACATGGCAGCCTCTCTCTGAATGTTAGTGTGAATGGGTGAATGCTGACTGGTGTTTGAAAAGCAGACTAGAAAAGTGCTATATAAGTACAGTCCATTTACTATTTAGAAGAATACACCATTTTCCTGCCAACATTTTCCTGCCAACAAAAACTCTCCATCTGTCCCTCAGAACTCAGAACTCTACAGCAAAGCCATTAAATACAGAGCACAACACTGAACATGACCTCAGGCTCCCCACACCACATTCTTCGCACCAGGAATGAAATACTGTAATTGTAATCATGAACATCATCCAAGAAAACAAAAGATGAGGGAAAAAATCTGTTCGGCACATTCCACAGGCAAACAGTTTTATTGGTAAGATGTGATAGTACAAGTGTATCAAGAGTCGTTGTGAGTATATGGTTTGGGTGAGATAGGCTGGTGAAGCACAAGAGAAAAAACTGCACTGACCATCAAATTAATTGAATATTTGTTGATTTAAGAGATTTTATCACCTTTAAGTGTTATACTTTCCTATGGCAAACATAAATTAGGATAAAGTTCAAAATAATGATTAATGTTTTTTTTTAATTATTATTGTTGTTTCATCTGATTAAAAAAAAGGTAAGCATTTTTGAGTTTCAGTTTTTCTTAACAAAATTGAGGCAACTTAAAAGTGAGAGATTTTCTGAAGCTTTTAAAGCAAACTATTCTCTCTAGTGACTCACCACCAAAATACGATTTTCTTTGGGACATTAAACCACAATCTTTCCTAAATCTTGATTCATATGTTCTAGTGTTTTCTAAACATGTCTTGAACGTTGTACAAAACCCCCCACAAAATTGTCAATTACTTTGAGAGAAATAGGTATTATCTTTTTAACAAAAAACAGGCAGAATGTAATATCGGCAGGAGAGGGTGGAGACAGGGAGAAGATGCCTCGTGCACTGGGTGTAGTTCGCTCTGATACCACAAAGGCACAAAAGCATGTAGGTCTACATTATACATGGAGGACCACTGAAGTTTGTGCTCACTCCAAACTGCAGTACAATATATATTTAAATTTTTTTTGGGAAGATACTTAAAAGAAATCCCAAGCGAGCACCGACAAGGAATAGTAAGATAATACCCCTCCTGCACGTTTTAATCTACCACGTACGCAACGGCTCAGGATAAATTTAGCGTGGAGCTGTCAAGGATCTCCAGCAGACACACTTGTGTGCTTCAATGCTTAAATATCCTTCCAAAGGTTGTCCACACTGTCGCACTGCTTTATAAAAAAGCTCAGCCTGCCTGCACCCTGACCTTCAAACACTTCAGGTCATGTTTAATACTATTTGTACATTCACGGAGCACTGTGCATGGCAGCAGTTGGGTAAAATGCTCACCCTGTGCGACTCCAAATAAAAAGTGCTCACTCAAACAGTAGAGTGCAAAAAAAAGAAGGGAGGAGTCTCCAAACCTTCAGTAAAAACTGTTTACTTTTTTCAAGTTCTTTATAAATCACTCCCGTAAACAGCATTCTTAACAGTCATATAGTTAAAGAAGAGAGGATTGTTGGCTTAAGAGGTTCTGCATTATTCACTGATTGGAATGCTGGGAAAATGGAATGTAAAGTAGCATGACAATGTGACATATCACTCACTGAAAGCAAAAATACTAAAAGCATGAAAACATGACAATCAGCTTTTGCTCTGAGAATAAGGTTAATGTCTAATTAAGTCCAACTCAAATCACAAATCAAAAGACATCAAAAATGTCAGAATTTTTTTAGGCAACATGTACTGTTAATATTTGTCATCATAAGGAGAAGAACAAAAGCTTTAGAAAAATTGTCAGATATGTTCCATTATCTCTCTTCTCATGAAAAGTATGTGTGTTTGATTGACAGCTGAGGCCCTTGAATACAAATCTTTTTAACTTTTGTTATTTTCTGATTTCTTTTTTCTCTGGATAAGACTGTATGCTGAAGCAGGAATTTATTGCTTCATGAAAGTTTATAAAGCTTTATAAACACTTAGAATATACAGTGGTATTTGTTTGGGCATATTTGCAAATTGAACAATATTCGGTCCCAGTGTGTCTGTTCACCGGAACACAGCAATTCACCATATTTTTAGATGCAAATATTTTAGCAACAAGTGAAGCCATGTGTTCATCAACAATGTAAGTCACTGATATTTTAGACAGGGCAGCTGGAGGATAGCAAAGAGAGAAAAAAAAAATACTCTAAATTAAATATCATCGAATTTGATTAAAATCAGTAAAAGAAATGTTATAATTTTCTATTTTTGTAAATAATATAATGATTTATTACCTATGCTATTACAAATATGCCTATTAATTAATTATTTAATAACTGTGAATTTGTAGAGAACTAATAATAAATTAATTGAAATTGATGAAAATGTTGTGGTTCTTCTTTTTATTTACAGATACACTGTAATTTGTGATTTGTGAGGTCCTGGATTATTTTTTTGAAAACACCTGATTGCTCATTTATGAAGTTGATCAACAGCTAAAAAAATATTTAAATTAAAAAAAAATCTTGTTAAATTTTCATTGAAAACTTAGCAGTAAATATTTAGATTTTTTTTTTTTTAATTTTGTAGCATATGGAAGCAAATTTAAATTACAATTACTTTTAAGGATAAGGACTATAATGTTTTATTGTAGGAGTAAGGAAATGTGTCATTGAACGACTGTTTTCATATTGCAATGAATTACAAGTAACAAATACTTTTTTTCGTTTTGGATTTTAAGCAGAGCATGTCTATGAGAGTCTGAGTCGAAGACTTCCTTTGAAATGTGTGAACAAAACTACAAGTAGGTCGACGTGAAAATAAGTATTACTACAACTGATGCTTCATTAAATGAAGTCTAACCCCCCACCCTGAGAAAATGTAATTCAACGATCAACAGGATCACATTCTCTCCCTTCTAACCCTCTTACATTTTTCCATTAAGTATACTCAAACTTCTTTTTGTTTTCTCCTGCAACAGGTGAATTATGATTGGCGGGGATTGTTGTCACTGTAATAGAGACCTTTTTCTGTGAGCTATGCATACATGGGTATATATGTGGTAGTGCTGTCACAAACCCATCCTTAATTTTTTTATATCATAAAGCAGCAAAAGGCGCAACTGTGCTTGAGCTTCATCAATGCATGAGCATAGCTGATGAAAACTAATATTTGATTCATAAAGATGTTACTGGAATATCCAGAATACCGAGAAATTAAGTTAAACGAGTAAAGCTGGTATTTTTTGGCACCTTTACTTCCCAACACTGGCTACAAGAGACAGCAGACGACAGAAAGAACAAACATACACAGTCAGTTGACCTACCGTCCTCTGTAGGGACATAGATGTTCAGGAACAGGCAGTCCTCACTCTGCTCCTGCACATAGGTAACCACTGTATCCAAATTTGCAGTGAACCAAACAGGGAGCATGTCGTTGAGTAAAAAGCGGTCCTCTAAGAACTGAGGACAAACTGGAGGAAAGTTAGTAGCGTTCCTGATGCCTGGCCAGGACATTGGCGGCTCTGGCGGCTGAAATCTCCGCTCTCCTGTCGGGGCCAGCGCATAAGGAATCCCCAAATACTGCTGCACTGGCCCGAGGATCTCATTTGGTAATGTAATCTTCATTCCCCGCAATTTTCCATAATTGGTAGTTACAACAGGGTGCTGTTGGGCCTGAACAGCGGCCACCATAATAGACACCAGGCCCATACACAGCAGAATGTGGGCCTTGATTGTGGAGAGACACGTCCATGAAGGACCTGTGGGTACAAACATCGTCCTGCTGTGCTGAGCCGGAGCCTGGCAAATCATGATTATGTTCCAACCTCTTGCCCCTCCTGCCTCTTCTCAAGGTGATTCCTACTCCTCCTCAGGCTATGAACTGAGAAGAAGATTCCCAGTCAAAAAAACTGCGTCCTTAGAGCTCCTCATTGTGAAATCCTGCAAGGAGATAGATAACTGCTATATAAATCCCCATTCCAGAGAGCGAGAGAGCCAAGGATACTCTTTGGTTCCCTGGACTCCAACTGGATGAGATATCCTGAAATAAAAAGGAAGAACATGTGATCCACGAGCAACACATTTGTTCATATAGTAAGTGAAGATGTGCAATAGCAGATTAACACTAGATTTAGCCACAATGCTTCTACTTCATCAATGGTGGTTACCAGTTGACCAAGAGTTCACTCCAACCAAAAGGCCTGTTAAATCTGTCGACTGAATCATTTTTGGCTATGCCCTGGGGGTTACCAGGGAAGGTTATCTAAGTAGCTTGGAAGGTCTACTTCATTCGCTCAACAGATATATATTAACAAATACTTGATGGTTTGCCAAAAGATTTCATTCAGAGGTCCATGATGTCAAGAGATAGAATGATGTTATGTTTGGAGTTTGGTTTTGTTATGTCAAAATGTGGTTGGCATATTGGGCTTTGGAGAGGCTAATCGTAGTCTGAGGGTTCTATGATCAGACACAATTGTACCCATGTTTAATTCCAAAATATGAGCTACTACTTGATTGTAGTGGTGAGTTAGATATTACTCTGTAACATCAATTACTCCATAGACTAAATCCAACCCAAAAGTTTACTTCCTGAATTTATTTGGATGTTTATCTCACTACTACCTCAAGAACATAGGCACTGTGAATCTTGTCTATGGGGGCCATATTGCCATTTGTTAACTGGGCTGTTGTTTATCTTTTGATTAATACACAAATAAGGTACTCAATATCGAATATAAAATATCCAATGTCCATTCAGTGAATGTTAATTAACCCTCTGATCAGTTTTCAGTACATATCAGCAGATTATTCAATGCTCCAAACTATCACGACACTACAGTCAAACGAATGAAAAGTCTTGATATGTGAGTTCTTAGTTCCCGACCCAAATGCGGACACAATCGAGAAAATGACTGGAGGTGGTAACAGAATGCCAGAACCGTAAGTTTTATAGGCTACATTCACACTGCAGGAAAAATTTGCTTAGCTCATATGTGACTTTTTCATTGCAATTCATGTGGGTTAATCCAAAGCAACTGGACTTCTGTTTTGGTTTGAAGACGTTTCACATCTAATCCAAGAGGTTTGTTCAGTTCATCAGATTGGTGGCGGGTAAGGGATTTTATACCTCCAGTAGGTGTTTGGTACATAGAAAATAGTTGCCGGTTGGTTGTGCGGTATGAGGTTTTTTTCATGCCAGCAAAGAACAAACGGCACAAACCACATGGAATCTGGTCTTTTCCACTTCCATACGTGGTCCTAAATAAGACACAGATGGGATTTTTTGCAATGCGACCTCAGTTGGTATCATTAGATCAGAATTCTATGCAACTTTGTCACAAAGCTGCATTGGCAGGAGTCACTTTCCCTCAAGAACATCACCATAAACTCTTTCACCATAGACAATACCATCCAACCTTACTTTAGTTTACTTTATTTTGTTCCCGCATTGTCAACATGTTGCATTATTATTATCTTTATTGTTCTTTGGCTGGGGACAATACATACTGGTCTCTGATATATCTCCCATTTTAAAAGTGAAATGAACAAGATACGATCTAATAAAATTCAGAATAGAGCAATATGACTGGCAGTGTGAATGTAGCCATATAGTACTGTACCTCAGTACCACAGATCACTATTTTTATCAAAGAAAAAATAAAGGTGGAGCTAAAACTAAAAACCAGAACTACTGAGCCATGTCGTGGGCTCCACAAGGATTATAATTCAAAGCAACTCAATTCCATATAGATAGATAGATAGATAGCCTTTATTAGTCCCACAATGGGGAAATTGCAATATTACAGCAGCAGAGCATGTTACAGAGTAAGAATGACACAGAGTAAGAATAACACAGAGTAAGAATAACATCGTGTTATGTGCAATTAAAATAAATTAAAATAAATTAAATTAAAATTAAACGTTATGTGCAATTAAAATAAATTAAAAGGTAGATGTGTGTGTAAGTGTGTGTGTAGTTGTGTAGGTGTGTGTGTGTTGCTAACAGTGCTGGTTGTGGAGTCTGACTGCTGCAGGAAGGAACGATCGGCGATATCGCTCCTTCACACACTTGGGGTGAAGGAGTCTTATATATATATATATGCTGTCCGTCTTCCCCAAACCGTCACTTAACCAACAAATGTACAATGACCTGGTGGTGGAAAAGTTCCAAAAGAGACTTAGAGTTTTCATATCTTCGGTAGACATTTGTAAACTAATTTAGGAAATGACCAAGCTTATTTTAATTTGAAATTACGTGATTGTGAAATGCAAAGAAAGTCATCTATGGGACCAGACAAGTGATGCTAGTAAACAAAGTGCAACAATGAACCTTGGCCCGCAATGTCCCTGTGGAGAGTCCATCACAACTTGTCTTTCCTTAGTTTTTTATTTGTACCAACTGCTGCAGACTTGGAGAACTCAGAAAAATCTGCAATGTCAGAGATGTCCAGGCATCAGGCCATCATTTTGACTCTCATCACCGTGACTGTTATTCTTGTTAACATAGAAAACTGTTATTTTCATGAACAGAATTATCCGTGAAGTTTAAGTGAACTACTTTGAACCAAACCATTTTGACTCATGACGCAAATCACTTGGATAACCTCCTTGGATAATCTTCCCTGTTAAAAAACATCTCTCATTTGCATGTGTATCGATGAAACTTTGCACAGTGTTTGTCTTCAGTAGAGAACACTTTGAAGGGTATGAAGAATTGACTGAAAGTGTTAAAGTATTGTTGGTTCTGCAGTTTTGAGCTAGCTTCTAACTCAATGTCCTCCCAGAATTTCTTAAGAAAATGCAGCTTTATACAAACAAGGACAGGCAACCTTCCAAACCTAAAATGTCTGCCACCAATCTAAGGTGATCTGAAATGGGAAATGAAATGTCTGTTTTTCTAAAAAAAAATTAAGAACTAGCAATGGGAAGATACATTAATTTTTAAGACGGCATTTAACAAGCCTGGATCATACCTTTGGAGTGAAAACTGTTTGTTATAATGATGCTACTGTTCCTCTCAACACTGAATTTTCCAAATGAATATTCTTGGACTGTCTTTCAGAACTCCTCTGCTGGGGTTAAAGATAATGAGTGCAAAGAGCCTACTGTCTGATTCTAAAATGTTAAGAATGATAGAAATAGACTTTTGTCAAATTATATTCTAACAAAAGCAGCAGCACTAAGCATGAGCCATAATTTGCTGTTTTTGATATTTGGTTGGTAGAACTTGACGGCATATGGCTCAATGTGATGCTGCAGGATTTCATTGTTGGTGTTGATCATCATACTAAATTTTATACTTGAGGGTTTGTTTGCCGGCTCATTCACCACTTCCACAAACTAAACACATTTCTTTACTGTGAAAACAAACAGGAGTCAATTCGAGAGCACATATCCTCAACATCCCTCAAAACAACGGACAAGAAATTCAACAGTGTATGAAACATCTTCTAGTCCTTTGGTGAGCCCAGTCTACTCTATATTATTTAGGATGTATGCTGTGAACAATGTGATCAATCAGGATAACCATAGAATAAATTTTGCGTGGAAAATTTTTAAATATTTGAAAATTACAACTATTAAACAGCGCAACACGTCTAAATTAAATTATGTGTAAAGTTTTGTGAAGTTAGAATATAGTTATAAATAATATAGTTTGTGTGATTACTTCATACAAGATGAATATCCTCAAGGTTCATCCTAAAAAAAATACATATATAGAAAGTTTTAAATGTCAAATGACCCAATTAATGATTATAGTAAATTTATAAGGTTTGGTGAAGCTAGAAATGTTTAATTATCAAGGATAAGATGACCATCCTGAAGGCTCACCTTCATAATTCCATGGAAAAATCTAAAACCAAAACATAATGTTACTCACTGATGCGATGGAATGATAGTCTACATTATTTGTCTGAAGTGACATTTTAGGATAAACTGTCATTCTGTTCGCTTGGGTTGAAGTCAGTGTGCTCCTGGAATCTCCTTGGCAGAAAAACTTCGGTCATTTGTATTTCTGTCATTACTAGAAGAAACTGTCAGAGGGACCCTGTCTACCAAATTAAAAACTGTCACAGATATTTTGAATCACTGCAGGTGAGAATTAGTAACACATACATCATGATGCATTTGTGTAAATTTTTGTGCTTTGCGTTTTTTTTAAATGCTTCTTAAGTTTCTGAAAAGAATTTAAAGTACAACAAACAAAATTATTACAACAGAAAACAAAATGTTGTATAATAGCATCTTTTAAGGTGAGCAGGTTTTTTTTTTTTACATGAGCACAAGAGCACTCTGACCTCATAAAGATGAGTAGCAGGTTCATGAAAAACAGCTTCATCAAACACAGCATATTAAATTGTTTTTTTTCTTGCTAAAAAGTATAAGGAATCGGTTCCACCAGCTCTAATACATTGAGTGTTAGCTGCCAAATGTTTGCATCTGCTGAACACATTGTCTCAAACTCTTTGAGGGATGGTAATCATGTAACCTTTTTGTAACTATTTCACAAATGTAGTAAACAGTACATACTGAATTTGTGAGTCGGTGGAAGCATTGTAAACTTTGTCAAATGTTGCCTATGAATGCTTGTTTTTTAAATTTTCAAGTATGTTCATTATATGCTTTCATTAATTAAGTTTTCTGCTTTTTTCAAAACAATATGGTAACCACTTTTTTAGGAGATGAAGATATTTATTTAGATACAAAGCAGAGAGGTGAAATCTCATTCCAGGAAGTCTCTCATGCAGAGATGCACTGTAACTTCATGGATGATAAAAATCTATTCTGAACAAAAATTACTACTATTGGGGAGGAAACATACTACTTCAGTGATATATTTTGAAGCTGAGAGCTTATATTATATTTTCTTCTCAAAAGTGATTTGCGATTGAAGGCCCCAGTTTGCTTCAAAAAACATGCTTGTAAGGGTGTTCAGATACAGATCTGAGGGTGTTCAGATCTGTATCTGAACACCCTCAGATCTGTATCTGAACACCCTCCTCCACTTTACAGTCTTGAGATTCAATAAACAATGAACATTTACAAATTTTATGTGTAGGTGTGAAAACAGTGGTGGTACTTAAATTTATCTCTCCTCTTCATTCTTCATACACATGCTTTTGTCACTTTCCATTAGAATAAAAGAGTTTAAACATCAAAAATTTCCCCCAAAAAAGTCAGAAATCTGTTCATTTGAAAGATCCATCCATCCATCCATCCATGCCTCTTTATGTAACAACAGACTTTTCACCCTACCTTTGTATATGACATTTAAAAACAATCAGAAATCTTTTATTTGTTCAAGATGTTTCAAATTACACTAACTATGAACTAGTTAATTTAAGCAGGGTGTGAGATTTTAAAAAATCCATTCTCTTTACCTAGCTTAATCAATATTTGGGAGAAATACACTCACACTTGCAATCACTAAAATACAAATGATAAATTTACGGAAATAGCTAATTGTTTTTTAAGTTGTGCAAATAATTTTGAGTGATGCACCAGAAACGAAGCTTGATCCCATGTGCATGCAGAGTATCCAGCTGAAAGTATTCCTTGTTCCAAAAACATGGAATACTTCTGAATAAGCAAATCTAACATCTAAAATCTAAAATCTAAAATCTAAAATCTAAAATCTAAAATCTAAAATCGTGTTCATATGATTGATCGTGATGTGTAAGCCCAGTGATGAACTGGAAACCTGTCCAGGGTGTCCTACATCCACCTTTCGCCAATTCCCAATGGGATTGACTCCAGCCCCAACATGATCAGTCATAATAGAATGACTAGAAGGATTGGTGGTACTATTTGTCTTTTAAACGTAGCCTTATTAGTCACCTTGAATAAAAGAAAAAGCTAACTGACAATTTGGTTTTGATGTGATTTTGAAATCTAAATTGCTTTAGGTAGGTAATTGGGCCCATTGTAACAGTTTTTTCAAACATATTTTGATTCTCTCATGAAATGGAATTTGCTATCATTCATTCATTTACTTCTGCTTTTCCGGGGTCGTGTCACAGGTTAAGAAGCGCATTCAAGGGGCATTTGAGTGCTGTTATCAACTGCAAAAAAATTTACTTCATGAAGGAGCTTTAACGATGATGGAGATAAACCTGGTTAGTGCACTCTAAGAAATTCTAATCTTAAAAATATAGACAATTTACAAGATACCCTGACTTAAAGGGAATAAATATATATTAGGGAAACATCTTGTGAGAACTGCTTCTCCAGGTGGTTATGACAAAAAAAATGAGAGCCCCTGTATGTATAAGGAGTTTCTAAAGTTCTAAAGTGGAACTGGATCACCATTGACACTAATAGAAATTAAAGTTGAAATGATAATTTTTAAAAAAAGACAAAGATTTTTTTCCAGACAGAAGAATAAAACGAATTTCCAGACTAACACTTGTTTCTATATTAGTAGAATTTGCTTGAAGACTGGATTATAGAACAAGGTTCAAAGCATGCTGTAGATGCTTTACACAAGAATAAGTGGAAGCTACACTAAAGACAGATAGCAAAGGATAATATACCTGTAGTTATTAATTCATAATATTTTATCACCACGTGATGCATGCCCATTGCAGACTTGAGGAAAACAGTTTACACAAACACCATTTCTTAACAAACATACACAGATCCAAACACACACATAACATATTACAGATATAAACAGACATTTTTTACTTAAATATTCCCATTGGGCCATATTTTGTAAGGGTACTCCCAATATTGCACCTTAGCAGGTGCCTGCATAATAGCCTACACGGTTATTCCACTTTAAAGCGGCAGCCCGTTGAAGCCGCAGTCCATGAATGCCACCCAGAGTGAATACAAGCTGAAAATCGCAGCATTAGCAGCGGTTTAACTGTAAAAATTCATGCAGCACTCCTTCCCCCCACCCCCCTCCCTTCCCTTTAAATCTGCTTCCAGATATCCACACCACCATCTTGTGGTTATTTGGGAAGTCATGCGCGTTTGGGTCTGCAGGAACATCTCTGTTGCGCCTCAGTCATATATGGAGTTGTGGAGAAACGCAGGTGTGAAATGGGTTTGCCATTTTTCCACCGTTAGATCACAAGCTCCTCTCTAGCCATCGTGTCGCATTTAAGTTAACCAGGCTGTTGCTTTACCAGCGACTTTTGGTAAAGTGTGTCATAGGGCGCAGCTGAACCTTGATCAGCACAAATAATAAACTGATGTGATGTGATGATGAAATGTTTTTCTCATTAATTTTTTGGACAAGTCGTTTGGTGCCTGTTGCCCATTTTCTATTGTTACTTGACCCAGTTGGGGAACATTAAACGTCATAGGATGAGTCCCTGGTGGATTATGATCTCTGGACTGAGCACGTCCGGACGAGCCATCAGAGGAGGGGGAGAGGGGAATTCTGCTTCTGAAAACGCGCATTAATTCAGCCGTCTGTCTGCACATTTAATCTGTTTTCCTAGGACTGCGAAAGGTTTGAGGGATAGCTTCACAGAAAGCGAGTGGCTTACTTACCTCAGCCTGTTGTCTCCAACGTCTTCAAACCAAATATACCCCAAAATGGAAAAAAACAAAAACAATAATGTCCACGTCCAGCCTCCTGCCGCACAAATCCAAAGTAAGAGGTGCTGGCAGTCCCGATGCACTGAAGACAGGTTCTGTGTGTGTGCGTCAGTGCGCGCGCACGCGCGTGTGTGTGACTGTGTGTATAGGAGGAGGGAGAGATGTAGCTTTATCAGCACAGAAGATGTTTCAATGAGTCATTGCAGAGGCTCTGAAACGCTACTGAATCGAATTGCTCTCATAGAGCCAGTGTGTTGTGAGGACAAGATTAGTGATAGAGAAACCAGGTCTCCCTCTCTCCCCCCTCTCTCTTTTTCTCTCTCCCTCTCTTGCTTGCCATTGGACTATATTTTACAAAGCCTGCAGCCAATGGAATGCTGCATTCTCTCCATCACCTTTAACCAACTTCTGTGTTGTGACAGTCCTGGCATGAGAATGGATCATGGTTCTCTTCAAACCAACAACAGCTGGGTCCTTAAAAAAGTGCAACATGATCAACTAGAGAGCTTAGTTGATTGTATTGGTATTACTGGGATTGAATTGGCCCAGTAATTGTGAGCCCAGGGCCCCAATCATCCATTTAAGCTTACTAAAAGCAGGCTGGATTGTAATCACTGAGTTTTTGTTGATATTTGCTTTAGCACCCATATGATTGGATAGACAAGCAGAAGTTGTACTTGTGAAATCCTGTCCTCACAGACAAAACATTCATGGCTGCACCCCTTTATCCAGATACTCAAAAGTGCGGTTAAGTGGTTCCTTATTTCGTACGTGTCCCACTATAAAGTGTATGTTTCTTTAAAGTCTTTCAAGTAGCTATTGCATCGTTGATTTAAAAAAAAGCTTTTGCAGTTTCAAAGGAAGTGAAATTCTGAATCTGAGCTGTTATATTGAACACCCCTACCTTGGCATGTGTCTCAACCCTTTATTGTGTGGATTGGAACGTATCACAAGTTAAATCAAAAGCTTTGCCTTTCTTACATTCATCTCCATATCTTTTGGTATGGGTCATATGATGTTCAAAAGAGCAGAAAAAAATCCAGATCCTCTCCGAAATATAATTGAGGAATCCTTGCTACATGTCCAATCATTCTAACAAGTTTTTGTCAAACTCTTGTCAAACTCTGCAGTAGATAATAGTTATAATTAAGTAATAGATCTGCACAATAGACAGCAATGATTACAATTGAAAATTAATATCTCATTATAGAAAGTAAAAAAAATTAAATGCTGTCTCTTCTCCGTCATCTAGCTCCACTCCTGTCGTGAGCCCCACCCTCTAATCTCGTGAAGTTGTGAAGGGTTTATGTAATCCTGCTAACAGCTCAATGTATTAACCAAACAATGAACAAAATGTGTCTATTGGTAGATATTGGCGTGACCCTTTTTTTTGTGTTTTGTTTTGTTTTGCGTGAGGGCAGCCTTTCAGTGCACGATCCACAATTATTGTCAAGGTTAAAACAACAATCAGTCACTGATAACTTCACTGATTTATTGTGCATTTTATTCTATAGTCTATCCTTTATATTATGGTTCATTATTTTCCTCATCACTGATAGTTAATTCAATAATACAGTTTTTATTCATATCTTTATTTCAAACCCATTTCGTAATTTAAATATAATATATTGATATAACCCATAAGTAAGCAATTCATATACATTTTATTTGATCTCAGGAAAGCCATGACAAGCACTATTAATAAAACTCATATTGTATCTTTTCAGTCTACATTTAAATTCAGGCATTGACAAAAAGGCTGCATATGGATGTTATAGCTTTTAAAGATAGAATACTACTATCGGTGATATTAAGGTCAAGTTCATGCAAATCAAAATGTCTGTCATCATGACGTCAGTGAAAACAGGCCTATAGCAAAACAGTGCTGCTAGAGCAGCACAGAATACTGGTCTCCCTTTGATATTGTCATAATTTATTCCCCCTCCAAACATCATCAAAGCAAGCAGTCTAGGGGATCCTCCATACTTCTAAGGTCATTTCATCAGTTTCTGTCAGAAGCTCGGCCCAGAATGACCGGGCAACTCTGATGCAACTGATGAGGAGTGATCCCCTCTGCCTGAGTTAAACCAAATCTATTATTATTATATTATTATTAAATCAAAACTATTACTGTTATTTTCAACCTGGGATCCCAGCTACCGCCGCGGCCCGACAGTGGAGCGGTGGAAGAAAGTGTAATACTATAAACTGATATCATTGCTTCTCTCTCTCTCTATCTCACATTTTCAAAACAAACGGCACTAGGCCATCCACCCTGAGTCTTGGATCTCGAGAATTCTGCCCTTTAAAAGGCATTTTTTTTCTCGCCACTGTTGCCAAGTTCTTGCTCACTGAGGAATTTGTTGGGTCTCTGTAAGATAATTACAAAAACATTTTGGTCTAGACCTGGTCTTTTTGGAAAGCACCTTGAAAAATCTGTTGTGAATTGCCGAATGATTGATTGATGAATGACTGATTGAAGAGGAGCTGCACCTGCAGTCCTTCTTCAAATGGGAGGCAGAATGAGGTGAATTCCATTAGAGATTTTTTTTGTTTTTTAAAGGAAGGTGTCCTATGTGGAGATTTGGAGCACAGGAACAAATCAATTGGGGAAGGGAGATTTATATGTCTTTGGCAGATGTTTGTGCTCTGTGTTTATGCTGTACGTAATTAAATTTTGGTGCGGGTTCTGGATCAATGTAATGACTGAGGAAAGTTTTTTTCCGTTTCAGTGACATTCTAAGATATGTAATTTTCTCAGAAAATAGTACTCATGTGGCAACAATTCCCACATGAATAATGAAATACCATTATATAGTGTGTTTATTAGAATTAACTGATTAGGTTTGTGTCTCTAAGTATTATATAACTATAATTTTCATCTTTGTACAGGAAACAACAAAATATATAAACTGATTAGATTGTCTAGCTTGGTGGGCAAATAAAGAATTGATTAGATTTCGAGGCTCACACGGATGTTGATTTTTGTGTCTGCTTTTTTAAAATGGTGATATAGGGCATCTAGTGACATTTCGGTGAATTTTTAAAATAACAATTGAAACCTGTGGGAAAAATCAATCAGATTTAGTGGATTAATATTTATAAATATATATGATTTATTATGGATCTGGGTTATGTCCAAATTAAGTCATTTATGTGCACTTGCTTTAATAAACAGTAGCTGGGGCCAATACTTTAAGTCTACATGTCTAATAGTTTTTTTTACATTTTGTTTGTCCAATATTTATTTATGTTTCTGAATTTTTACCTTATTCAAAGAAATCAATTAATGTAGACAGACAGACAGACAGACAGACAGAGAGAGAGAGAGAGAGAGAGAGAGAGAGAGAGAGAGAGAGAGAGAGAGAGAGAGAGAGATAGATAGATAGATAGATAGATAGATAGATAGATAGATAGATAGATAGATAGATAGATAGATAGATAGATAGATAGATAGATAGATAGATAGATAGATAGATATATAGATAGATAGATAGATAGATAGATAGATAGATAGATAGATAGATAGATAGATAGATAGATAGATAGATAGATAGATAGATGTGCAGTTGGGAGATACACAATTGATTGATGTGTGGTTTTTGTTTTGTTGAACTGTACCCAAAGGACCTGCAGTAGCTCTTCGTGTTACACAGTGACTGTGATACCAGCCTGTTGAGACTCCTCTGTCCATCTCCGCGCTTCCTTCACCCCAGCAGACCCCAGCATATTATATCATATTTACAGTTTTTTTATTCTTAGACTTAATAGAATTTTAGAACTGCTTTATGAAGACTGACAAGAATAAAAATACTTTGTCTAAGATTTTATCAATTTTATTTCCTCGTTTATTAAAAACAGAACCGCGTAAAATTTGATCCAAGAATTTTAGCCTTTAACCAGGGCTGCTTGTTGCTGACGAAGTGTACATTCGCCATCATGCCATCCTAAATTTCCTTGACTCAGATTTAATTCTCTTTCTTTAAGCAAAACAATCTAATTTGAAGTGGAACATTATTATTTAAGACAATGGAAGTAGTATCGAGTGCTTTGTTAAGATCTGCATGACATAAGGTAATGGTTGCGATCGGTTAGCTATAAACCTGTGGAATTTGCTTGTTTTGGAGGAACCACTCCTCTCACACTGTTTATGCAGGGTTAGCTTGAGCCCTCAAGACTGAAAAGCTATGTACAGCAAATATGAGGATCTTCTTGTTTAGATGGTCTAGAGTTCTAAAGTTTCTACTCCTGTAAAGCCTTATTCACGAGGCACAATCTGACGGCAATTCATTTATTTCTATCTAAACCAACTTTTTTTTTTACCAATGCAACCTTTTTCAGCTTCAGAATTCAGAATCAGAAGGACTAAATATATAACTCCTTTCACAGGACAGGATTTGATATTCAATAGTGAAAAGTCAATGTTTGTAGCTACATGAGGTCTCTTTGGTGTATAAACAAGATAAAGACCATTGTGAATCCAGCTTTGGATTGAGTGTGTGTGGATGGACGGAGCATGTTGCAGTGCACTCGCTTGTAGAAAAAGAGACTGTCAGACCTAAAGACTTACCGCAGTAGCACCAGATGAGGGCATGATGTGTGGCACTTAATACTTCACAAACGACAAGCTTCCCTCTGATGATATAGACAAACAGTGGAAAGTAACCACATGGAGAGAGACAGAAATGGGGGATCTGAAGTGGTTAGGTTGCGTCTCTTACTCTGTGTTTAAGCACAGACAATTCCTGTCACCTCAGGGTAGCAAATAGATACATAAAGGCAGTAAAAGGACTATTGATGCATGACGATGGCATTATTCAGGGGTGGCCAGCCCTCTGTTGTTGACACATGAAAATGAGGACAAGGTCTCTTCAGTGAATACACAGCAATTGTTATACAGTAATTTCTTTGCAAATTCCCTGGAGACAAAGCCTCTGCTTGCTTGTTTTACACATAATCTTTAAGGGAGAATAACATTTACAGTTTTGTCTCACAAAGTAAGCTAATTCTGCCATTACGCCGCTGTTACTTTAGCTCGTGTGTGTGCGTTTGCTCCACACACACTAGATAGTCCGGAAATATCAGATCGCAAATTAGTCTGAAAACTCTGTAAAGAAAACATTTCAGCCTGCTGATAAGAGATGCGGTCTTTGAAAGCACGTCAAAGACGTCTAGGTGTATTGAAGGTGTATTGCATCAAGTGTACCAGTAGTCTGTGTCCAAAGGCCAAAGGGCCACTGGCCCCTTCACTTCACATCCCTATTCCAATTTTAAGTGGCAAATGGTTATCCTGCCACTCACTCCCCTTTTCCATCTACTCTAAGTCATAGAGTATGGTAAGGAGGTAAGAATGAGGTAAGTTAAACCCTGATTCAGTTACCATGGTAACTTACTCAGTGAGCCTAACCTGCTTCTTGGCAGGATTTCTTCAACAAACCCCGAGTTAGTCCCTGTCTCCTCTCCTCTCTTACTGAGCCTGAAGAAAAGCTGTCAGACATGACGTGTCCTTTTACCTTTCTTTTATTGATATGGAGGCCAAAATCATTCGTAAAGCTTTATTACAGGAGCACAGCTCCAACATCACACAACGTGGACATATATATTTAATAATATATTCAAATACATGAAGTGTTTCATGTGTTGAAAAAATTAAGGAAAATGTATTTGCGTTACAATCC
Organism: Lophius americanus; assembly: GCA_037951165.1. Lineage (NCBI taxonomy): Eukaryota > Metazoa > Chordata > Actinopteri > Lophiiformes > Lophiidae > Lophius > Lophius americanus. The sequence goes on from JBBDHG010000099.1 coordinate 7,618,635, forward strand.
AGTACAAAAAATATTTAGAGAAAGATTGAAGGACAGATGGAAAAACAGATAGACAGAGCAATAGCTATATCCTCACACTTTATGAGCTGGGAGGGTAAAAAACACGTACTGTTGAAAAACAAATGATGGTCCCGCTAAGAGAAAACCATATGGAATGACATATGGCTCAGAATGCAATTGATACTGGTTAAATGTGCCTTCAGTTTTGAATAAATTGCCTACAGTTTAACCATCAATTCACAGACATATTCATCACACTTCCTTTCCGGTTTCCCTCCTGTAAAACCACACATGCAGGTACCGTCCATTCCCCATTTCTGCAACTCATAAATACATGGCAGTTGGAGCTAAACTATTGAGGCTCATTAGCCCAAAATAAACATTACCCACGGTCTACTGCCTACTCCTTTCTCACTTGTTCTTCCTTAGCAGAAATCTGCCAATGAAGCTGTGATTCATATCGTCTCCTGAATAGTTGATGTTGGCTTGTGTCTGTTGCTTCAACTCTGTGAAATGTTTTTTATTTATTAGCTTTTGACAGGGCAAACCTGTTTACTGAAATGCAGACCATGTCATTACTTCATGAAACGGGTAAAGCTCATATCAATATTATAAAAAATCTGTAATCAGTTTTTACAATGGAAGTTGTAACCCTTCCATTCTTTTGTGAAAGTATTAACTTTTATACCAACAACATATCTATAACATAATTATAATAAGTTACCATCAAAGGATTGATTTACAGAAGTTCTGTAAATATTTTCAAATATTTTTTTTACCATCCAAGAATAATCCCATCCGTAAAAATGTAATTGTTTCTGGTCACTTAAATATGTAATATGCAATGTTTAAAAATGAATGGGTTATTTCTGGTGTCTGTTTTAAAGTGATTTGAATGGTGGTTAGAATAAAAATGTGCTAAAATCTTATTTTCCATTCAAAAATGACCAAAGCTTTGTTAGGAACTTTGTATAGTGTTGTACTTTAAAACACCTCAACACAACTGCCTGTGAACATTTCTCTTGGAAAATATAGACTTTCTTCAATAGTTGTTGTTTAAGACTTCCATCATCCTGCATACTTGTTTTGTTATTGTCTATGTTGGAGAGACCAAGAACATGAGCAGCTGATGTGCATTTAAAGTGAATTTTAAAAGCTTAGATTAGGTGACCCTTGCATCGGGCCCTCCTACCACATTATAAATTGCAATTTCATTCCTTGATGTCTGACTTTCACACTGCCTATGCACGATTTCAAACATTTCCAAAAACTATCAGCATCTCCATCATATAGCTTTTTACACAGACATTTCACGTGTTGATCTTACATAGCTCCTACAAACTGTGTACTTTCCATTTACTAAAGCTTTTATCGAAAGGGAAACTGCCATTGTTTACAAATGTATAGAATTGCTGTTCTTCAACAGCTACAATGGAAATGGAAATATGCGGCTGTCATTATCCTTTGTTCAGGTGCTTCTGGGCAAGGTTCTGCATTGTGGTTTGACCTAAGGTTCAATCTAAAAGACTGTGAGAACACATAATAATTAAATGGTTATTCTTAAATACCAAATTTACAACACAAATTACTTAATTAAATTTACACAACATTGTTTGAATGATACATAAGATAAGATAAGATAAGATAAACCTTTATTAGCCCCACAATGGGGAAATTGCAGTGTTACAGCAGCAAGAACATGTTATAGAATACAGAATAACAGAGCAACATTATGTACAATTAAATTAAATTATATGTGCAGTTGTGGACATGTTGGGTAATGTATTGTCCCATATTGCAAAGTGCAAGTGAGGTAGGTGTGTGCTGTGTGTGTGTGTGCGTGTGCGTGTGTTACTAGCAGTGCTGGTTGTAGAGTCTGACTGCTGCAGGAAGTGAAGATCGGCCGTATCGTTCCTTCACACACTTGGAGTGAAGGAGCCTGTCGCTGAAGGAGCTCTCCAGTGCAGAGATGGTGTCCTGCATGGGGTGGAAGACGTTGTCCCGGAGAGATGACAGCTTGGCCATCATTCTCCTGTCTCCCACCTCCTGCACTGAGTCAAGAGGACATCCCAGGACCGAACTGGCCTTCCTGATCAGTTTGTCCAGTTTCCTCCTGTAAGCAGATGAGATGCTGCTGCCCCAGCAGATCACTCCATAAATGATGGCTGATGCCACTGCAGAGTCAAAGAAGGTCTTCAGGAGTGCCCCATGCACTCCAAAAGACTTCAGTCTCCTCAGCAGATACAGTCGGCACTGACCCTTTTTTCCGACCCGGCTCTGACCCTTTTTTATACAACTTTCTCAGAGCTCTGGTATGTAAACCTTTTTTGAGGCCCTGCTCACAATTCTTCCTGTGGCACGATATGCGATTTACTGTACTTTGGGTTCTGGATTAAATCTTTAACCCTTACACTGACAAGGAGGAAGTACCTGCTACCTTCTTTCCTCATATCTAGAAGGTAGTGAGTTCAAATCCACCTCCACTGGCCTTTCTGTGCAGTATGAAGTTTGAATGTTCTCCCCATGTCTGCGTGCATTCTCTCCGGGAATGTCCTCCCACAGTCCAAAAATATGCAATCTAATCTAGGAAACAGAGGACCCTGACCCTAAATTGCCCATAGGAGTTCATTTGAGTGTGAATGTTTGCCTGTCTCTCTTTATAACAAATAAATTAATATTATTACATATTGTGCATATTTGGTGAAGATACTGGCGTTGCATGGTCGCTGCTTCTCCGTCCAGACAGAGAAGTCCGCTTCTCCATCCGAATTATTTACACAATACTGCTTCTGTTTTGTGTAAAGCGCTACACAAGTACAAAGAATTATTTTTATTATTACTTATGATGCTTTTCACTGACCGAGGCAGAAGAGCAGGCTCGCGTCAGAAAGCAGGCCCGCGTCAACACGACAAGTTGGCCCCGATCAGGGAGGTTTGGAAGAAGTGGGAGGAGCACCTGCCACTTCCTTACAACCCATTTCCTGACATCACTGTCGATGAGAATCGTGACGCTTCAGACAGTACATGCCAAGTAAACCATCAAAGTATGGTATAAAGATATGGGCAGTATGTGATGCCAAGAGGAGTTATGCCTGGAACATGCAAGTCAATACAGGGAAACCTGCTGACAGTGTTCCCGCAAAGAACCAGGGGACGAGGTTGGTCCTAGAAAAGACATGCATGCATGACAGCCTGTCTTCAAGGACACAATTTTACGACGTTACAGTGATTTGACATGATGATTTTTATGCTGGACATCTCCAAGTCCAGTAACATTCTGCAGCCGTAGATAACAAATAATAATACTGCAGAGTTTAAAACTAAATCAAATATTACTTATTCAACAAGTTTAGTCATATCTTAAAAAGTTACTGAACTAGCCTCTGAAGAAATTCCTCATTATAGGTTAGTATTTTTTTGGAGTAGATTTTGTTTTCTTGAATCATTATTTTGCAAACTAATAATGGTTCCAAAATTCTAGAAGCACTAATAATGATTCCATTATTAGTGACCCCAAGATCTGCTGGAGACTTTTTAAGTAGGTTGACATTTTATTTCTAATTGATATAGTCACCATTGTCTTATGCTGTTGAATGCATGCTGAATAATTTTTTCAGATCTATAATTACTTGCTTGAACTTGTTTTTTTGTGTACATCAATATTTTACTGTATGTGTCAACTTCATTATTATTTCCAAAGTACAAGAAGGTGGTACTGAATTTATTTACCGTGATATGCGAAATCCTCTTTGAATTTATCACATTCATAGGTTACTCCATTTCTGCCTTTATCTATCTCTCTTCTTTCAGCTGCTGCTGGCAAAGATGAAAGGTGAGCTGTGAGATGCTTCAGTCCAAAAACCTGAAAAAACTCCAGAACATACAGATGCCTATTCTGTGAGTATCCGAACATCTCATTCATCATGAATATCATGAGTTGGTCCTCCCAAAAATGTTTTGCTAAATGTATGCTACCATCAAATATCTAACCATGCATAAAATAAAACAGAATTATTATCTTTTACTATCTTTTTTGTTAGAATATAAAAATTGCATAATCCAACATAGCAGTATGTATCTTAATTGATTTCACTGTCAACTGCATATCTTACATATCTAATGTTCTTCTTTTCTGATTCCATCTGCAATCTACGTCTGTCTCTGTGTGTTCCAGGGAAATATTGAGTGCCAGTTTGATTGCAGAAGACAACATTTCTTCTCTGATGGAATTCAAGTCACCTTGTTTTCAGCATCTTCCAGTATTATCCTCCAGTGCAGGACTTATGTCAACAAGGCTTCTTTATATAGTTTATATACCCTGAGTATATAAGTTCTTTGTTTATGTAACACAGTATAAGTACACTACTAAAGAAAATAAAGGACAAACATCCACATCCCAGATCTGGATAAATGAAATATTCCAGTTGAAAATCTTTATTGATTACATAATGTAATTTGTTGAGAACAAAATGACCTAAGAACTATCAATGGAAAACAAAATAATTAACCCATTGAGGTCCTGATTCAGAGTCATAGTCAAAATCAAAGTGGAAAAATTAGATCACAGGCTGATCCGACTTTTTTTATTCCTCTAGACCACTCATAATGTGGCTCAGTAATGTGTTTGGCTTCCACGTGCCTGTATTCACTCCCTACAACTCCCACTCCCTACGTCTTCACGATACATGATGTCCCAGAGGTGCTCAATCGGATTGAACGGGCAGGCCAGTCAATAGCATCAATTCCTTCGTCATCGAGGAACCGCTGACACACTACAGCGACATGAGGCCGGGGATTGTCATGCACCAGAAAGAACCAAGGGCCCACTGCACCAGCATAAGGTCAGAAATGGGTCTGAGGATCTAATCCGTTACCTAACAGCAGTCGGGGTACCCCTGGCTAGCACGTGGAAATCTGTGCGGCCCTCCAAGGAAATGCCTCCCCAGATCATCACTGACCCGGAGCCAAACCTGTCATGCAGGAGGATGTTTCATGCAGCATGTACGTTCTCCACAGCGTCTCCAGACTCTCTCAAATGTGCTCAGTGTGAACCTGCCCTCATCTGTGAAGAGAACAGGGCGCCAATGGCAAATTTGTCAATTCTGGTGTTCTGTGGCAAATGTCAATCGGGCTGCAGTGTGATGGGCTGTGAGCACAGGCCCCACTTGTGGACGTCGGGCCCTCATGCCACCCTCATGGAGTTTTTATCTGACAGGTTGGGCAGAAACGTGCACACGAGTGACCTGTTGGTCATTTTCTAGGACTCTGGTAGTGGCTCCTGTTTCTCTTTGAAAAATGAGCAAATAGCGGCCCTTCTGACGGATTATTGCCAGCCCCCTCCATCTCTCCTGTTGTACTGGTCTGTCTCCTAATATCTCCTCCACACTCTTAAAACTGTGCTGGCAAACATAGCAAACCTTCTGGCCCAAGGCGTGTATGGATTTGCCATCCTGGAGGAAGTGCACTACCTAAGCAGACTCTGTGGGCTGCAGATTCCACCTCATGCTACCACTAGAGGCAATCTCACTGGAAAAATACAAAACTAGCCAAGAATCGGCCGGAGACGAGGAGGAGAGGGAAATTGTCTCTGGCCACCAACTGCAAAACCATTCCTTAATAGGGGTGGTCTCGGTAATTGCCTCTCCTTTCTACCTGTCATTTGCATTATGCATGGTTTTCATAATACACTGCTCAGAAGAAATTAAGAGAACACTTAAAGCACAAATCAGATCTTGTTGAAAAAATATTCAGGTTTGAAATCTGTATTGATATTCATTGTCCATTTTGCTTAGACCAAAAAACAAAAAAATAAAATAAAACAACAACAACTTCAAAAATATGAGAATGGGTAATAGAAATCAAAGTCATGCATGCCCTGAGGACTGGATCCTAATTCACACCAAAAATCAAAGATAAAAACTGAAATCACAGGCTGTTCTCTATCGTATTGAGACTATATCTCCACTGAACTTTGTATTTATACGTATGGGGCTTCTGTCCCAGCTCTGATCTCTTTGATCTCTTCGCCGGCCCCATTACATTCACAGAAGTTGCCGTTCTAAGTTTGTTTACTCCCACTCCCGCTCGGATAACTCCATTCCGTCCTTTTGGTCTGAGGTGCACACTGTTGCGTCTCAGACGTGTCATCAGAATGCTGTCGCTTTTCCCATTAGTGTGACTGGATTTTCCTCGATAAAGTTATCCACTGTGCAGGTTAGAAAATGTAGAGTGGATTTCAGTCTTCTTTGGCCAATACAGAGACTCACTGCTCCATCTAGTATTAAAATCAAACTCTTTAATTCACAATCTCTCACAAACAAATTATGCCTCATACATGACCACATCCTGGAGAAATGTCTGGACGTTATGTGCCTTACAGAAACCTGGCAACAACCAGATGATTTTTCTGTCCTGAATGAGACCTGTCCCGCCGGTTACTGTTACCTCCAGAAAGCCCGCAGCACTGGTCGTGGTGGTGGTCTGTCTGTCATCTTTGGACAGACCATCACCATCATCTTTGGACAGACTTATCTCCACTGCCGTTGCCAGAGATCTCTTCATTTGAATGCTCTGGCATTTAATTGTAAACCCCCTTTCTCCATGAGAGTACTTCTAATCTACCGGCCACCCAAACCAAACCCAGCCTTCATCTCTGAGATGTACAACTTTTTTTCGACTTTTTACACAACCTCTGCCAATATTTTCGTACTTACAGATATGAACATTCATGTTGGCTCCCCTGCATGTCGTTTTGCTTCCGAATTTCTCCAACTACTGGATTGTTTTAATCTCAGGCAACTTGTCGATGTCCCCACCAACACCATGGGGCACACTCTGGATCTTGTCATCACTGACTCTGCTCCTCTCAGCAATCTTCTTGTGTACGATCTGGGTGTGTCCGACCACAAGGCCGTCTCCATGGAATTGTCGCTTGTGTCCCCCCTCACAAAGCCCAAACGTCAAATCTACTTCAGGAATTTGAAAAACATGAGAGTCGACCTCCAGCATCTTCTTTCTGGAAACTTTGTATCAGCCAATGACTCAGTAGATTTCTACAATAAATCCCTGAGTAGCATCCTGGATCATCACGCCTCAGTAAAAACTAGAACAGTCACCTTCTCCCGCTCAGCCCCCTGGTTCACCAGCGAGCTACGGGAAATGAAGGCAGCTGGGCGTGTCCTTGAGCGGCGTTACAAGGCTTCAGGTCTCACTGTCCACAAGCTAGCCTTTCGGGAACACCAAAAGGCCTACTCAAAGTCCCTTAGAGAGGCTCGGTCACTGTTCTACTCCAACATCATCAAAACCAGTCCTGGAAATTCTAAGCAGCTATTTTCCACTATCAATTATCTTCTTAAACTACAAACTCCCCCACTTACAGAAATTACAGAAGAGCACTGTAATAATTTCATGGCTTTCTTCAAATCAAAAATTGACTCAATCTGTTCTGTCCTTTCTGGTTCCTCCTCTCTACCTATCCAGTCTGCTTACTCAGGGTTTGAGATTTCTCAGCCTTTAAAGTGTTTCCGAGAAATCTCACAGCAGGAGGTTGAGGTTATCATCAGGACGATGAAGCCCTCCACCTGTGTCCTCGACCCCTTTCCTACAGCCCTAGTGAAAAACTTACATCTCTTCCATCTGTCCCCTGATCACCGCTGTAATAAATCAATCCCTCCAGGCCGGCTTTGTTCCATCTGCCCTAAAAGCTGCCATAATCAGACCACTCCTCAAAAAACCTACTCTCGATCCAGAACTTTTTGCTAATTACAGACCCATTTCCAAACTCCCATTCCTCTCCAAAGTTCTGGAAAAAGTAGTTGCTGCCCACCTCCAGGACCACCTCAAATAGCTCATCATCAAACCTCATCATCATCTGCCCTGTCAACTCTCCGCGCTTGTCTGGAGGAGATAAAGGTGTGGATGAAAAAAAACTTTCTCCAGTTGAACAGCTCCAAAACCAAAGCAATTTTAATTGGCACCCCACATCAGACCCAGTCTTCCTCCAGTAACCAGTATTACCTTCTCTGGCACGACATTCCCCTCTCTTCATCAGTCACCAACCTCGATGTAAGATTTGACTCTCAACTCACTTTTGAATCCCACATCACACATCTGCAAGATCTCCTTTCAACCATCTCAGAAATATTTCCAAACTTTTTCTTCACTCACCTTAAGTGATGCTGAAAGGCTGGTCCACACGTTCGTCTCCTCCCGACTGGATTACCATAACGCACTTCTCATCGGGATCCCTTATAAAAGTTTTCAAAGACTACAGTATGTTCAAAACAGTGCTACAAGGACCCTGATGAGAGTGCGTAAACACGAACACATCACCCCTGTTCTTCATTCTTCATTGGGGCGGCTGTGGCTCAGTGGGTAGAGCGGCTGACTCCCGATCGGAAGGTAGCCGGTTCGAATCCCACCAGGGTCTACTTGTGGTAGGGTCCTTGAGCAAGACCCTGAATCCTTAGCTCCCCGGGCGCTCCACGAGGGGCTGCCCACTGCTCCCTCAGGGATGGGTCAAATGCAGAGAAGTAATTTCACTATGTTGTACTGTGTATGACTCTATGTGACTAATAAAGGTTTCTTATTCCCTTCATTGGCTTCCCATCTCCACCAGGATTGATTATAAGATCTCTCTCCTCACTCACCAGTGTATCCATGGTAACGTACCCCGCTACCTAAAAGAACTACTCACCCCACTGATCTCAACACGATCCCTCCGTTCTATCCACTCATACCGCCTCCTCCTTCCCTGGACTAAGCTCAGCACCATGGGTGATCGGGCCTTCTGTTCTGCTGCTCCTCGTCTGTGGAATGCCCTCCCTGACCATCTGAGGGCTCCACAGATGACTGACACATTTAGAAAATGGACTTAAAACTTTCCTTTTCAGCAGAACCTATAACTTTAATGACATTGCTGCTTTTTGGTCAGGCTTTTATATAGTTATTATTAAATTTTTTTATTGATTCTTTTATCTGCTTTTATTTTGTAGGACTTTGAGATTTGATCCAAATGTAAAGTGCATTATAAATTAAATGTATTATTATTATTAGCTCTTCGTCATTCAGGTGATCGATTGACTGTAAGACAACCCAGCTTTGCTAAGCTAAGCTAAGCTAACTGAATAGCCATGAGCACATGGCAGCCTGCCACCCGTCGCTGAGATCAGACACAAAGTTGTTAGGGCTGTCGCACAAGAATGAGTCTGTCGCAAAAATAATTTAAAATAAGGCAGGCATTTACTGTTTTGTCATGACTCAGATAGCCAGAGAGAAGAGTTTTCTCTTTTCAGAGAAAGAGACCGGCAGGCCATGAACAGCCTAGCTGAGGTCCTGCTGCCCCAATTCCTTCTTACCTGTGTATCCAGAAACAGACAAATAATTAATTAATGAATTGGGAAGGGGAAAAATCAATGCTTAAGAATGCAGACATGCGCAAACAAAGTTTGGGAGCAATATATGAATATAATATACAGGGACTGGGATTGAAGGCTAGACATTGGCTAGAAATCTTGTAAGTAATGAATTTGTCTTGCAATTATTACTTGTGCCATTGTTCCTTGCATTTGTCCCTGACAAAAAAAGAGTAAATAAATGAAATGCAATAATAAATATATAAATAGAAAAATAATTCACACAATATAAAAATGTAAGACACATTCATGGGTCCTGCAGACATAGACTTTTATTTCAGACAGAACAGTAAATCAGTATCGCTTGTAATAACCCTTTGGATCATCAGATCATGCAGACATGATTCCTTATCCTTTGGGTATTGGGTTCGGTGACATTATATGCAGTTTAGTAAAGCCAATAAATAACTGACAGATCAAACAACAAATTTAACGAATGTTAAACATTTAATGCGATGAATAAAGGCATCAGGTTAGTTCTAACCCTAGCCTAACTGCAGATAAGTTGGGGAGCAGCTGTTTTGCAGCAGCCTTACTTTGTCCCGAATGCTTAATTTGATGTAAGCCTACAACCCAATACAAATAGCAAATATACAAAGTACTTTTGCCCAGTATGCAGGGAAGCGTTAAGAGCAAAGAAACACATTCTCTGTGGAATACAAGCTGAGCTTTCTCTCTGCCTAAGATTTAGATAGGACGTACCGGCCGCACTTCATCAAAGAACATTAATTATTATTAAAGGTCTGCAATAAACAGTTTGTTTTATAATATTGTCAGCAGAGCATTAGCCACATAGGACAAAGAGCTAAATACTGGTCACATTATAAACATGTCACGTTGCGCGGGCCGTGTACCATAAAACCGTGATTAGGATGATGGCACTCCAGGTCTTATCCTGTCCGGTGACCACGTTAATCCCTTGAAGAGTTCTGCATGTCAGGGGAATCAAGTGTCTGGCAGTCTCCGTTGACGACAGGTAGATCTAGCCTCACAAGGTACCTGCCCGCCCCACACACTGAAAGGTGGTCAATGTGCAACTAGACCTTTGGTTGGTCCTGGCCATGTTATAAGGATGTCAGCATCGATCCTTCAATCTTCCCCTACTTCAGGTTTTAATACCAACCGATTTATGGACCAGAATGATGTAGAGGGCAGCATAGTGAAGCTGGCATTGTAGAGGGGTGAAGGGTTCACCACCAGAGACTAAAAAATTACCACACCCTGATTTCTACTGTAAAAGGTGCAGGCGATTCCTTTGTTTCCCCCACAAAAAAAGGATAATTGGGGTGCAGGGCCCCCCTTCAAATCTCACTTCCCCCTTAAAACCTTACTAGGTGCATGGTTTCAGTCCTGGGACCCCCATTGGGGTAGAACAGAGAATCTTGAACTACTGTAAATGGTGTATGTGTATTAAGTATATCTGCATTGCTGCCACATGGCCTGGTAAATGTAGATTCTAGAGCCCCAATCTCTACCACAACCACCACAAAAACAGGCAGATGCCTGACAAAATTACCCGGTTCTGGTATATCATTGCATCAGCTCGAAGAGTATGGGGAAGGCAGCCCCTGTTAGTGCACAGGGACCTGCGCAGGTTCAGTCCCAATAAGGGTCAAGGTGTATTGCAGTTCAACCATGTGTTCTGCCCTGAGGTACCGCTAGACACTTGATGTCTGCCTTGCTGTGTGTTTTCCCTCTTGCTTCTTGCAGGAAGTTGAGAAGTCTCCGGTCTCCACAGTTAAGGTATCCGAAGGATACAGACCTATAGGTGTACAGACCACCCTCTCTGTTGCTTCAAGCCAGAATAGCTTGGTAGGCTGCGATCCAAGGAGACTCCATCACTGGGTCATAGACTTGATTCAGTCAGCTAAAAGCAGCTTTACAACTGGAACAAACTTGGGGTGTAGCAGCTTCATAGATAAGCACTATTCTGTATATATCTACAGCTGCGACCTTGTTTGCACCATCCAAATTCACAAGATACACCAGCTAATGTGGCCGCAGCTTCTCCCTTTGCAGAGCTGGTTTTGGATAATTTCCGATGGCAGGCATCCTTTAAAAATAGACCGATGGTCGGAAAGATACCATCAACAGTCAACTAGCTTTCCCTTTGGCAGGCTAGCTGAGGGCAGTCACTGGAATGTCTAGCTTTGGCAACTTACGTGGCCAGGGTTGGGCACAACCTTGTGCGAAAACGTGAAAAACAGTGGGTGGCGTTGCCACCTCAATATATATATATATTGTTTATTCGTCAAAGGTTCATTTGACACTGCTGCTGGGTTGGGTCCTGGGACTGTACTGCTTCTTCGCGAGGTGTCTTACCATGGTCACAAATGTATAAATGCTTAGTTGAGTTGAGAGATAGTCTCAATATAATAGAAAACTGAAGGATACTTGTAACTTTTATGATTAAGAGACTGTCTCTCCACTAAATTGTTGCTCAGAACCATATTGCAGTCCTTGAAAATCAGTGACAAGCACACACACATGCCTATATAGGATATTGGGCTGACCAGCATAGCTAGAGTTTCTTACAATCAATTGATCATGACAATGACGAATAGTTGGGGCCGAAACCCCATAGGTTTACATACTGTATGTAGTTGAGTGGAGAGAGTCTCTTCACTCAGAGAACAATGGTTACCATGTAACCTTCAGATCCATCTTCTGAAGGTTACACACTCTGTCACAGTAGTGTTCAACCTTGGGTACCTCCACATACCAAACAGACTACTCCGGACAACTTTTGGACGTGCTCCTCTTTATAACTGTACCTTAACAGAGGAAGAAGAATATCAATATCAATTTAAAGAATAAGAAAATTATTTTTAAAAACATTTTGTCTTATTATAAGCTTTTTTTCTCTTAATTATTCATCTTGAATGAAGGTATACATTTTTAAAATCAGCTAAATCAAGAAACTAAACTGAAAATTAAGTGCATCAATCTTAAATTAATCGCCATTGCTAGTAATTAGCTAAATTAATGGTGGGTGGCTTAAGCTCAGCAGGTAGAGTTGTCGTCTCCCAGTCATAAGATAAGACAGGTCGGCGGTCCGAGCCCAGCAGAGTCTTGAGTAAGACCCTGAACCCCATTACATGCTCCCTGAGAAAAAAAGAGCTCTATGTTGTACATTGTATGACTAAAATGGGATTAGAAAAGGATTTATTAATAATAATAACCATAACTGTGAGCATTTTTGTGTACTTGTAAGGCTGACTATGGTGTTTCCATGGTTTGATGTGTATACTTTTTTTTTTAAGAATTCTAGCCAAGCATAATTTCCTCTCCCCAATTGTATTTATTTTTTGCTAAATTCAGAAAATTTGATTTGTATTCAAGAATATTTGATTCTTAACAGTATGGCTGTATGCAGTGCTCTACTTGAAATGCACTCAAAAGCACACTACCTGTGTTTTCTTCAGTGAAAGGATTCTATAGAAGGTAGATGTGCTATGTATATGCTGTCACCTTTAGTTTTAGTAAATAATAAATATCTGTATTTATAAGTCGGACAAATAAGTCCTCTTATTTGATTCGTATTCACTCTTCATTCGGCAAATTTGGCAAAGTTAATTCCCTATTTTCTTGGATATGTATTTTCAGCTTTCTGAAAAAGCCTTGACCTCTCATTGATCCTTGCTTCTTAAACAGAAAATTGCATCTTGCAGACTTAATGTTTGAACTTTGAGCTTTATGTATTTATACTGATATTGCCTACAGTTTCTCTGTATCCTTAAAATATGAACATTTTCAATCAATCTGTTGACCAACCGAGCTGTTGATCCAAATTGTAAATGGCAGCTGTCAGTTCGCACAGGCAAACAGATGGATTGACATGGATCACATTATTTACAGCATTGTTAAGTGCATTTTTCAGTGCTGCAGCTGCTGTTTTCTTTGCGTTTTAGTAAAATTATGGCAGCTTTTAAAGAACAGGATTGAATTTGATTCAACTGCAACAGTTTTACTCATACTGAAGCCTGTCAAAAGACTGTCTTGTTGCAACCCCCTTTCTTACCAGCTTTTTAGTCTCACCATATACATTAATCAGTCATAACATTATAACCACACAGTCACATTGATTATCCCATACAATGGAAGATGTCGGTAGGTGGGATATATTAGGTAGCAAGTGAACATTTTGTCCTCAAAATAGATGTGTGAAACCACAGAAAATAGGAAGCATATGGACCTTAGTGACTTTCACAAGGGCTAAATTTGGATGGCTAGATGACATAGTCAGAGCATCTCCAGAACTGCTAGTCTCGTTGGGTCTTCCTAGTCTGAAGTGAGTACTATCTGAAGAGGGGTCTCACAGAGCTGTTTTGGCAACTAAAGGGAATATTAAGCAGGTGGTTGGGATGTTTGGTAACAATTAACTTATTTTCTTGTGAATCTGCTTGATCTTTCAACATGACAAAACACTAATTTGGCTTTAATTTGTGCATCTGATGAACATATTAATAGCTCTGCTGCCTGCTAAAAATAAAAATACACACACACACAGACACAGAGAGGGACCCAAATTGTTCCCAAGCTGTACATTCAGTCTTGATGAACACATGCATTGCTTTGGGATGAGAAAGTAAACTATTATTCATATCTGTGTTTGAACAACCAGCCAAATTATTGCTGTATGTAGTACATGAAATGGATAATGATTAAAATGGACGTGTTTAATTTTTTGCAAAAAACTGACCTGGAATGCTGGCAGATTGTTATTGTATATTATTATGTATTGTAGAACAGCCTGAGCTACAGATATGTGTATTGTTTTAGTTTAGTTTAGTCACAGAAGTTTTACTCTGGTCAAACTGAACACACATTTGTATGCATGGCACAATTCTATACAAAGCCATTGAGGAGCTAAGAGGGGAGACAAATTAGCAAAAGGAGACATTGCTAATGTGAAAAACATCACACTTTTTCTCTGCAGAATGTTGGCATGCTATTTTAAACCCCAAAATGGAGTAATGTTACATTGCTATAGACTCATTCAGTGTAGATCAACATGTACAGTGTGAAGGAGGGTTCATGTTGCAGAGATATTAATCGTTGTGTTATAAGGGCTTTTGTCCTGTGCTGCTCTCCAAGGTGCTGATCCTCCTGCTCCTCCCTTTCTCAGCCACCAATAGTGGTAGGTACATCTTGGCTAAACCATTGCTTCACTAACTGAAGCAGTTAGCATGTTGCATAGGGTCTGATAATCAACCAGTTAATGTACAGTTAGGTCCTCTTGTTCTGCTTTTACTGGGACGGAACCTGCTCTGAAGCAGCAGCTACAAAACCTCCTCAAAACAATTTTTGTCTGAATCCCATAATATGCCTTGAAAAATTGCACATTTTTCAGTTAAGACATTGGCAGCAACCACCATGGGCTCTTTGATAGTTATGCTTCTGCACCCATCAAGAGGATGGATGAGATAATTGGGGCTTCATTCCCCATCTACACTGGAACCAGTTCTCCTCCATATCTCACCAGTTTACTCAGCAACTACATACAGCCTGCATTTACCCAGAATGCCCTCTGTTATTATCAGTAGATTCTCGTATAGCACTTTTAGACACATTTTCAGTCGTGTAAGCATTTGTTAGATTAGAAAACACTAATTTAAAATGTGAAGCTCCCTTTTAGGTTTTATGTGATACAAAAACATTTTTTACATGTTTTTTTGTAAAAAAAAAAATAACAATGAATGCCGGGAATATAAATATTTCTCTTTCGTATGATAGGCTATACTTATAGCATCTTTCTAGTCCGGCCCATCACTCAAAGCACATTTAGATTCAAGCCAGCATTCACCACTTTCACAGTGGTTTCAAAAACTACAAGGCAAGTTGCCATTTGCTCATCAGGAGTGATATACAGTGCCAACCCTAGTTTTATTGGTGCCCTTAGTGGATTTTAGTTACAGCGCCCTCAACCCCATGGCTATGCGTATGTGAACGGAAACATGAATCTTTCAAACACAAAAAGATTAAAACAAACTAGATGTATACTGTTGTCCCTGACAAGCAATCCTGATTGAATCCGTCAAGTTGAATGTGAAGTTGTTTCCACAGTACTTTTAGCAGAAAGTATGAAAAAAATAAACAAAGCTTACCAATGTGAGTAAGATTTGAAATATCAGATATGGTTAAAATATGATATAATGGACTAAATCATACCAACAGTTGAGACATTATGGCCCCAAAACTTTTGAAGACATAGCTCCCCCTTGTGTCGGGGATATACAAAGATTATTCCCAAAATCAATCCAATTCTTCCTCGCATTGAGGTCTTTTGAGGTATTAAGTTTGAAAATGATCGATGAAAGTTTTTGAGGTGGGACTGCAAAACAGTGTTTTTAGTAAAAAAGCTCTACCTAGTGAATAAAATGTAAACTCTTAGACTAAAACACAATATTAAAAGAAAGAGGTTTCCTGGCATCGATTCAGAGGCTAAACATTTTGTCAAAATTGGACCAGTGCTTGCGCAGTAAGGTCCTATTCGTATATCATCATCATTATCAACAAAAATCAAGATACAATAAAATAAAAAACCCTCTATAGAGTAAAATATGAACTGTAAAAGTAGAGCACAATATTTTCAAGAAAAAACTCCTCAAGATTCATATACTCTAAATTTGGACTAAATTGGACCAACTGTTGAGAAAGTATGGCTTAACAATTCCTAGTGTCCGGACTATACAACAGAACATTCCCCAAAACACTCCGGTTCATTCAGGCACTTAGGTCTATGTGGGTAAAAAAAATTAACGATCCATGATATAGTTTCTGAGCTATCACATTAACACAGAGGATCTACTGCGGACACAGTGATTACAATTCCATAATAATATAATGGCAACATAATAATATCCCCCAATATTCAGGGATATTATTATGTGTATCAAACATGAACGCAGAGACCAGAAAAAAGTGATAATGGACATCATTTATTTTTTACAGACCTGCAGGTGAAGCTCCCCATCTCTCCTTTCGCTCTCTTTGCCTCTCTGCCTCTCTCTCCCTAAACGCGTCAGGGGTGAGCGCTGTTCAACAAAGTTTCAAAATGACTGAGAGGCTGAGAGGGAAGCTGTAAAAAGCATTGGTTGACCACCACCTTGCTGCATGGACCACCAACTACCCCACTGACAGTACGTGAGGCTGAAGAACTGTGTGTCTGATGTGGCGGCCTGCAGCACAGGAGCTCCACATTGGACCTTGCTCTCCCCTTATTCACATTATACACCTTGGACTTCAGACACAACACAACTCACTGCCATGTCCAGAAGTTTACCATGACTCAGCTATCGTCGGATACATATCAGAGGGGAACGATAAGGAGCACCGGAACACTTTGAAGGACTTTGTGGACTGTTGTCCTTCGTTTCGTTGGCGTTAATCCGAAGGTGATTGACCTCCATATGAGGTCCTCACAGAGCACCCCATTGGACATCTGAGGTTTGGACATTGAACAGGTGAACTCATACAAATACCTGGGTGCTCCCCTTAACATAAGCTGGACTGGTTGGACAACAGATATGTCCTGTACAAGAATGGCCAAGGTCGTCTCCACATGCAAAGGAGACTGAGGTCCTTCGGAGTGTGTAGGACTCTGTTAAAGACCTTCTTTGACAATGGGGTAGCATCTGTAATTGTGTACCCTTGGATCTGCTGGGGTGGAGGAAGCACAGAGAGGAACAGGAAGAGAGTCAACAGGCTGGTCCAGCTGTGGCTTGGACTGTCCCCTGGACTTAGTGGAAGAGATGGGTGAGAGGGGAATGTTAACGATGCTGACATCCATCCTGGACAACAGCTCTCACTCCCAACATGTGACTGTGGGAGCTCTGAGTAGCTCCTATGTATGTTTATATATATGTGTGTGTGTTTGTATATATATATATATGTGTGTATATGTGTGTGTATGTGAATATGTGTGTAAATGTATGTGTATATGTATGTATGCATGAGGAATATATATGTATGTGTATATGTATGTATGCATGAGGAATATATATGTATGTGTATAAGTATGTATGCATGTGTATATATATCTATATTTATATAAATGGTGTTTATCTATCCTTCCTTCAAATATTTACGTTACAAACAGAAACTCTTTGTAACTCTCTGTCTCGCCTCTCAAAAGAATTCCTCGTAATGGACAGAGTGCGTTATTCACACGATACGAATATATTTGTATGGGTATTTTATTTAAAATTGTGGCAAAAAATCTTCATAGTTTTAAATCTAAATGAGATAATCGGTTTCACAAGATGTGGAAGGACATGCATGTCCTTGATCCCCGGGAAAATGTGTCCATGAACAGTTGACCATCTTTGTGTCCTTTGCAAATCCGCTGAGCAATGACTACATTGGAAAAGTTAAATAAAACCCATCCTGCAAAACTAGAGTGCAGGGATGAAAATCCAGTTCATAAATATGACCATTAAAAACCAGGCCTTACCAAGCAGCACTCACTAGCTCATTGACTGCAGTTACTGACAATTATCCGTTGAGCTTCAGATGCTGCTGCTCTAACTGACTGGTTTTAAGATCTCTGTTTAATCACGGAAATCATAAGCACTAGGCAGTAATTTGTATAGTCACATATGTCCCCAGCTGTAAGAGCAAACTAGGTATTTCAGAAGTTCCTTATAGTGGACAAATTTGCATCAAATTTTACCGGGTAGCTTTTTTCATATTCCAGAGGTGTCTCGTGAAACATTGATCACTTTGGTGAATGGTCAATTTCCACAGGCACATCACATAATGCTTGGATGATACATTACCTATGGTAAAGAAGGATATTAATTTAAATCCATGGGGAATTGAATTATTTAGTTGGGTTCAGTAATAAGAAAGAATCCTAACTAAAGCAATCTATTTGATTCTCATCTAAATAATGTCCAACTTACTTATGTGTCTTTGTTGAGGTTTGTGTTCTGACTGTTTTCTAGTAATACAATATAGTTTTGGGCTGCAGACTCCTTACCAATGTCTTAGATCAGACATTTAACACAACTGTAGTAGAACTTTTGTGGATGTTCTTAAAAGAGTTACAGGTGCAGAAAGCACTGGAGAGCTAGGCAGGCGAATGGAGGATCGTGATGACTTGGGACACCTTCGGAGGCCTTCTCTTAGGACAAACAAATGATGATGATGATGATGATGATGATGATGATGATGATGATGATGAAGAAGAAGGAACAAATCAAGACCGAATGTTCCCAAAACTCCTATTGTTTGTCGGTAACGGTTAGGGACTGCTGCTCCTTAACTTAAAATATAATTGTGATCAAAAACAATGCATAACAATTCATAATAATTTCAAATCAAAGTTATCAATGTAAATTTACAAAAGAAATCTAAAAATGTGCAGCAGAATTTTTCTAGAAAACATAACTCAGCAGTGGAATCCAGGAGAGGTGCAGATGGGGGAGATAGAAAAACATAAGAGGCAAAGAAGGATCGATGTGGAGGATGGTCATAGGAAATACTTACAAAACCATATAGGTAATTAAAAAAATACATAAACTGTATGACGTATCCCCCCTTTGGAGTCTTGGTGGTGGTCAGGAATACTCGTTATTTCTGGTTAGCGTATTCTGTCATTTCCAGGCTCTCCCTGACTCAGTAAACTTTGCCTAATATGACTGTTCAGTTGCTATTTACCTGCTGTTTATCGTACACACAGTTTTTGGACTAAGGTACACTTAGTTGTTGTTCACTTGAAACTGCTTTGGCGAATTCCACAACTCATTAATCTCTTATTTGTCCCTCGCTAGCCACTTTAGCTGTTAGCGAAGGCTTCTTGCTCTCCCTCTCCTGCTCTCTCCTGTGCACTTTTTCACATGTTTAGCTACTCCACTGCCTCCTTTTGCGGTAATGGTACGTGTAATAAATGTAGATTATTGGCTGTTTTGGAGGCAAGGCTCAGCGAATTAGAAACGCGTCTCCCCACCATGGAAATCAAAGCTTTAGCTCTGGTAGCCAGAAAGTCCCCCATAGCGGTGCGATCCGACATAGCTTAGCTTCTAGCTTGGCCAGTCCGCTTTCAGCAGCCCCCGTGCAGCCGGGAAACCAGGGTAGCTGGGTGACTGTGAGAAACAAGACGCGTAGTCCTACTCAGCAGCCCAAGTTCCACCACCAACCTATTCACGTTTCCAACAAATTTTCCTAAAACAGCGACACACCCGCTGAGAAACTAACTCTCATTATTGATGACTCTATTCTGAGAAACATGAAATTAGCAAAGCCAGGATTCTTAGTTAGATGTATTCCTTGGGCCAGAGAGGGTGACATTGAGGCTAGTCTTAAACTTCTAGCTAAGAGTACCCGTAAATTTGATAAGATTATCATTCATGCTGGTGGTAATAACTCCCTACAATCATTGTGGAATTAGTGGGTACTTTTGCTAGCTCTATGTCGGACTCCGTAATTTTCTCTCGTCCCTTGCCCAATCTGACCAGTGATGACCTATATAGACGCTTGTCTTTACACACCACCTGGTTGTCGATGTGGTGTCCACAAAACAACATGGGCTTCTTGAGTAACTGGCAGTCTCTATGAGGGAGACCTGCCCTCTCGGCCCGCGGTGATTAAACCCTTCCTTAAAAAGCCGCCCCTCGATCCAGATGTTTAACTAATTATAGACCCATATCAACCTCCCTTTTATTTGTAAGATCCTTGAGTAAGTTGTAGCAAATCATTTAAGTGTTCATCTGGGCCGGAATAACATGTTTGAGGATTTTCAATTAGGTTTTAGATGACTTCATAGCACAGAAACAGCACTAGTTAAAGTCTGTAATGATTTTCTCATGGCTTCAGACAGTGGACTCATCTCTATGCATGTCCTTTTAGACCTTAGTGCAGTATTTGATACAATGGATCACAAAATCCTATTACAAAGATTAGAACACCACATTGGGATTAAAGGAACTTCACTATCCTGGTTTCGGTCATATTTATCTCACAGATTCATTTTTTTCTCCATGTCAACAACAACTCATCCGCACACATAAAGCTTAATTATGGAGTCCCGCAGGGACCCATACTCTTCATTTTAAATATACTTTTCCTGGGCAACATTATCAGGAAGCACCATGTTAACTTCCACTGATATGGGAATGACACGCATGTGTATTTATCCATAAAGCCAGATGAAACTAATCAAATAGTCAAACTTCAGACATGTGTTAAATATATTAAGACCTAGATGACCAGAATCTTTTTAATGTTAAATTCAGAAGAAACTGAAGTTATTGTACTTGGCCCAAACCACCTCTGACAAGAGTTTTCTAACCAGATTGCTACTTTAGATTACATCGCCTCAGCCCCCACCTCTACAGTAAGGATCCTAGGAGATGTGTTTGACCAGAACATTTCCTTCTCCACTCATATAAAGCAAGTCTCTAGGGCAGCTTTCTTTCACCTTCGTAACACAGCAGAATTTAGGAACATCCGGTCCCAGAAAGATGCTGAGAAATTGTTCCACACATTTGCTACCTCCAGACTAGATGACTGTAATTCCCTATTATCTGGATATTCCAATAATTCCGTAAAAAACCTGCAATTAATCGAACATGCTGCAGCATAAGTACTGAAAGGAACTAGAAGAAGAGATTGTCATTCTCGCTCTCTCTTCATGTTTTGACTTCACATCACTGCATGTTCCTTTTTCACAAGGCTTATAGTAAGGGCTGGATCAGGCTGGTCCTGGACCAGCTCTCAGTTATGCTGCCACAGGCTTAGACTACTTCTATTTCAATATCATTTATTGCTAAATTCATGCTCAACAGTTGACCGCGTACACTCTTTCCTCTTATGATATCATCATATCCTCGGTAGCTCAGTAAGAAGCACATAACAGGAAATATTTGTCTTTCATTAACTCTCTCTCTATACAGTTGGATTCAAAGGTCGTAGAGGTCATCAACTATAATCAACTAATTCAAAGGTAATCATATATTAAATCAATATAAATCATATACAACCATTAGCCATTATATGCTAGGTCTATAATAATACAGATTTCTAATTCTTCTTATACAATCAAAACAAATTTGACCCAATCAAATATATTCCATGTTTTCTTTTCTATTACATATGCAGTTTTCAGAAATGAGAGATTCCACACAATTCGTCACCCCCTCCATGGTGATGAATAATTTCTTCACTGACGGTACTTTTGCTGGTGCAAACCCCACATAGGCTGTCTTGATTCTTGGTTGAAGTACCGGTCCGAGGTGGCTCTTCGGTAAGGGTACCAAGGCCCGATGGCTTTTCGTCCCCTCTTGCTTCTAACAGGCCAGGAGTGTTTGAAGTGCTGACGTTGTGTGGAGTTTCTTTGCTTCTTTTACGTCATGAATACCGTTGTTCTCTGAAAAATTAAGACGTGAGAGATAGAACTTATCCTCCCTTATCTGAGAATCAATGTCTCGTATTTCTTCCTCTTCTCATTCCATTGTTACGCTGCTGACACGCAAATCTACATAAAAACTGACACATATTCCTCCTCAGCCTCTCCATCCTCATCGTCATCATCATCTCCCCTGTCAACTCTCCGCGCTTGTCTGGAGGAGATAAAGCTGTGGATGAAAAACAACTTTCTCCAGTTGAACAGCTCCAAAACCAAAGCTATTTTAATTGGCACCCCACATCAGACCCAGTCTTCCTCCATAACCAGTATTACCTTCTCTGGTCATGACATTCCCCTCTCTTCATCAGTCACCAACCTCGGTGTAAGGTTCGACCCTCAACTAACATTTGAATCCCACATCAAACACTTCTGCAAGATCTCCTTTCACCATCTTAGAAATATTTCGAAACTCCGTTCTTCACTCACCTTGAGTGATGCTGAAAAGCTGGTCCACGCGTTCGTCTCCTCCCGACTGGATTACTGTAACGCACTTCTCATCGGGATCCCTGATAAAAGTCTTCAAAGACTTCAGTATGTTCAAAACAGTGCTGCAAGGATCCTGATGAGATTGCGTACACACGAGCACATCACCCCCGTTATTCATTCCCTTCATTGGCTTCCCATCTCCACCAAGATTGATTATAAGATCTCTCTCCTCACTCACCAGTGCATCCATGGTAACGCACCCCCCTACCTAAAAGAACTACTCACCCCACTGACCTCGACACGATCCCTCCGTTCTACCCAGTAATACCGCCTCCTCCTTCCCCGGACTAAGCTCAGCACCATGGGTGATCGGGCCTTCTGTTCTGCTGCCCCTCGTCTGTGTAATGCCCTCCCTGACCATCTCAGGGCTCCACAGATGACTGACACATTTAAAAAAGGACTTAAAACTTTTCTTTTTTGCAGAACCTATAACTTTAATTAACATTGCTGCTTTTTGGTCAGGCTTTTATATAGTTATTATATTATTTTTTATTTTTTATTGATGCTTTTATCTGCTTTTGCTTTGTAGCACTTTGAGATTTGATCCAAATGTAAAGTGTATTATAAATTAAATGTATTATTATTATTATTATTATTCTTTCCCGCCAGGACTAAGGTTTACTATAGTGCTGACATCATCAGGTAAGATGTCACAAACATATTCTGGGTGCGGGTGTGGCTCAATTGGTAGAGCATCTGTCTCCCAATCAGAAGATCAGAAGGTTGGTTGGTTCAAGTGTAGACCCAAGGACCCTAGGACATGTAGACCCACCAGGGTCTACATGTCCTAGGGTCCTTGAGAAAAGCACTGAAACCCTGGCTCCATAGGCTCCCGGGGCCCCTCTAAGGGGCTGCCCACTGCTCCCTCCGAAGATGGCTGGTTCAAGTCCCACCAAGAACCACATGACATGGAGTCCTTGAGCAGGACCCTGAGGTCCTGGCTCCCCGGGTGCTTCCAGGGGGCTGACTGTTGCTCCCTCAGGGATGGGTCAAACGCAGAGAAAGAATTTCACTATGTTGTACTGTGTATAGCTATGAGTTGAGGTACAGTTAGTCACTTGATGCAACCAGTCATCTGGTTGTTGAATGGTTGCCCCAGACTCTCTATTTTCATCTGAGGAGGTAAACATCTTTATCTTTGGGCCTTCAGCAACATATTTCCCATCTTTTCTAGCTGGCTGGATGTTCCTAGTACTGCCAGATTTTATTGTAGCTGGGGAGATAATACCTATTCCGATAGATAGGAAAATCCATCGGGTACTGTCGACATTTTTGAGCAGACTTATAGCTGAACACCCCTTGAGCCAAAAAAAACTTGCAGGATTGTACATAGAATTTGTTACACGGAAGGAAGGTGGAAGTGTCCCCGAGTTGAATGGCTTCTTCTGGGCTGGCTCCGCAAGCTGTGTATGCTCAGCTGCCCTTCATAAATATAAAATGTGATTAGTATTAAATTACATCAGCAAGCAAAAGCAATTTTGCAGTTACTAGGGCTTTCATGCCCAAGACTGGTTTCTGGCTTGCCTCTGAGACATCATTTACAAACATGGAGATTGTTACATCCTTGGCTGAGGTCCTGTATTTGTCCCAATAGTTCTTCGATCAGGGATGCAGGCCGCAAATGTCATGAACCACATCACTACAATCTGATGGTCAATTTGGCTTTTCCAAAACAGGATGGAAATATTTCCCCACGCTAAAACCCTTAAGTCTTTTTCTCTTAAGAGGATGGTTAAAACTGCCATATAGCTTAGAATTGCCATTCCCATTCTAGCTGGTCCTCAGAATATTGTTGCTGTGTCAAATACCATCCAGAGGCAGATAAAAGCCTTTTGTATAAGGCCCCAACAGACGTTAAATATGGTCACTCTTCCCATTACGTACATCTGGAAGAGGTACAAGCTTTATTCGCGTACCGGATATATCACCTTAACGATGATCAGTTTCACCCCTGCTAGTAGCAGGGTTATGATTCTCAATGGCTGATCTTGTGAAGATCTGCCCATGACACAGTAACATATCCAAATTGTCAGAAAGATAACATATCTGGGAGGAGGGGCTCCTTATCTGAACGGGGCTTGTTGCAACAGCATAGCTCCATGGTAAGGTTCAGAGCGGTTACTCAGAGTTAGATTTTCTCCAAGTTCACCACTCTAAACTGTTGGCAACCAATCTGTTTGGTTCCTTTGGTTAAATTTGCTACTCACTCAAGCTTTCATACTCCTGATGTTTCGCCTCTCTTCAATGTGGAAGCAGTTGTTGGAGCTTCCACTTGTGCTTCCAGTGGCTCAAGTGTCTCCCCCCAGGGAATAGGTACCTATGTAAGATACCGTAACTATTTGGACTGTGATTCTGACTCCAACAGATTATTTTGGTCTTATAGTTGTGTCTGCTTTAGTAGCCACACCTCCCATTGCCTGAATCACTTTCATTTCAGATCCATTCTCCGGGGGACGTAAAACTGACCACTTTTGGCTATTGCTCTTGCACCTGAGCTCCCCCAGGCATCTATGTCTGTGATTTGAAAAAACTGGCAGGTGTCTCTGGCTCAACGCGCTTTTGTAACTTCTTCAATGATCCCTTGAGGAGTTTTCTCAAATTAGTGAGCTTGCATGGGCCTATCCATCCTTTTTCAAGAGCAAGCACTTTGATTTCCACAAGGATTTTCTCCAAGCCTGTGGTATTGCATGGTTTGGCTGGATCTCTAAATACTCTGAGTGTACAGCGCTTCAATCATATTCAGAGGGGCAAACTGTGTCTGGTCATAAACGTATATGGCTGGCCACTAGTGACCAATAGCTTCAGAGAGCAGAGAATCAACTTTGCATATTTCTGGACCTATGTTACGATAACCATTGTCCTCTGCTCCTGCTTTGAGTGCTGGATGGAGTGTTGGTGCTGAGGGACCGGCGTCTAGGCCCCACGGTCACTCTTTAATGTTGCATTCAGTCTGTCAGGGCTAAGTCTCAATCACTGTTCTAGGAGATCCTGACCTACGATTCCTCAAAGACTTGAGAGCCTCAAATAATCTCCTTACCTCACAGCCCTTGGTACCATAACTGGTACCATAACTGATTGTTAACAGTCTAGCCTGCTAACAACTATTGCAGTGGTCTATCATTTTTACACTGACATGTACACTCGGAGGGATCCATTCCTACCCCTTTCATATCCCAGTAAGTAATGATCTTTACTCTTGGTAAAGTCGTGACTATGCACCAGCCACAAACAAACACACTCATAACCTTCACAGGCCAATAGGGCATTGCTTGGAGTTTTCTTTTTGCCCAAAAGGCTGATCAAGGAAGGCACTCCGAGGTTCTTCCCACTGTACCTACAGTGTAGTATATTTGCAGCATACTACACAGATGTTTTCCGAATGTTTCTCCTTATCTTCTGACAGGTATCCTTTCTTCGCCCACTCCAGCTTTTTCAGTACTCTTCCTGCCTGAGGGCAGTGGTTCTTCGCAGACATAGGGTGGCTGGCTTGGTTCGTGATTGGCCATTTTTTTCCTCGTTTGCTTATAGTTTGGTATTGGTTTGAGCTGTTGACTCCTTTGGTTATTACTAACACTGTGTTACTATCCAAAATCTTCCCAATTGTGTCTGCTGTGTTGTATTTTGGTCTGACTGCAGCGCCAGTAGGCTGTTCACGAGCATTCACTACCAGTCCACTAGGGTGCTACATTAGTGAGAGTCATTGTCAGTTCTCGGCTCTTTAGGGGAACCCAGAGTTTGGCACGTCTGATCTAACATGCCCACCACACTGCTGCTGTTAGCACTCTTGACAGGTTTCACAAAACATAACCTGACATAGGGTCCACCACAACCAATAGATACTTTTCACCTCTTTTTCCTTACCACTTGTTACGATCCCCATTCAGTGCAATGGCTGTCTGTTACCACTTATTACGATCCTCATTCAGTACATGTCTCATAGGAACCCATAACACTTAAAAAAAAGCCACCAATGCTGCAGTTTAACAAGGTTTAATATGTATATACTCACAAATCAAAGCAAGGAGAGAAGGGAACCCTGGCCACCACAAACAAAAGAGGAAGAAAGCTACAAACCAGCCACGCAGTGGGCCATCGGAGCTGAGCTTTTCCCCTAAAACTGAATTCCTGGTCTAACCTAAAACATTAGAACATTGTTGATCAGTTGCATTCCAATTGAGCACCTTATGGATTTCTTCATTAACGTTTTTAAGAAGTAAATAAAGTGGTTTAGCATGATTCTGATACTTTGGTACACGTTCTCGCACACAGTTGCGCAGTACCAGGATTTTTTTGTGGTCTGTCCCACTTTCACTGTCACAGATCTTCAAGGTTCTCCGCATAGGCTAATTGATCTACTTGGCGTACTCTAGTGTTTTATTTCAGGGCTTCATTGGCTCTTTTCTGGTCCCTGTACTACCCTTTAGGATGAGCCAGTTCTAATGTCCAAGTGATTATGTCGGCTGCTCCGCTTTGTGTTCACTGTGGGCTCTTATTTCTCATTCACAATCACTGTTTGATTTTGTTTATTCTCACCAGACCCTGAAAAAAATCTTGAAGATCTTTTATTTTCAATATCCTGGTCAGGGGAAGACGATTAGGACTTCTTCAACAGTCTGATTTTTGTATCCCTGTCCCAGGTATAGCCTTACAACTGCCGTTGCTACTTTCTCCCAGTCTAGGGTGCCGTACCAAAGCCCTTCTACACAATCCACCACACAACAAAGTCCATATTCATTTGTCTCTTAAATACCCCTTTCTAGGGCTTAGCATCTCCATCTGTTGTGCTTCCAGATATTATGAGCCTGAACAGCTGTCGACAGGCATATGAATAATTGCTAAATAGGGATCTTGGGTCCCACTTGTCACCACCACCTTTCTTTGTTCTTTTGGCTCGGTGGGCCATTTTTTAAATTGATATGGAACTTCTCCCAGATATTTTCTACCAGCCCGGGAAACCAGACCCTCTGAATTTGCTGTTTCATTTTCAACACATTATTGTTAAAAACCAACATGTTATCGCCATCCCTTCATTGGCTTCCCATCTCCACCAGGATTGATTATAAGATCTCTCTCCTCACTCACCAGTGCATCCATGGTAACGCACCCCCCTACCTGAAAGAACTACTCACCCCACTGACCTCGACACGATCCCTCCGTTCTACCCACTCATACCGCCTCCTCCTTCCCCGGACTAAGCTCAGCACCATGGGAGATCGGGCCTTCTGTTCTGCTGCCCCTCGTCTGTGGAATGCCCTCCCTGACCATCTGAGGGCTCCACAGATGACTGACACATTTAGAAAAGGACTTAAAACTTTCCTTTTTGGCAGAACCTATAACTGTAATTAACATTAATGCTTTTGGTCACGTTTTTGTATAGTTATTATTTTATTTTATTTTTTTATTGATGCTTTTATCTGCTTTTGCCTTGTAGCACTTTGAGATTTGATCCAAATGTAAAGTGCATTATAAATTAAATGTATTATTATTATTATTATCAATCTCCCATGGGGTTCCAACCAAAAAAAAGGGTTTTATTCGTACCTGGATTGCGACTCATTTTGCCGCGGCTGGAAGTGTGGTCAATACCTACAGTCTATCATTAGCACTGCTCATTCTGTTAGTTTTTCTAAGGGCCTTTCTCAGCTAATAATCATCATAATTTCTTTTCTTTTCTTTCACCATTACTTTTTTTTTTGCTAATTCTTTTATCAATGGTGTTATGATTGAATGCAGGATTTGAGGGAGCTCTGTTCATCCCATACTCAAAATCACATCATCGGAATCACTCACTTGATGATAAGTTTTTCCTGCTCCACCACCCAGCATATCTTCTGGCTGGGGGAAATAATTTCTTATTTCTTCACACAGCTCTTTTCCATTATCAGATTCAATCCCTAGTACTATGTTTCCTTCATCATCAGACTTATCCTGGTAGCGAGGGTCATGTGGTCAATCACTGGTAATCTGCTCTCCTGCAGATCACCAAGCAGCTTCCGCTTTTCGGGATTTTTGTTAGTCACCAAGCAGCACTGCTTCTTCACAGCGTTCTTTCCTCTTCTTTGTCGGATCCACGCTCTTTCTCTGCCACTCTTTGAGGACGTTCAACCATTTGCCGTCTCTCTTCGTCTAAGGTCATCTCACATGTACAGCAGGCAATATTTTCCTCTGCCTGAATTCTTCCTTCAAGCTCGATGATTTTCATCGTCCTGCCCCACATTGGGCCCCACTTGTTAAGATCGGACCCGGGGCATTTTTCTTCATCCGTGATGGAATCACAAAGAATACACTATGGAACAGCTCTCTGTGTATCAGGATTGATTCAGTGTTTATCATTGAGTATTACCCAAATGAACTGATGAAAATTCTTAAGCTGGTGGAAAGGAGATTCAACCTTCATTTAACTGATTTTTTTTATGCAACCGTATACCATGCTAGCTTTGTTACAAATTTCTAAAAGAATAGCCTTATGGTTTTAAGTATCATAACCAGCATTCCCATTTACAGGATCTCTCCCCTAAATGGTCAATGGCCCACTTACTGTGCTTGGTATAAATGGTGGCTTGGATTAAACTAGCCCCAGGGATCCTTTTGAATTAATTTCACTAGAGCAACCCATAAGAATGTTATTTGGTTTTGTTACTTCCAAACCAGTTACCATTACTGTCCATACATAATAATTTAAGAACTTAATGTCCACTCAGTTATTTAAATTGTATTTTATAAAACTTATTTTGAATAATAATAAAGGGTAAGCAAGCAAAAAAACATTCTCAGATGAAAAAGTATGAAAAGCCAAACTTATTCTAAACCAAACAAACATCTTAATATATAGGTAATATAGGTAATTTAAATCAAAACCCGGAGAATACCAAGAAGTCTTTTTCTTTGTTGTTAGGAACAGAATGATCAGTTCAGCCCTTCTCAAAGAGGATTCAATTTCTTTTCAACAGAAGGAGATGGGTCTATCTGCATTCAGAGGAATCTTTTTATTTTTTATTGTTGAAGAAGTCTTGTTCTTGTGAAGCCTCATGCCCAAAGGTGGTCTTCCTTGCAGGTTCCGCCACAATAAAGATCCTTACAGAAAATTACTGTTTAGTATCGGCGCGCCCTTGTTTTATACCCTCACTGCTGGCCATTTGCATCTCAAACTTATTACTTACTTTGGTAATATGCAACATTCCTCTATGATCATGCCTTTTCCTTTTGCCTGAGACAGTTGATCACATACACTCCTTCCTCTTATGATATCATCCTATCCTTGGTAGCTCAGTAACATGAAACATCTTTCAATCATTACCTCTTTCTCCATAAAGTTAGACTCAAAGTTCATTGGGGTCATCAACTATAATCAACTCATTTAAAGTAAGATCAACTTAATCAACATTAATCATACATAACCATTAGCCATTACATGCTATGTCTATGATAACCCAGATTTCACGGGCCTCTCATACAATCAAAACACATTTGACCTAATCAATGTTCAATCAAATACATTCCATGTTTACTTTTTTATTACATATTCAGGTTTTCAGTAATAAGATTCAACACAATTTGTGAAGATATGTATTTATATATATGTGTGTTGTGGTGAATTAACAGCCAGAGGATTTCAACCACAGGTCTCTCCAGTCATCTAGTTATAAGTCAGCTCCAAAAATCAATTTAAGGCGTAAAGTAAAGGAATTTAAAGCTGGAGGTAAACTTTCGAGAATCGGGATCTAACAACACATATACATCAGAAAGACAAAACCCGCCGATTGTGGTTAATCTTTGAGAGCACAAAGCTACAGATTTGTAGGTACCTAAAAAGATATTTGTGGGTAGGTCATATTACTCCTAGAGTTGAGTTACCCTTCAATGACCACAAGAAAAGCACAATCTTCAAGACCAGCGGGGAAGTCTGGTTTTAAATACATAGAATTAAGGAGGGAGAGAAAATCCTCCTGAGAATCTTTCATCTTAATTTGTCTCCATATATTTAATGCATTTTCAAAAAGGAAATTGCCCTTTATTTTCCCTGAAACCCATTTTCTAGAAGCATATATAATATTAAAGAGAGGAACTGAACCAAAAGGAACAGCCTCCAATACCAGCCATGTTGATCGACTGTCACTTCTGAACCCTTCCCAAATACAGCAGCCAAGGCAAGCCAATTGGTTATATTTAATATTTGGCGGCGTCATCCCACCCTTGGTTGAAGTTGCAGCTATTGTCATTTGAGTCAGGCCCGTTTATTTTTCCATAGAAAGGACGACAAAGTTGTTCAATGTGGAGAGAGATTACCTGGTCAGAAGTACTGGAAACAAAAAAGAAATTGAGGGAAGTATATTCATCTTAGAAAAGATTTAACCTAGCAAGAAGATATATCGGGGGATTAATACAATGTGCTAGATCATTTTTAATTTTGCGAATTAAAAGGTATTAAATTAGCTTTATACAGACCAGTCAGTGATGGAAGGATGAATATACCAGGGTATACAAACCCTGATGGAAACAATCGGAAAGGGGCAGAGCTTCCAATTTAGAGTAATGTATCTTATAATCAGAGAACTGCCCAAATAATCTGATCATTTCAATGACAATAGAAATCACAGGTTTGCTCAAAAATAACAAAAAATCATTGGCATAGAGGGAAATTATATGCTTTTGAGGACCAACATTGATACCTGAAACTGAATTATCAATCCTAATAGCCTCTGCCATGGTTTCCATGACGAGCACAAACAGAAGGAGACCCAATGGGACCCTCTGAAGGGTGCCATGCCCAATTGGAAATGTAGGGAACCTCTGACCATTAGTAAGAACAGAAGCACATGGGGAATCATATATTAGAGGGACGCATTTAATTAAATTAGCACCCAAATCAAATTTAGCAAGAACCTTCAGTACATAAGGCAACTCTACTCTGTTGAATGGCCTTCTCGGCATGGGGAAACGACCACCGTCTTGGATTTCAAATTTGTACCATGCTAAATGAGATTTAACAGCCTCCTGAAATGCGGGTGTCAGGTTGGTTTACATGGGACGCTTTTCTCCTATCTGAATTAAACCTTTCCAAACTGCAATGTTGGTCGCCTGGTTACATGATCTGTGATCTTTTCCGATCCGGTGTTCAACTGCATCGACTCATCTAATCGGAAACAGCTTTCTGACAAGCGCAGACGATCAACACTCCAGTTCAGAACATGGTGATAATGCTACGATGAGCTGGGTGCCAACTGCCAACGAGCGCCCAGATTAAGAATACGACAAAGAGGACATGCGCACAATTGATTTTTTATCCATTTGACCGTCCAACTATGTTAACATCAAGTTGAGATTAGTAAAGACTCTCCGATGTAGACCAGTACTGTTTTGAAGTCGCCATATTTAAATGCATCGCCAGTAGTGTGCGTGCGCTGTGCGTACTCTGAAAAAACTTGGCCAGAGCATTACATCATGACGCTCATCATGATACAGACTTGGCCGTGTTCCACATCATATTAGGAGATAAATCTTGGGTATTGTTCTCTGCTAAAAATAACTTGCTCTGTAAAATAGAGAATGAAATGAGAGTTTTTAAAATTCTACTGTATTGGAGGACACTGTTCTTTACAGGACAATACCAAAAACAATGGAAAATGGTCAGAAATGACAATATTACCTAATGAACAAGACATCCCATTTTGGAGCGCATGCTTTGATGTAAAGAAGTAATCAATCCTTGAGGAGGATTTGTGGAACTTAGAATATCCTTGATGATGTTGCCATCCCATGCTGTACTATTACCAAACTAAACTGTCAAGGAGTTGCTGAGGATACTCTCAATTGTATATCTGTAGAAGTTCCTGAGGATTGTGCTTGGAATGCCGAAATTTGTCAGCCTTCTTGGGAAATACAGATGCTGCGAAGCATTCCCCGAAGCAGGTCTGTGATGTTGTTGGTCCAAGTGAGGTCCTCAGAAATGTTAATGCACAGGAATCTGAATGTGGCAACTCTCCACCTCAGCCCCTCCAATGTGCAGGTGTAGATAATATGTCCCTACACCATTGCACTTGGCCGACCACCTCTATCCTATATGCTGACTTTTATCCCCCAGAAATCAGTCCAATGACGATGTTTTTGTCCGTTAATTTAATAACGCTGATGTTATGTTGGGTGACGACACAGTCATTGGTGAAGAGTCTATACAGCATGGAAATCAAAACACAACCTTGTAGGGTTACAGCCAACCAGTAACAGAGAGTGGCTGGCACACCTTGATGATGGGCTTGGTATCACTGTATTAAATGCCGAGCTATAGTCAATAACAGCAGTCGGACATAGCTGTGCTTGTTCTCCAAGTGCCGGGAGTATGCATCTCAAGGATGGTATGTATCGTTGTGTTGGCCGCATCCTCTGTTGATCATTTTGATCTTTACTTGAATTGGAAAAGATCCGAGGTGGTAGATATGAATGTGGCTCATGATGATTTTCACCAAGCATTCATCGGTATAGGAGTCAATGCAATGGGCCGGTAGCCATTCAGACAGTTTGCTTTGCCCTGTTTTGGCAGCGGAATAATGGTGGTTGTTTTGCAGAAGGTGGGGATTGTGGTTTGTGAAAGGGAGAGAATAAAAATGCCCCTTTCAAAAAATGTAGCGTTTAAGGTCAAGACAATCTGTGCTTCTCACTTCAATTACCCCGTCTAATGTCTCAGGCAGACTGATTGATCTTCAGACAGCTCTGAAATCATTGTACTTCTAATAGGGATGGCAAAATCTGATATCTACTGTCTAAACTACCAGCTTTTTAAATGATCCAAAAAAATCATGGAAATTTATTAAAAATATTCTTATGGGGATGTAAAAATCAAATGACTTACAAGCATGCTAAAGGTTCCTCTACCCTATTCGATACATCTGAAATTCTTTAAGGCTTCAATGGACACTTTGTTTACTCAGGTTCCTTGTTTGAGTGTTTCCAGAACCCCAACAGCAAATGAAAATGAATTAGTTCCATATCCCTACCATTCAATTTTACTCTTAGTACTGTAGTAAAGGTATGAAAAGCTCTCAAGCAATTTGATGCTGGTCCTGAAAATCTTCATTCCTATTATCTTACATTAGCTGTGGACTTCATAGCAGAACTTTTGGCATATCTTTTTAAAATTACTGTTTCCAACAATGACCTTCCCAATGTATGAAAATCTGCATATTTTCTTACTTTATTCAAAAGGAGGGGATCCCCCAGTCACTTGAACTGGTGTTTAAATTAAGACAAATCCTAGTTCCTTCTATAGGAGCAAAGATGATTTATCTAATCTCAAGATCTAAACGGCTGAGGGAGTTGAAATTCAAGTGATCACATTATTCGGATATTAAGATATTGTTAATGATTAGAACTTATCTTTAAAGGAAGACATCAAGGGCCTTGTCCAGAAACTTAAACTCCAAATAGGTTTTTTTCTTTTGGAATGAATCTTGTTTCTCTCTCCAAGCAAGGAAACTGATTTCTGCAACTTTTTTTTACATTTATTGTACTATGTTGATATGTTATTTATAAATGCACCTGAGCAATACCAAAAGAAGTTGGACACAATATACCATTATGCTTCATGTTTTATTACTGCCAAGATTCACTATACGCTGTGTAATCTTTGTACATAAATGAGTCCCTTCTATCTTTGCACATAAATGTTTAAAATTCAAAAGCAATATGGTATTGTTCTCAAAATATTCTGCAAATTGACAGTCCGCAGAGTCAAAATCCAAATTTGAAAAAAAACCTTTAAATGGACAGCTCTTTCTTCCTGGAATAATTTGAGTGAACTGTGAAAACTTGTTACTCTGAAAAAATATATTTCTCTTGATGGTCGTTTCTGAAATTGCACTAGAATCACTCTGGATTTGATTTAAATTTGTCATTGATTATTTTTATTCTTTCATTTGTTGTGTGTGAGAGTTTTGTATACTTTGTTCTTATTGTATTTATTGTTTTTGGTCTATTTAATGTATCAAGTTGTACTTTTGGAAAGCAAATTTTGATATAAAAGAGGATTGTGCCTGGTTATGTCATGGAAAAAATAATTACAAAAAAAAACAACCCTCAAGATTAAAACTAACATAGCCGTAAACATATAGATGGTTGTAGGTACATTGCTCATGAATTTACATTTCTGCCTCTGGAAATGAAAGTCATCAAACTCTTGTAGAGTAATTTCATCAATAGAACCCACATTTTTGTTGTTTTTCCTAAGGTGTTGGTAACATCTAGGCGTATTTATGAATATTGGGTAGACAAAGCAGGAGAGTCAGTTTAGCCATTACACTCATTAATCCACACAAACCATGAAAACACAGGAACTGCGGGAAGTAATATAATTATAGATCTCATTTTCCAAAGATGAAAATTTTTATTTTAGCAGCATTGGTACCATAGTGATTATCAAAAATGCATACTTAATTAAGATTACACATATCAAACTCGTATCTGATCATAACATCTCATCGTCTTAAGTGTAAGTAATATTCCTGGAGTTCTCTTTCTCTTAAGTCTGAGATTTCATCCTCAAATTTGATGATAACAGACGTACGTATATATATATATATATATATATATATATATATATATATATATATATATAAAAACACTACTCAAAAAAATAAAGGGAACACTTAATAATCGCAGTTTGATACCAAGCGAGTTAAACTTCAGGGATATCAATCTGTCCATTTAGGAAGCACAAGCGATTGTTATCAGTTTCCCCTGTTTTAGTGTTAATGAAAGTGACAACGATTGCAATGGAGAGACAAAAGCTTGACAACTCCCCAAAAAGGGAATGGTTCTGCAGGTAGTGGCAAAAATCCATTTCTCTCTACTTATCTTTCCTGACTGACACTCCTCTAGTTCTGTGTTCTGCTGGTGTATTTATCTCAACTTGTGACATTAAAACGTACCTGCAGCCCACTAATGATGTACAGGTAGGCCAGCTCCTCCCGGATGGCTTATCCTTGCGTGCAGTTGCAAGAGGGTTTGCTGTGTCTTCCAGCACAGTATCAAGAGCATGGAGGAGATGCCAAGACACAGGCTGTTACACGAGGAGAGCTGGACAGGTCCGTGGAAGGACAGCAACCCAGCAGCCAGACTGGTATCTGCTCCTCAGTGTGAGGAGGAACAGGAGGAGCATGGTCAGATCCCTTCAACATGACCTCCAGTGGACTACTGGAGTGATATTTCTGACAAAACTGTTGGCAACAGCCTGAATGAGGGTGAAATGAGGGCCCGATGTCCTCTACCTATGCTCACAACCCAGCACCGTGGAGCTCAATTGGTGGTCACCAGACAACAGCAGAATTGGCAGGTTCTCCAATGGTGCCCCGTTCTCTTCACAGACGGGAACAGTTTCAAACTGAGGTAGTCTAGCAGGTGTGACAGAGTCTGGAGACGTGGAGCATTTAATGCTGCTGCATCCTCACCCAGCAGGATCGGTTTGGTGGTGGGTCAGTTGTGGTGCTCCCCAGACAGATCCTTGGATTGTCTCAGAGACCTCCACGGGCTAGCCAATGGTACCCTGACTGTACCTGTGAAACCCAGACCCACTATCAGACCTTACACTGGTCCAGGACAATGCACAGCCTCATGTGGTCGGCTCAAGAGTGTGTAGGCAGTTTCTGGACGATTGAGGTATTGATGACATTGACTGGTCCTCATGATCCCCAAACCTGAAACTATCTGAGAACCTCTGAGACGTTATATATCATTCCATCAGACGCCAGCACCACTTACCACAGACTGTCCAGGACCCCTGATCCACGTCTGGTAGGATATCCTCCAGGACACCACACTCCTCATACTCATTTATACAGGAGCATGCCCATATTGTGGAGCATGCCCATGTGGTGGTCAAACACACTCCTGGGTCACTTTATGAATTGTTGTGATGAAATTCACTGGAGTTTGATCAGTCTGTGATTTCAGTTATTCACAACATGATTTCAGTTATTCACAACATAAAATATTAATAAAAAATAGTTCTGTTAGATTTCAAGCAGTAAGGATGAGGATCCAGATGCAGATGTGTAGTAGGGACTAAGAAAATTTACAGCCTGAAGTAAAAACCATTGAGCATTCAGTGTAGACAAACAATATGCAATTGTTGAGCGCACCGAGCACTGCAGGTTTAGTACAGTGGTCATTCTGCACAATGTCTGAACAAAAAAGAAATCCAAAGTCTCTTGTCAGCAGTAAAAGCCATAAGACAGACTAAACGTAAAGTTGAGAAAGCTTATTGAAAAGACGAACACGCAGGGAACACAATAAAAATGCTTGAACATGAGATTTAAGAATCTAAGAGAAAAAACTGATTGACAGCAAACAGGAAGAACACATATCTAAATACACCAGATAATGAGGGAAATTCAAGATATATATATTGATGTACATTTCTCCATTTAGTGAATTATACAAATTAATAAACAATGATCATATCTGCGTCACACTCACCATTGTATGAAAATTAGTGGTATTTGTTGCCCTCATAAACCAGGCAATAGCTAAGTACATGACCCGTGTAGTGAGTGTTCTACAGTCCGCTTCGTCTCAGGGAGAGCCGTGAGTGAAAGGATATCAAGAAAGTTATCGGCCATGGGGGAAAGGGATGGGGGGGTAATCAGCCACAGTCAATGAGGCTTAGGACAGACCATCAGTGGCATTTAGCTGCCCTGCATATCCCACGTGAGCTGCATGCAGCAGTCTCGGTTCCCTTTTCCCCACTGAGATACCATTTATGGCCCTTGTGACAGGAGGAGGACATGCTTAAAACAAAGCCGTGCCCTCTGTGCAGACAGGAAGCATGGGTGCAGAAAATCTAGTGACATAGAAAGTCTCTTATGATACGAAATAGGGCAGGCAGAGAGGAGAGGCACTGCTGGATACATGGAGAGGGTGGTGGATACACCAGAGAAAGCAGAGAGAGGGAGTGAGAATGAGAGCTCAGTTTATAGCCATGTTTAGTGAATACGTGTTGACATTATCAATTTCACAAGTTAAAAAGAATTAGGGCTGAGTACAATGGAGATCCTTATATACTTAGATTGCATTCAACTTGACAGCTCAAGGCAGATAGCCACACTTCACACTGGGGTTTGGTCATTGGTTTCTATCTGTCAGAATGTTCATCAGCCAGAGAGGTGCCAACATTCATCATGGACTATACTATCTCGTATCATTGTCCGAGATAGTACGTTGTCCCTGCCATAATCCTCTCTGATCTGATTGCTGTATTTGTTGTTCCAGCCTCCTGCTGTAGCGCTGCTTTGCCTCTTTTACTTCACTGCGGACGTTGTAAGAGGCAGCCTTGAACCCTACCGTATTACCAGTTGCAGGCCTTGTGTTGAAAGATGGCAGTGCAAGACCTCAAAGCATCGTGGATGCTTATGTCCAACTACGGCTTCTGATTGGAAAAGTTCTGGTTATCGATTTTGGGACAAATTTGTCCATTAGTTTCGTAATAAATCCAACAACCGCTTTCGTAAACATGTCGATATTGCCAGTGCAGCAGTTCTGGAACATATCCCGGTCCGTGACTTCGAGAGTGTCTTGCAGAATGGCTTCTGATTGGTCGGACTAGCTTGTCAACTCACTACACAAAGGGGCTTCCAGTTTCAGCCCTCGTTTATATTTTGGTATCAGGAAGATGTTAGTGTGGTCGGATTTACCGAATGGAGACTGAGAGACAGGGGTCCAGAGTCCTCTCTCCTCTGGTGGGACATGTGAAATGTTTCCGGAAGTCATGCAGTAGGATCCTGGGAAGTAGTGGACGGTGTGCCCCACTCCATGGCCTTTTCATGATCCTGGCCCGTTCACCTCTTGGGCTCCTCCGCCGTATGGTGCTAATGTGCCCCCTGTTGTGGCCAACTCTCCGTAGTATTTCGCCGGGCCAGATGGTTGTATTTTCACTAACTGATAGGTAGCTTGCATACCTAATCCTAATGTCTAGTCCCAAGTGTCTGTTTGTCGTATATGACCAAAAAACGTCAGGTGGTGCAAAAAAGTTAAACATAACATCTGACAAGGTAATTGTCATGGCCTCAGCTTCCTTCTCCCCTTAGTGACAAGCGTGTTTATGTATGTAATTGTGCAAGGTGTTAATTTCAGGAGCGGATTCTGGTGTGTGGAGTCGGCTGGGTATCTGTCTTCTATCCTCCATCTGCGTGGCTACAAAGACCTGGCCTCAATGGCACCACCCTGCTAGATCATAAACCCTGATACTGTCATTGGATCAACTCATGATTCCGGAGAGTCAGTTTTATGTAAATACTTGCTTAGCCCTGCTTGCTTCCTCTGCCCGCAGAAGTGGTACCTGCCAAGCTCCTGACAATCACAGATCCTGCCTTCACGGCTCTGGACCTTGTTACACTGAAGGACACTCATTATCCCTCCGCTCCGGTCTTCATTCCGCCCTCAGAACTCTCGAGCCTCCTTCGCTCTCCGCTGCCATACCCCCGCCATGGCCAGAGAAGAATTGTTGTTCAAGAAACACTTTAAACCTGCACTCTGTCTGTTTTCTGCAACTTGATTCCTTATTAGCCATAACAATACGATCTGGACAATATGAACCCATTAGACGCGGACGCTTTCCGTCAAGCCCTTGCAACTCAAGTCACACGCCTAGGAAAACACAAGCATGCTTTAACGGAGATCATGGACGCCCTGAAGGGCATCAGAGACCAGTTAGCTGCCCCAATCCCATGGATAGCTATAGCACCAATCACTCTCGCCTCACCACCGGGCCGTGAAGCATTGGTCCCAGCTCCAGAAAAATATGAAGGAGGTGGATCTTGGAACCTGTACCTCTTTTCTGATCCAGTGCTCATTCGTTTTTGAACATCAGCCCCACACATATGCCTCTGAACGCGCCCTTATAGCTTACCTCATCAACTCCATGAATTGAGAAGAACTTGTCTGGGGGTCCGCCATCTGGCAGAGCCAATCAGCGGTTTGCTTATCCAACAACGCCTTCACAAGAGGGATGTTGACGGTGTTTGATCATCCGCTCTGCGGCAGAGGCCGTGAAATGACTCTTCTCCCTCCAGCAGGGATCCCACAGTGTGGGGAAGTTGGCGATTGAGTTCTGGACGCTAGCAGCGGTGGGTGGTTTGACGAGAAAGCGCTACAGGGTGGCTTCCAAAGATCCTTAAACAATAATTTTAAAGATGAACTAGTTGCACAATTAGGAACCTGATTGTCGCACTCATCTGAAACCTGAGGAGGGTGCACAGCGTATTTACTACAAGTCATGTCTCTACTTTGGTCAAACTGGTAATTTCATTGCCCCTGCCCCGTGCGTCCAGCAAAAGAGCCGGCTTACCTGTAAAAAGTGAACCTTGTTAGCTCTTGTTGATTCCGGTGTAGATGAGTGCTTTATTGATCGCCAGGTAGTCCGTCAGGTGGGAATACAACCCTCTAACCTATCCTCGGTCCTGGAGTTGTATCATGACCTGACCCATGTATTCTATAAAGATAATGCATTTTCTCTGCCTCCTCATCGCCCTTATGCATGCGCCATAGAACTTTATTACATCTCTCGACCGGAGGTGGAAGCTATAGAGATCTACATACGGGACTCACTGACAGCAGGAATCATCCATCCTTCATCATCTCCGGTGGGTGCAGAGTTCTTTTTTGTGGATAAGAAGGATAAAAATCTTAAACCCTGTATTCATTTTCCACGGCTTGAACAATATAACCATCAAGAACAAGTATCCATTGCCTCTGATCAGCTCAGCCTTCGTTTCACTGCATGGTGCCACCATCTTCACCAAATTGGATCTACGGAATGCTTACTAACTTGCTATAGGAGATGAGTAGAAAACAGCCTTTAATACACCTCTGGGACACTTTGAATACCTAGAGATGCCTTTCAGTCTAACAAAAGCCCCTGCTGTTTTTCAGCTCTAGTCATGATGTCCTTAGAGACATGATCAACTGTTTTGTCTTTGTACACTTGGATGACTTCCTGATCATCTCACAGAACCTTTTGGAACAACGTCTCCTGCAGAATAAGTTGTACGTCAAGGCGGAGAAATGTGAATTCCACGTACTTAACGTGACGTTTTTGGGCTACATTATTGCGCAGGGACAGCTGCAAATTGACCCCTCCAAGATCTCTCGCGTCTCTGGTTGGTCAGTTCCCACACCCTGCAAGCAGCTTCAACGATTCCTAGGCTTTGCAAAATTTTACCGTAGGTTCATAAGATATTAGAGCCAGCTTGTTGCACCATTAACCTCACTCACATCCACCTCGATCCCCTTCTCTTGGTCTCCCGAAGCATATTTAGCTTTCAGGGAGCTCAAGTGCAGGTTTACCTCCAAGCCTATCCTCACAAACCTGACTCGGCCGACAATTTATAGTTGACGTCGATACTTCCGGTTTTGTGGGGGCGGAACAGCCTTTTCTGTAGTGTATGGACCATAAAAACCTCTCCTACATCCAGACTGCCGAACAGCTAATCTCCCAACAAGCAAGGTGGGATCTGTTTTTTGGAAGGTTTAAGTTTGTGTTAACTTATTGACCAGGCTCCCGCAAAATCAAACCGGAGGCCCTCTCTCGGCAATATTCTCTAGCCAAGTGTGCCCTTCCTGAACCCATCCTGCCTCTCACCTGTGTTGTGGCTTCCATCAGTTGGGAGATTGAGTCTCATATCAAGCCCATATTCAACAACTGGACCCAGGTAACGGTCCTTCCAACCGCCTGTTTGTACCCGATTCTGTCTGCTCTCAGGTTCTCCAGTGGGCCGACTCTTCCCGCCTCACGTGCCATCCTGGTGTCAGAAAAGGCCAGGACATCTTGTTGAAGAACTTCCTTAGACTCCATCAAATACCAGAAGATATTGATTGAAAGTTTTCCCATAGCCTTCCCAATCACCGGAAATAAACTCCACAGATCAACAATGGGATGTGCTGAAGGGGATAGTCCAAAAGTCTTGAAATCTATTTGAGAAAGAGAATATCTTTATGTAGGAATGGTCTCAGAGCATCTCCAAACTCTACACAAAGAGACTAAGGCCAGCTATTTTTTGCAAAAAGGGGCTGCACAA
This sequence comes from Lophius americanus, assembly GCA_037951165.1. Classification (NCBI taxonomy): domain Eukaryota; kingdom Metazoa; phylum Chordata; class Actinopteri; order Lophiiformes; family Lophiidae; genus Lophius; species Lophius americanus. The sequence goes on from JBBDHG010000099.1 coordinate 7,660,004, forward strand.
AACATTTAATGCAGGGGGCAAATCATTGTGGCACACATGTTTTGAATATACAGTATTTATTTTTTTCTAAACAAAGAATTAAAACCTCTTTAGAATTATGAATAATGAATTATGTTAACTGAGTTAACGATTAGATTTTGATTAAAATTTGAATTATAGATTGAAAATTTAAAAAATATTGATATACCATACTTACGTAACCTTACATTAGCCTATATGTGGCTGTAATGGTTTCAGTGTTTTCATGGCGATTGACTTCAGAATATGACACTGGCTGATAATCCAGCATGCGTGCGTGTAATAATAATAATAATAATACATTTAATTTATAATGCGCTTTACATTTGGATCAAATCTCAAAGTGCTACAAAGCAAAAGCAGATAAAAGCATCAATAAAAAATTAAATAATAACTATATAAAAGCCTGACCAAAAAGCAGCAATGTTAATTAAGGTTATACGTTCTGCTAAAAAGGAAAGTTTTAAGTCCTTTTTTAAATGTGTCAGTCGTCTGTGGAGCCCTGAGATGGTCAGGGAGGGCATTCCACAGACGAGGGGCAGCAGAACAGAAGGCCCGATCACCCATGGTGCTGAGCTTAGTCCGGGGAAGGAGGAGGCGGTATAAGTGGGTAGAACGGAGGGATCGTGTTGAGGTCAGTGGGGTGAGTAGTTTTTTCAGTTAGGGGGGTGCGTTACCATGGATGCACTGGTGAGTGAGGAGAGAGATCTTATAATCAATCCTGGTGGAGATGGGAAGCCATTTAAGGGAATGAAGACCAGGGGTGATGTGTTCGTTTTTACGAACTCTCATCAGGATCCTTGCAGCACTATTTTGAACATACTGAAGTCTTTGAAGACTTTTATCAGGGATCCCGATGAGAAGTGCGTTACAGTAATCCAGTCGGGAGGAGATGAACGCGTGGACCAGCTTTTCAGCATCACTCAAGGTGAGTGAAGAACGGAGTTTCGAGATTTTTCTGAGATGGTGAAAGGAGATCTTGCAGATGTGTTTGATGTGGGATTCAAAAGTGAGTTGAGGGTCAAATCTTACACCAAGGTTGGTGACTGATGAAGAGAGGGGAATGTCGTGACCAGAGAAGGTAATACTGGTTAAAGAGGAAGACTGGGTCTGACGTGGGGTGCCAATTAAAATAGCTTCGGTTTTGGAGCTGTTCAACTGGAGAAAGTTGTTTTTCATCCACACCTTTATCTCCTCCAGACAAGCGCGGAGAGTTGACACGGGAGATGATGATGATTTATGTAGATTTGCGTGTCATCAGCGTAACAATGGAATGAGAGTCCATATCGACTGATGACACGGCCAAGGGGGAGCATGTATAGTATGAAGAGAATGGGGCCAAGGACTGATCCCTGGGGGACTCCAAAGGTGACGGTGTGTGTCCCGGACTTTGAACTTCTAAGGGAAACGTATTCTGCTCTGTCAGTGAGGTAGGATTGAAACCAATTTAGGGCGGTGGCAGTGAGTCCAGTGGTGTGATTTAGGCAGTGTAGGAGTATTCCATTGTCAACTGTGTCGAAGGCAGCAGACAAATCAAGGAGAATCAGGAGGGAAGGTGAACCAGCATCTGCTGCCATCCGTAGGTCATTTGTGACTCTAAGCAGAGCTGTTTCTGTGCTGTGGGCGGAACGGAAACCAGACTGAAAGGTTTCAAAGAGGTTGTTGTAATTGAGGTGGTCCTGGAGGTGGGCAGCAACTACTTTTTCCAGAGCTTTGGAGAGGAATGGGAGTTTGGAAATGGGCCTGTAATTAGTAAAAAGTTCTGGATCGAGAGTAGGTTTTTTGAGGAGTGGTCTGATTATGGCGGCTTTTAGGGCAGATGGAACAAAGCCGGCCTGGAGGGATTGATTTATAACAGCGGTGATCAGGGGACTGATGGAAGAGATGTTGGTTTTCACTAGGGCTGTAAGAAAGGGGTCGAGGGCACAGGTGGAGGGCTTCATTGTCCTGATGATAACCTCAACCTCCTGCTGTGAGATTTCTGGGAAACACTTTAGAGGCTGGGAGATCTCAAACTGTGAGTAAGCAGACTGGATAGGTAGAGAGGAGGAACGAGAAAAGGACAGAACGGATTGAGTCAATTTTTGATTTGAAGAACGCCATCAAATTATTACAGTGCTCTTCTGTAATTTCTGTAAGTGGGGGAGTTTGTGGTTTAAGGAGATGATTGATAGTGGAAAACAGCTGCTTAGAATTTCCAGGACTGGTTTTGATGATGTTGGAGTAGAACAGTGACCGAGCCTCTCTAAGCGACTTTGAGTAGACCCTTTGGTGTTCCCGAAAGGCTAGCTTGTGGACAGTAAGACCTGAAGCCTGGAAAAGCCGCTCAAGGACACGCCCAGCTGCCTTCATTTCCAGTAGCTCGCTGGTGAACCAAGGGGCTGAGCGGGAGAAAGTGACTGTTCTAATTTTTACAGGGGCGTGCCGATCCAGGATGCTACTCAGGGATTTATTTTAGAAATCTACTGAGTCCGTGGCTGAAATGTAGGCATAGTAAGTACAATGTAATAACAACAATGGTAATTGTGCTAATATTGGATAAGATAGGCAGGCAGTGGCGATGGCAGTTTGGAACAGAGGCCTTTCAGCTAAGGCAGTTAATTTACATAACTAAGAGCTATTCATCATAACAGTTAACGGTGGATAATCTACTGGGATCCCTGATAAAAGTCTTCAAAGACTGCAGTATGTTCAAAACAGTGCTGCAAGGATCCTGGTGAGAGTTCGTAAACACGAACACATCACCCCTGTTCTTCATTCCCTTCATTGGCTTCCCATCTCCACCAGGATTGATTATAAGATCTCTCTCCTCACTCACCAGTGCATCCATGGTAACGCACCCCCCTACCTGAAAGAACTACTCACCCCACTGACCTCGACACGATCCCTCCGTTCTACCCACTCATACCGCCTCCTCCTTCCCCGGACTAAGCTCAGCACCATGGGTGATCGGGCCTTCTGTTCTGCTGCCCCTCGTCTGTGGAATGCACTCCCTGACCATCTCAGGGCTCCACAGATGACTGACACATTTAAAAGGACTTAAAACTTTCCTTTTAAACAGAACCTATAACTGTAATTAACATTAATGCTTTTGGTAATGTTTTTATATAGTTATTATTTAATTTTTTATTGATGCTTTTATCTGCTTTTGCTTTGTAGCACTTTGAGATTTGATCCAAATGAAAAGTGCATTATAAATTAAATGTATTATTATTATTATTATTACAGGTTATATAATTTATAGTCAAAATGCCTTACCATCAGGAAAAAAACCAACAGAGTGAGGTTAAATAAAAAAGGATGGGATATATTGTAATGACAGACAGCTATTGACTTATACCTTTTGTTCTTTCTCAACACCTCCTACTGTGCATTTCCTCAAAAAAATGAAGGGAGTTTTATACAAGGATGTGAGGCTTCACATTATGACTAAAGGCTGTTAAGATGCTCAGACATAGGCGCATCCAGGCTGCCCTCAATTTATCAGACCCAGAGAGGGAATGGAGTTGGATCCTACAAAACCTGAAAAAGATGTGCAATGTACACAAAAACATTGCTCAGCCAATACAAATTCTGAGTTTACTGCACGCCATCCGAGCTACCTTGAGCCAAGGTAACACAAACTGTAGAAAGAAGGAGATGCCAGAATCGGGACTTCACTTTGACTCCTATGATGGATTTGTCATAAAATACGGACCTCTGGTCTGAGATTCACAAAAAATGTTACACAAGTCATAAGACACAACGTAACTTTTTCCTCAAATCTGAATTTCCTGACCTGTCATTTCTCGAGGACTTGCCAAACACTTCACAAAGAATCAAACCGAACTGAACTGACAATGAGGCGTAAGCTGATTATTTCTGAATGGAAGGCATGTTCTGCTTATTCTGTGAAGTATTGGAATATTTGTTCAGGTAGACTAGTTGTGCTGGATGGTTTGTCATACAGATTCATTAACAGAGTGAAATTTCATTGTTTGCAATAGGAGAACTGCTTCTTCGGACATTAGAGGGCCAGAATAGAGTGTAGGACTGGAAGGGACTGAAAACAATTGGTATGTTTCAATGCCATTTTTCATTTTTATGTCTGGAAAGGGATTTGCTGCACTGTATCACTTTGTAACTATCGCTTTAAGTGTGGAAGGATGCTATTTTCTGGGTTTGTTAAGTCTTTTTTTACATTTATTAAATTTTGTATTTACTTATTGCTTTTACTATTTCTCATTTATCTTTTATATTTTTCTTTTTTCTATTATTTCTCGTCAGAGTCAGCAAGGCAATGACCACAGGTTCCATACACTGTTTAAAAGAAAATAAATCCAAATAAGAGAGCTGAAAAAAAATCCAAGAAGGCAGCTAAGACTACTTACTTGTAAAAAAGGAAACAAAGAACTCTGGGTAACAGCTGGAAAATGCTTGAATATGAGATTCATGGGATAATCAAGGCACTGGCAGCAAATAGAAGGAATCATACAGACCAAATACTCAGGGAATAGAAAATGAAATACAAGTGAGTAAAGACACAGCTGATCGCAATCACACAGGATGGAAAAATGTGAAAGAAAGCCTTAAGGAGAGGACAGTTGAAAGACACGAACAGTAACACACAGAGAATGCACAGGCAAAAAAGGAGAGGGAAGGGACAACAACAGCAGAAAAAACGGAATTAATGGGAAGATTTATGAGATAAAAAATTGGAAAAGAAAAAGATGGGCGCTATGAAGTGTGAACTAGCCATATAAAATTAACTTAAAAGTTGTAGTAGTAATAGTAACAATAATAAACTAAATTCAGAACCACATATTATTGTTAATTTTGTGAATTGCTATTCAGAAAATACTTATGAGGTATCGTAGGGCTCATATAGGGTAATTTGCTCTTCTTGGATTTTATATCTTGACAGAACTATACAAATTTATGAACATTATCTTTCTGTCAAAACTCTGGCGATACACAGATGTATGTGTTGCTGAGGGCAAATTATCATTCTCAAATCATAAATCCACAGGATTTAAAAAACTACATGCCCTATAAAACTGGGATGTTGGTGAAAGTTTATAATGCATAATTTTGTTTCATCCAGACATGATTAGAAATCGACCAGGTACTAGTAATACAATCTTCAGAAGAATTCTACATTGATTACATATGAATAGTATAAGCATCTTCATATAGGAAGATAAATTGTATAAGGTGATGACAAATGGAGGTAAGACAGGTTGTGGACCTGTCTTATGTTTATATAACATCTAGCTTTAAATCTGTCATCAGCCACCAAGGGAGTCATGAAAGACAAGTTGACTGTCATTCAGGTCCATTTGACATTTTCTTGGAATATTTTGATGAGTTTTAGGGTGAAGTCAATACACCTACTGCTTGCCATCCATCGGTTATTCCTCCGTGCCTTCATTCCTCACGTCCAGAGGTCTACATTTGTCCCACTCACAGCTAATCTCCTTATGAGCTATCTGTTTTCATAGATTTTAACTTCTATTCCAATAAACTTTCCAAGGAGGAGGAAAATATAGAGAGAGCATTCTCCATTAGTCAGTAAGGGAATTTTGATGAAAATTATTTGGCCCCAGCAGTTGATTCTGTCTCAACATTTAGGAGTATGTGTGGAACTTTGTTCTGCTCATGGTGGCTTCTTTTGTATAAGTCATTAATAATAATAATAATAATAATACATTTAATTTATAATGCACTTTACATTTGGATCAAATCTCAAAGTGCTACAAGGCAAAAGCAGATAAAAGCATCAATAAAAAATAAATAAATAAATAATAATAATAACTATACAAAAACGTGACCAAAAGCATTAATGTTAATTACAGTTATAGGTTCTGCTAAAAAGGAAAGTTTTAAGTCCTTTTTTAAATGTGTCAGTCATCTGTGGAGCCCTCAGATGGTCAGGGAGGGCATTCCACAGACGAGGGGCAGCAGAACAGAAGGCCCGATCTCCCATGGTGCTGAGCTTAGTCCGGGGAATTAGAGGGAATGGGGAGTTTAAATCTATAAATCCACAAAATGACAGAAATCGAGACTGAGAGTTGTCTCATTCAGTAAATCAAGATGATTTTAATATAGAAAGAGACATAGAGACATGTACAGTGACCAAAAGAATAATAGGGTCCTTGCAATGTTAGTGTTTAGGCCCTAATAACATCTATCGTGATAGAGAGACTGCAAATAGAAGTGTGTAAAACAACACCAATGATGATGATATTATTATTAGTTAAAGACGTTTTGTTACCACAAAAGCGAGACACAAATAACTGAAAATGTTTTTCCAGTTTTATGAGGAATTAAGCAGTTATGGAAGTAATGATGGCAGAGACCTGTACAAACACCAACTTCTGTGTTGTCGGATTTCAGTGTGAAAGCAAAGTTGGATTGAGTAAGAGGCTGCATGATGAGCAACGCTGGCAGTCCAAGATTTCCAAGAGATCTAGGCACACTAAAGATAGGGTGAGAACTGGAAAAACTACAAACTTGGTAAAAAACATAAGATTGGTCCTTCATTTTGTGACACTACTGAAATAAGAGGAGCTGTTCCGCCTTGAGTGAAGGTTTAGACTGTGGTAGTCCTGCAGCCCTTACAGAAAAATCACACAAATTTCAAGTGGGAACAAATATTTTGTTCTTTCATGTTGATCTCTTGGTCGCTTCCTCCTTTTGTACCAAGCGGTTTATGTCTTTAAAATAACACCAACCATTCAACAACAATTTTTCTATGCATCTTAACACATGGCATGGCATCCAATTCTCAAATTGTTCTTCAACTGGTGTTTCCATGATGTTATAGTGTATACAGTTTTGAACGATGGAATGGCTTTCTGTTGAAATTATACAATGATATGGAATTCTGTTCCTTTGCAGATAGCGGCATCATTTCCTATGCTAATGCAATTAGGGATAATTGTTGATATTGTGATGATACATTCTATTAATGTCTGTAAAACAGCTGTTTGATACAATACAAGATGGCTTTAATACAACTAAACATGCCAGACGAGTGGAAAAAACATCCTTGACACTGTCAAAGATCAAGCAATGTTTCACAACAAAGCACTTATTAATTCACATTTTTGAGTATTACCTGCAGAACACTGAAGAAGGATAACACTTTGGTTAATATATTTGATAGCAATGTTTGCCATTTAATGTCCTTCTTAATTGAGTCACACTGGCTGTTAACATGAATTAGTTAGCATGCAATAATTACCTAGAAAGCATGTTTAGAAACCACGATTGTTGGCAATAAAGCGGAAATATTGATGCCAGATAAAGCATATGAAATTATAAGAAAAATGTGTTGTGTAAAGAATAAATTTGTTCAATGCCAAACAATTTAGAGTGAGATAAACATCTGGCTCAAGGTCAGCAAGGCATGGAGCTTACTTCTCAAGGTACAGAGTTGTTCAAAAATTGTCTGCGTTAGGTACATCATGAATGTTTTGTTCAAAATAAGTTACTCAAGAGTTGAATTCATGTGGGGCGACGGTGGCTCAGTTGGTTAGAGCAGTTGTCTACTTATCTGAAGGTCAGTTGTTCAATTCCTGGCCACTGCAGTCCATGACAAAGTGTCCTTGAGCAATATACCAAATCCAAAGTTGCTCCCGATGGCTGTTCCTCTCAGTGCGTGAATTGTATAGCTTCTGATAAGCAGGTGGTGCCCTTGACATGGCAGCCCCCGCAATCCCTGTATGAATGTTTTGGTGAATGGGTTAGCATTGTAAAGCGCTTTGATTGGTCGAGCAGAAGGGAAAAGCTCTTTGTAAGTACAGTCCATTTATTTGTGTTAAGATAATTTTTTTTATATTGTATTGTCTCTTTTAAAAATGTTTGAGCAAGAGCCTGGTATGCAATCCGCTGCCTGGGTGCGGCAGAAAGCTACGCACTGCTCATCAAGGTGGTTTATATGCAGAGAGCCGATTTCTCTAGTTTGTACAACTTGTTTGATTGTATGTTACAATATAAACTTTTCCTTCTCAATGACTAGAGCGGCCAATTCCCAATCGGAAGATCAGAAGGTAGGCAGCCCCATTAAGACTACATGTCGTATGGTCCTTGAACAAGACTCTGAAACCCCAGCCCCCCTCGGGCTTCAAAGGGTCCCCCACTGCTCCCTCAGTGATGGGTCAAATGCAGGGAAATAATCTCATTATGTTGTACTGTGTGTGACAGTATCTGATAAATGAAGGATAGATTATAATTATTATTGTATCTCCCCAAATATTCCTGCAATGTCTCAGATGATGCTATTCCTGGATTGTGTATGACACTAGTTGATTTTTCAGTGAATATTAGAAGGACGAATGGCTTGTAGCAAAGGATGAGAGACAGCTATGAGCATGTTCAATTCAGAGAAAGAGTGAACTCTAGGAGGGGTTCGTCGTTGACACACATCTGAGAGCTACTTCCAAGTCTTGGTTAGTACATTACATTTGCCCGTTGACTGTGGATAGCCAGAGGAAAGATGGACCTGGCTGCTTAAAACTGAAACAACACCTTCCATACTTGGGAGTTAAACTGTGGGTCATTGTCCAAAACAATGTCCAGAAGGAATCCATGTGTGTTGAATCCAATGCAACTGGACTTCTGTTTAAGCTTGAAGACATTTCACCTCTCATCCAAGAGGCTTCTTCTGTTCCATTTGGCTGGTGGGGATTTTAATACCTCCAATAGCTGTTGGGTAGATAGAGACATTGGCAGTTGGCCATGCATAACTGATGTGGGTGGGTCTGAGTTGTCAGGTGTTGTTAGGGACAGGACTGGTCTTCATTGTCTGCTGGGGTACCATGTGATACATTAGCATAATGTGACTCCATGTGTGGATAATGGAGAAACCGTCTGGTGAGAGACGTTAAAACTACATTGTATGTGGGTAATAGTTGGAGGAGTAGATCCCCACCACGGTTTAGAGAGGGCCAGTTTGAGTTTGTAGTAAGTTTCATTCATGAGCTGGCTCTCCTATACTGGGTCATTCACATTTGAAGTTGTTGTTTTGTTTCTCCAATATACAGATCTGTACATTCCTTACTGCATTGAACTGCAAAAACCAGATCGCTCTGTTTGTGTCTTGTTTTTGGGGTGAACAAGTTTTTGTTTAAGGGTGTTGCAGGCTTGGCAATTAACTGGGATCTTACTTTTGGAGAAAACCTCAGTAGCTTTTTCCGAAACTACAGCCAAATAAGGTATGACGGTGCTTTGGCGCCTGTCCCTCTTTTCCTCTCTGGAGCTGTTCTTTTGGGGTTTCTTAACAGACATGATGAAAGATTTCCCTCTGCCTTCATGGGGATGTTATCAGCCCGGTGTTGTAAGGTTCTGATACCTTCAAGCTTGTGTTCCAATGGCTGGTGGGAGTCGAACATCAGGTCTGAATGTGTAGGTGTGAGGTAAACTTCAACTTTTAGGCTACCGTCCCCCTCAACATGTACATGACAGTCCAAAAAGGGTAGTGAATGCTCTATGATGTCTTCCCCTACAAACTTGATGTTGTGGTCCACAGCGTTAAAGTGATTTGTGAAGGCCTCGACTTCACAGGACTTTATTTTTACCCATGTGTCATCCATGTGCCTGAACCAGTGGTTTGGTGTTGTCCCATGGAGAATGTGTGAACAGGGCCGAATCAGCAGTTGTCCAAATGGTATGCTCCTGAGATCTAGTTCCTGAAAGGCTTTTTTAACAATGACCATTACCAAGGTGAGGGTGCCAACAATGCAAGCAGGGGAAAATAATTGGTTAAGGTGCCTCTGTAGTCACGTCAGAGGAGATATGGCAATAGTGGGTGTCGGACATGGTGTTCTTGAAACCAGGGCAGTGGATGATAATGAAACATGATTGATTTAAGCAAATTTCATGTGCTTTTTATGGTCTGTCTATACGAAGAAAATGTTTGGTAATGGTTTGCAAAATCCTGCAAGAACAGAAAGAACAAGATGCAATTTTTGACTGGTATCCAAATGCAGAGTCAGGGATTCCCTAACGCCTGTATCAGAAGCTTCCATGTCCATCATAAAATGTTTGGATAAGTTTGGGTGTATCAGAGGTGGAACAGAGTGAAGTTCTAAAGTGTACAGTCGGATAATGCATGCATTTAATGGTCTCTGTGATGTGTTCCTTCCTTCTGCCGTGGATCCAGACCAAAGAAAGAGATCCTTTTTTAACTAAAGAAAGGCCAGCAACAAGGGACGGAGGGGAGAGGAAAAAGAAAAGCATGAACTCACTATAATTGCCAGAGACCAGGAGATGAATGGGTTTAGTCCGGAGAGGAACATTAACCGTGTTTCATCCAGAACTGATACTTAAGCAAAAGTATCACGTCCAACTTCTCAAACAAGTTTACATCAACAAAATGTTTTTTAATCATTGCATTAAGGGAAATGGTTTGGGAGTTAATGTTAAGTGCTGTAATTGGATTCTAGGCAGGGAAATATTGGAATTCTTTTTGGTAACAAGGACAACATGAGATTAATTGATTGGATGTAGATAAAGACACTCACGCACCAGTAGTCTCCATTGTCTCTCTACTGGAGTGAGGCGGGCTCCAAGCTGTCTTGGTTCCTCCACTTATCTCGAGGTTGGAGTATACAAGTTATATTGGATGGGGAGATATGCTCATCCAGATCGATTGAGTTATGGCATGGGCTGGTAACTGCTGAATGGTTGATGGGACTTGTAGTCTTTCTATAATTGTTTGGAAAGACTATTGTCAGTGAAATACAAAAATAAGAATATAATGAGTTGAGAGAGATGTGTCCATCTTTCCAAAGAGTTTATCCTTCATATTTACATACAATCCATTTCCAAATGTACTTGCAAGAGCCATTTAATTCTAGCTGACTTCACAGCCAACGTCTGCAACTCAAATGCATTAGTTCAGCATGATTTTCTGTGCCCACTGTAATTCAGCAGTCAACCAGAATCCATAGGAAACTGCATGACAAAAAACACTTAAGAAATGACTCAAAAATGTTGCAGTATAAACTTTACTCATCAACAATACATTAAGTTGTATAATAAGATATCACAGTCACTCTGTGCCACTTTGATTTGTTCTGTTCATTATCCTCAAACTTTGACCTTGAACATGGCTGGAGATTGATATGAAAATCCTTTATTGTTGAACAATGAAAGCAGCATAAAGCAAAAGAACTTGGGCCTTGAACTTTTCTACATCTCTCAGTTTTTAATGTCAGGTCATATAAAAATAACAGACATACAGTATTAAATCTAAAGGTCTGTCCCTTTTGTTTTTCAGTTGTGACTTGAGAGCAGACAGAAGACAACTGTCAGACAACCCGTGGATTTCAAACTATACATAAATAGGAAAAGGTCAGAAATATATTCAAGAGCAGGGTCGTGAAGTGTCTTATAAGTAGTAAGTAAACTTAAAATTAACTGCAAAAGAAACTGGGATCCAATGTTGGGTCTAAGACAGGGCAATATGGTCATTATTTTTAGTATTAGTTAAAAGCCCAGCAGCTGTTCCGTACGGTCTGAAGGATTTTGGGTTGACTGGGGAAAAAGCTGTTGCCGTGAGATTAGAATATTGTTTTTTAATTATTAATAGCATCATAGAAAGATGGTGAAAACAAATGTGATTACATGCTGATCAAAATGTAAATCACAATCAAATAGGACGACAATGTTTTTTGCAAATTTCTTCTAAGCTGTTAGAGTTTCACTGACATCAAGGTTATAATAATTGTCAGACATCATATCATCATGAAAGGCAAATGGGCCCAACATAATCCAGAGCTTGAAATAGAAGCTTTGTGGGGATATTGTCAATGAGACATGATGTCCGGGATTTTACACTGAAACGTGGTTTCAGCATCTAACAGGCAGAATTGGGTTTAATACCATATCCTATTAATTCAAACTTTTCAACAAAGAGTGATTAAAATATTTTCACAGTGTTCACAATCACAATCCACAGAGATACAAAGATCATCTGAAACAAAAAGCTTGAGTGTTTTTGTGGGTAGAAAGAAGAAACGGGTCCTAAGAAACGATGAGCTCGTTCGTCCTTTACCATCTTAGCATAGTCGCAAAAAATTTAGTTCATTCAGCAAAGTTTGAAAGGAAGCTTTTTTGATTTTTCCACCTTCTTTCTGCTTTCCTGCACTCTTTCACAATAATGACTAGTCTCCTTAAATCAGGGTTATTTCCTGATCCTGGAGATAGCTCTACTAAATGGAGTGCAAAGATAGTTTGTAAAGTTAACCAAATAATTTGTCAAAGAGAAATCAGGAAGTGTAAGATCAGAATAATCGTACATTGAGTTGAATTTAATGGCAATATGTTCGTCAAAGACACTTAATTCAGGCAAAGGCTCTGCTAAAAGTCCAAAGCTCACAGTTGGCAAACAGACACAAAGAATGGTTTGATTTTCAAAGATGATAATATGACATTCAAAAAAAAAAAAAAGGGGGAAGGAAGCAAGCGTTGTTGTTTATCTGTCTCTATGTGTCAGTGCTGTAATGAACTGCCGACCTATCCAGGGTTGTACCCTGCCTCTTGCCCAATGTAAGCTGGGATAGGATCCAGCCCCCCCGCAACCCAGGAAAGTATAACCGGTTATGGATAATGAATGAATGAAAATGGGATCCAGTATCTGAATCTGCCGCAATCTTTAATCAACTGTGATACTGTGATACACAGTATACTTATGGTATATTCTGCATGGAGACAGTGAACCATCTTCTAAAACCCCATATGAATTTCAAGACACAAAAATATAATTTACTACCGAGAGACAATATTCTACTTCTGAAACTGAATTTTCGTTTGAAGCCAGTTTAGTGAGATGATGATTTTCACTAGAACTGCTTACATGTGCGTGATGTATAGTGTCGTATGGCATGCTGAGGCGATGGGCCAGTGATCATGCATATGACCTGGCACATTTGTAAATCTTCCAAAAGCTCATAATTTTGCAAAAAATGAATAAAAGCGAAAAAAAAAATAGTGTTAGTCAGAACATTTACAGTGAGCAATATGAAATTCAAATGCAAAGAAAGCTTTTGCTCTGACATCAAGCCAGTGTATACAGGCAGATGCTGATGGACATGATTTAATCACACATATGGAGACAGTTTCTGTCCTCGCTCACATTACTGGAAGTAGGTTCATAAGGAAGATGAGTTCTAACCTCTTTTCCACTGGGTGTACTCAACATGGCAAGTTAATTGCCAAATTTCTGCCATGTAAACAAGTTGTGTAAAGTGAAACACATTAGGAATCTAATTACTATTGATCTCTTGCCCATCTACAATCTCAGAATAAATTCATTTGGCCAGTGCTCCGCACTCCACAAGCTGTGGTCTAAAATCCTTTCAGCTCAGCTATTCAAAGGCCTGGAAGCAAGCCATGGTGCCTCTCTGTGCTCTTATAGGTGCTATCCAATTACAGTACAGCTCGACTGAGTTGCGTTTTATAAGTTACAATTCATTAGACGAACCTAGATTTTTTCGTATTCATATGTTCAAAACAATTTTGCTCTGTTTGAGTCTATTGCAGCATTGTTTGGACATGTATAAACCTCTTCTGCTTCAGCTCTCTCCACAATGAAGTGTCTTATTCAATTCCACTTCACACAGAAACTTTCCCTACAGCTCAAGCCTTGACTGCAAGACTATCTTGTGCATACACACCAGCAGAACAGCTGTTTTTTTTCTTTGTTTTTTACATTGGAAGCATTTTTTAAAATTCTATGAAGTTGAGAGTTGCATTAATGTGGCAGGCAATAAAGAATTTCTCATGTAACACCGAGTCAGGGGATGTACGTTGTATATTTGAGCATGGCAGTAGAGACAAAGAGTACTGCTTTCATCCAAATGCTGGGGGCATTGGTATGTTGCTATTATGTGTCCCTTTATTTCCAAATTGATAAAAAATATGTATTTCATGTCTTGCAAATGCTTCAACACAACACCTTTGACTTTAAATGATCCTGGACATTCCCGGAGGTCAATGCGGACACAGTAAATATATTCTCCAAAGATCGCTCAAAACATTTACAACAAATGCAGCAGCATACGACATATCCTGATGAGCACTGAGTAGTGTATATTTTCCTGAGATATACAGTATGACTTTCCTTCAGAGTATCCTTCAAATGATACTCTCAGGCTCTATTGCAGGAGCAGAGTTTGGACCCAAATGCAGAATTGATGACATTTAAAATGGTTTAAAGGCCAAAATCCATAATCCAGGAACAATGTCCATAAACAGGCAGGAGTCAACATACCTGCAGAGCAGTCCAATGATACAAACGATCCAAAATATTGAGGAGAAAAAAATCTAAAACAGAAATAAACTTCAGGAAACACTGGGGAAACTTACACTAGGACGCACATGGGAAAAAAAAAAGGAAGGACTGGGACGTGTGATAACAAGACATCAACAACGAACTGACAAGTGCTGACAGAGCACAGACTAAATGCACTCAGAATAACGAGACAATGAAACACAGCTGGAGAGGGGAATAGAGGTGAACATGACTGACAATCAAACATTAGGAGAATAAAAGGCAGACAGTAGATACACATGAGGAGGAAAAGGAACATATGTGAATATACACCAAGACTATATTAGGACATAAGAAATAAAGCACGAAAACTAAACACAAGGGGAAAAGGGGAGAAAGAAGCTGCACAGGAAATATAAAGTTAACAGTACCACATGAATAAACATTTTTAAATAAAAAAGGAAACCTTGCAGGATCATGAAAATAAACCTTGATAATTAAACCAGCGACAAAAACAGATTATATCAAAAAAAATTCCACAAAATAGAATTACAGCACAGAGTTATGGCAAATACTTTGATGGAAAACTAAAGAAGAAAAAATGAGCAAAAAATATATTAGATTTTAACCATTATGTATTCATTTATTCAACATTACAAACCTTTGTGAAAACATTGGTCTTATTGAATAACTTGTGCATTTATTTTACTAGACAAGATGAACACCCGTCGGACGAACCTTAAAAATGATCTTTCAAAAATAAAAAAATATAGCATTCACAATGTTAAAAGGCGCTGCTACTAATCCCGGTTATTATATGTGTAATTTTTGGTAATGAAATTCAATATGAAATATTTCAACCTGTTTATCTATGGTTAATATGTGGATGCTTTTTTTAAATAAGTGAACTCTGCTCTCTTATTTTGTCTTGTGTAACAAAGCACATAACTGAGGAAGACATTGCTCCACTACCAACGAAAAGAGAGAGGTTTTATCCTTCCCAATTTGTAACCTTATAACACCAAAGGCAAAATGTTTTATGTTTCATAATCAACAATAAAAATGAAGATCATAGATAGAGATTGAATATCTAAAATCAATATATCTAATCGAAAGGTCAGTTGTATATTTCTGACACTAGGGGGAACTTTATCTCCAAAATTGTCTGGTCATAATTTCTCAAATGTCAGTCGGATATTGTTCAAATTTGGTCTATGTGAATCAACTCATGGAAAGCTATCTAGGACATATTATATTTTAATCACATTTTAATCTAATAGTTCATATTTTACTCACTTTGGGGTGCTCTCTTTCTTTTGCACTGAAAATACTGTGGAAATAACTTCACATTTAATTTAAGGAGTTCAATAAGGGGGATTACTTGTAACTAATTGGACTATAGACCTTTCGGGTATATAGCCTTGCTGTCGGGTTGACAGCAAGGGCGGATATTGGCAATACACCAGGTAACCAACCGACAGGACTGGTCACAGTACAGGCTCTATCACCAATGTGCTCATGAGCCCCTTCATGATACGAGTCAGAGAAAAAGCTTTGGTTAACGGCAGGATCTTAAGCTCCCAATGCACTTGTCAAGACTGTGAAGTGGGTTTTGAAAGACCTGGGACATCTGACAAAGTGCATCCACAGAAAATCATTAGAGTAGGTTCATAGACGGACAGAAGGTCTCACAATAATTTTGTATAATGTGGCAATATTTTTAGGACAAAATGATAATCACTTTTTTCCATTTCATATCTGTTTCAGGTTTACCACTCCATGTACCTCAAATATATTCCGAAGAGAACACATTTGGATGAGATGTTATGATCCATATCTCCGTGCTTTCTGCCCCTAACCATAACAACAGTTTGAACAGAGAACAGCCTATTGGTGAACCCAAGTTCAAAATCTCATGGTGCAAAGTCCACAAGACGTTCAGAAGAAGACCAGTGGCTGTTGAGGACTATGGTTACATGATGAATATTATGGCGGAAGTCATCTCCGCTATATCGAAGTCACACAAGGACATGGACACGTGTGAACCAAACAGACATCACGGCATCCAGATCAGAGAAAATTTCTCAAACTCAGAGCTTTTCACGTTTCAAGTAGTATCATTAATTAAAATATGATTAACACATTGTTTTAATCTAAAACTTTTTTTTTAAATTCAAATTGAGAGATCAGTATTTCAGGACAAATGCAAGTTTTACTTATAGTGCACTTCACATTTAGAACAAATCTCAAAATGCTAAATATTGTTGAGACCTGCATAACCATGAGTGATATAGGCAAGGTCCCCCAGCGCATGAAGTCATCCTATATCGATTTGAGAAGTCGGGTGTAGTTTAGTCCAGTCAGGTTTGAAAGCACTGAGGAAATATTAATACCTAAATATCTGTTGTTTACTGACTGTAGCGGAGTACATGATGTATTCTGAAAATCATAATTGAAGGGTAGCAGAGGATTTGATCCAATCAATAGAGTGACTACTCTATTTGATTGACTGTGATGGATGAAAATTTTCTAAAAGTGCAGTTGTTTCAAAAATAGAAATAGGTGAGTTTGTAGGAAAAGTAGTACATCATCAGCATAAAAGCTTATCTTTTGACACAGGCTTGCTGTTTGAATCCTTTTAATATTTTTATTTTGCTGGATTGCAACTGCTAATGGTTCAAAAAACAAAAAGCTAATTAGAGAGTGGACCTTACCTGGTGCCCCTTTTAAGACTGAAGCTGGGAGAGATTTGATCATCTGTCTTATTTACTCTTATAGTTCATCTTTTACTCAATAGGGGGGAATTTTTTACGAAAACATTTTTTCTGACATAACTTGTTAATCGTTACTCCAATTTAGTCCAACTTGGGTGTACATCAATCAACTCAAGGGGATCAATCTTGTATATATGTATCCTATTTTACTCCAAATGTTCACATTTACTCTCTACTCTTTACTAAAATTTGTCAGAAATTTAATAATTGACCTTTCCCAAAATGAAGGCAGTTCTTCCTTACACTAAGTTCTATTTAGGTATAACGTATTTGAGTTCACACGTTAACACAAAGGATCTCCGATGGCGGCAGTGGCGATTACGATTTCATAATATCTCCAACTTTTTTCAGAGATATAATTATAAATTTCTATGTCATTCATGTGACTGTTTCAGCCCTTCAAATGACATTAGTTTTTTGGGGGTTGTATTGTTATGTTAATTGATTTGTAAAAGAGAGCTTGAAGGTGAGCGTGGTGTCCTGCAGCCCATAGAAGAGCTGTGGAAACCATTCTTAATCTTCAATCTTAATTTCTTCACTAAAGCAATCCGCTTTAGGTTCCTGTTTTATACAACAAGTGTGAGTAACAGGAAACTAATGCTTAAAACATGTAGGGTTAATTGAAGCAGGTAATGGAACCCTCTTCCGGGGCTTTATCACACTGGATTGAAAGAGTCTTCATAAATAATTTGGTAATTATTAAATGGCTTTGCATTGCAAGTTTAATTGGCTTAATAAGGCCCTGTCTTAATAATGTGAGGCACAGACTTGAGACTGAAGAGCAGGAGCCCGGAAAATAATACCTTGACCTAATTACTATCATAGTATTACTATGATTCCATACTCATGGATATTATATCACCACATCACCTTCTTCACAGTTCAATATGTTGCAGCCTTGTGCAAAAATCATTACATTTTTCCCCTCATCAATTTACATTGTATAAAATAACAAACAGTATTTTAGGATTGTTTGCTATTAAAAGAAAAGGAAGAAAAACCTAATATCATATTGACGTATGAATTCAGAGCACCTTTGGCAGTGATTACAACCTCCAGACTTCTTGGGTATGACGTGACTAACTGTGTACACCTGAACTTAGAGATTCTCTGCCTGTACATGAGCCTCCTATCTCTTAAGTATCTTTGTGAATATTACATCCTCATATTCAGTTGTAGGAAATAGAACTGAAGTTGATTAATAAAAAACAAACTAGACAAAACTGGTGTAATGTCAGCTTTTATAAGTATTTATTCAACTAATCTGCGAAAAAAAAATTTAAGAAATAAGATTTAACCTTATAAGGTGATCTGTGAAATAAGGTCAAGGCTTAATTCACAGATCACTTTGACACAAAGACAGGTTAGGCTGACCAATGACCTTCCAATAAGTTTATATTTCCTGAGCCAAAGCCACCTCCTAGAAAGACTTGGACGAATAGTGCCTGTGTAAGACAATGAGTGCATTTTCCCGAGGAAATCATACCGTGGTGAAATAACCTGAAACATTATAGCATCATGCAATTTCATGTCTTGACATAGTTCACTATCAAGATGTGAAATTGAACAGCGAATCAGTTCCTATACTGGACAATCTTGGTGTAGTGACAGCCTGAAGATGGTAACATGTAGTGACTGAAAGTATGGCAATGTAAATTACCTTGAAAACCAGCTATCTGAAATGCACTGTGGACATGTTTCTTTTTTTTTTACAATTTAAAACTAATAATACTGGGGCATCAGAAGATCAGAAGGTAGCCAGTTCAAGTCCCAACAGGGCTTATATGTCATAGGGTCCTTGAGCAAGTCCCTGAAACCCTAGCTCCCCGGGCACGTCAAAGGGACGGCCCCCTGCTCCCTCCGGATTGGGTCAAATGCAGGGAAATAATTTCACTATGTAGTACTGTGTGTGGCAGTATGTGATCAATATAGGATTTCTTCTTCTTAAATGGCTGTTGCAAAAGCGTTGATCAGCAAGTTCTAGTCAATAATCAATGAGTCAGGCAATTGATGGCAACTATTTTTGTTTAATTGCTGGCTTGAGAGCAAAATTATCACTTGTCAAATTCAACATGGATCACAGATGAATGGATGTTGGAATTCCTCAGCAGAAGCTCTCAGAGAGTGAGAGTTAACTGATACGTTTGGACTATCTTCATCATCAACGGGCCTCCAATAAGGCTGTAACCTCTTTACTTTATTACACACCAAGTACACCCATGGTTCAAGGTGCCTTTGACAACAATCACATTAAGTTTGCAGTAGACACAATTAAAGTTTGAGTCCTGTCATAGGTTACTTTTTTAGATGGTATAAGGAAACTTTTCTGGTATTAAATGTAATAAAAACCAAGGAAATATACCTTGATTTCAGACCCCGTGAGTTCAATCCTGTAGACATGTAATTTGTGGTAAGATCACTGGATTTGTGGAGTAATATAAGTAATTAGGAACATTTTTTTGTAAAAAAAAAAGAAAAAGCTATCTTCTGTTTTTTTTAGGGAAGCTGATAATGGTGGATATGGATAAACCACTGATGACTATGTTCTCTAAACCTTTTTGAATCAACGTTTATGTTTTGATTATCTGCTGGTTTTCATCAATCAATTTTGCACAGAAACATGGACTAAAAAAGGTGATCAAGGTCTGCAGCAAGATCACAGATAGAGAAAATAAAAATCAATCTGCATAAGAAAACAGTTATTCAGGAAAGCAGTTAATTCTGCCTGACAGCACCAGTCCCCTGATCCCAGAGTCTAAGACCTTGCCCTCCTGTTGCAAACACCCACTCACCAAACCATCTGACAGACATTTCATTGTTTTTGTCTAACAGGAAAAAGCCAGCTTGTCCACCCAACCAGGGCTGTTTAATATTGTTTTTTAATTATTTTAATATTACATCGTAAGGAATCGGTTCAGGTTGGCCCATAGTGACAACGCGCTCAGTCGCAGCAGCTAAGGACTGACCCTCCATCTGACCATCGTAATTTTGAGCTTATCCTATCTTATTGTATTGATAGCAGTGTCTGTTCGTTTTGATTGTTGCATAATCTTGTTTGATTTTATCAATAACCATATGAATAATTGCTGCTGAAAGTTCTACTTGTGAACTTGAAACAGCATTAAGTGGATTGGTAACTGGAGAGACACCAGCAGTACTGAAATGCGCTGGAGAAAGGCAATAAAACCCCTCTCTACTTGGAGTGTTTTCCCTCCTTCACACCACAACTCTCTAATCATTACTGCATAGTTGTCAGTCTGCAGTTTTCACAGCGCTTTCTTACCCTTAAGATTTATCATAATTCCTATAATTAAGGATTTTGTATGTATTATCTATTTTGATTGAGTAGCAGACAAATAAAATATAGTAATGGAAATATATTCTAGCAGTTGCGTTCCCAAAACTCAGAGCTTATATCAGATCCCTGGGTTTGATTCAGGACGGATAATTTTTGTTTGATTCTGATCGAAAAAAAGGGATTTGGCGCCCCTCGTGTGCGGCTGCCTGTTACAGCAGCTCCCCCCCCCCTCTTGAGCATTTTTCTTTAGTAACTTGTTTTTTTGTTATTGTATTTATATTTCTTTTTTTCTAAGTGCTTCTTTAAACATAACCCTTGAAACATGGAGAGAAGAACCGCTGTTTTTTTGCTGTTCTGCCTGCTATTCTCAGGTTTGTTTGTGTCCGTCTCCGGAGACTCCGTTCTCAGCCACGCGCCCATTGTTTACAGTAGGGATCAGCTGTTGGCGCTACGTAGCATTGCGGTGCTGCCAGAGGAGAGGCCCGAGGTTTCCCCCGAACTGAAGAGGAGTAGACGGGGGATACGCGCTGGATTACAGCGTCGCGCGAGGAGGAAATGCTATAGACCCGCCGTTCCATCCGTAATAATGGGGAACGTGAGATCTCTCCCCAATAAGATGGACGAGTTAGCGGCGCTCACGCGGCACCAGCATGCATATCGGGAGTGCAGCTTCATGGTGTTCACGGAAACATGGCTGACCATGCTGACTCCAGACACGAACGCTACGCTGGACGGATTCAAGCTGCTGAGAGCGGACAGGACAGCGGGAAGCGGCAAGAGGAAAGGAGGAGGGCTGGCAGTGTTTGTGAATGATAGATGGTGTAAACCTGGGCACATCACTATTAAAGAGCAGCACTGCTGTAAAGACATCGAGCTGTTAGCCGTTAGCATGAGGCCGAACTACCTACCGCGGGAGTTCTCGCATGTTATCGCGATAGCAGCGTACATTCCCCCCTCTGCCAACGGCGACGCTGCGTGTGACGTCATCAACTCGGTGACTAGGCTGGAGACACAGCACCCACAGGCTCTCCTCCTGATCTCGGTTGACTTTAACCATGCCCCCCCATCCTCCACACTGCCCACTTTCACACAGTATGTCACATGCTGTACCAGGGAAAAAAGGACACTGGACTTGTTTTATGCCAACACCAAGGAGGCATACACCTCATCACCACTCCCTCCCCTGGGAAGATCAGACCACAATCTGGTTCGTCTCCAGCCAGTGTACAAACCCATCGTACACAGGCAACCAGCCGTGACCCGCACAGTGCGGAAATGGTCCCAAGAGACTGAAGAGGCTCTGAAGGACTGTTTTCACACAACCGTGTGGGAGGAGTTCTGTGACTCTCATGGGGAGGACATCAACAACCTTACCGACTGCATCACGGACTACATTAACTTCTGTGAGGAGAACACCGTACCCACCAGGACTGTACGGTGTTTCTCGAACAACAAACCCTGGATTAGTCCGGACATAAAGGTCCTCCTAAAGGAGAAGAAGAGGACCTTTAGGTCAGGCAACAAGGAAGAGCTGAAGGTTGTGCAGAAGGAACTGAGGAGGATCAGAGAGGGGAAGAACTCCTACAGGAAGAAGATGGAGGACCAGCTGCAGCAGAACAACATCAGTGGTGTTTGGAGAAGCCTGAAAACCATCTCAGGCTTCAAAGGGCCAAACTCCCAAGCTGCAGGGGACCAACAGTGGGCAGATAACCTGAACCAGTTTTTTAATCGGTTCGACCAGTCATCTGCCCTCAATCCTCCAGCCCGACTCCCACAGCAGGGACTCCTCTCACCCCCCTCAGTGCACTGCCCCTCCCCCACCTCCTCTCCCACTACAAAGAACTCCCAGTCCAACCCCCTGCTCTACCTAACACCCTGCCCCCCCTCCTAGCTATCACCCCCCCACCATCCAACCCCCCCAACATACAGCCTCCCTGCACCAGTCTGTCCCTCACAACACTCCAGGTGAGAAATCAGCCATGGAAGATCAAGGTGAGGAAGGCCACGGGCCCGGACGGCATCAGCTCCAGGCTCCTTAAGACCTGCGCAGACCAGCTGTGTGGGATTTTGGAGCACGTCTTCAATTTGAGCCTGAAGCTGGGGAAGGTACCACTCCTGTGGAAAACCTCCTGTGTGGTACCTGTCCCCAAGACGCCGCACCCGAAGAACTTCAACAGCTACAGGCCGGTGGCATTAACATCCCACCTGATGAAGACTCTAGAGCGACTGGTCCTTGGTCATCTCCGCCCGGTGGTCAGCCTGTCGATGGACCCCCTTCAGTTCGCCTACCAGTCGAACATCGGGGTGGACGACACCATCATCTTCCTTCTTCACCGAGCTCTCTCTCACCTGGAGAAGCCTGGAAGCACCGTGAGGATCACATTCTTCGATTTCTCCAGTGCTTTCAACACAATCCAGCCTACGCTTCTGAGGGACAAACTGGAACTGACCGGAGTGGATGAGCACCTCGCATCCTGGATCCTGGACTACCTGACCAACCGTCCCCAGTATGTGAGGACTCGGGACTGTGTGTCGGACGTGGTTGTCTGCAGTACGGGGGCCCCACAGGGAACGGTCCTGGCACCGTTCCTCTTCACCCTCTACACTGCAGACTTCTCATACAACACACCCACGTGTCACCTGCAGAAGTTCTCTGATGACTCTGCAATCGTCGGTCTCATCACAGACGGGGACGACAAGGAGTACAGAGGACTGACGCAGGACTTCACGCACTGGTGCCAGTGGAACCACCTCCAGATCAACGCGGGTAAGACCAAAGAACTGGTGGTGGACTTCCGAAGGCACACCCCCCCCCACACACCGGTGAACATCCAGGGAATGGACATTGAGATTGTCACGTCCTACAAGTACCTTGGTGTTCACCTGAACAACAAACTGGACTGGACTCACAACTCAACGGCACTCTATAAAAAGGGTCAGAGCCGACTGTATCGGCTGAGGAGAGTGAGGTCTTTTGGAGTGCAGGGGGCGCTCCTGAAGACCTTCTTTGACTCTGCAGTCGCCGCAGCCATTTTTTATGGAGTGGTCTGCTGGGGCAGCAGCATCTGAGCTGCTGACAGGAGGAAACTGGACAAACTAATCAGGAAGGCCAGTTCGGTCCTGGGATGTCCTCTTGACTCGGTGCAGGAGGTGGGAGACAGGAGAATGATGGTCAAGCTGTCATCTCTCCGGGACAACGTCTCCCACCCCATGCAGGAAACCATCTCTGCACTGGAGAGCTCTTTCAGCGATAGGCTCCTTCACCCCAAGTGTGTGAAGGAGCGATATCGCCGATCGTTCCTTCCTGCAGCAGTCAGACTCCACAACCAGCACTGTTAGCAACACACACACACCTACACAACTACACACACACTTACACACACACCTACCTCACTTGCACTTTGTTTCTGTACATTTAATTTAATTTAATTTAATTGCACATAATGCCCTGCTATTCTTATTCTGTTATTCTTACTCTGTAACATGCTCTGCTGCTGTAACATTGCAATTTCCCCATTGTGGGACTAATAAAGGCAATCTTTATCTTTATCTTTATCTTTAACAAATGTCTGAAAGATATAAGCACAAAACTTTAAACAAATTTCTTAAATGAAACAAAAATGATGAAGTAAAATATTCAACACTCAAATTAGGTCACTCAAATTAAAATCCGGACATGAACCTTGTCTGGGATTAAAGTGGCTTTCTGTGGCATTACCTTGGTTCGTATTGTCCACAGTGACTGGGACTTTGTAATCAGTGATCTGTAGCCTCCATCCTGCTGTTCCTTCTGTCAATACCTGACTTTTTACTTGATCTCAGACAGTTTCCAGAGAAACTGCAACAACTGAATATCATCTGCATATGAAATGTAGTTGACATTGTACATTCGAATGACATACCTCCGGGATATGGTCTGAGAACCACTCTTGTTCTGCAATCAAAAAATTAGTTATCAGAGGCAACACTAAATCATTCATCTTGTTAAAAGGAATATAACCATTTTAAAACTGAACCAGAGATGTCAGACCAATGTTTGAGATGAACCAATAAAACAGAATAGTCCATGGTCTCAAATGCTGTACTTATGTCTAACAGGACTAAAATTAATTTTCTAGCATCTACATCAGTAAGTGGATTGTTATGGATAGAATATAGAGACTGAAAATCCATATACCTCAGTGGAGGAGTCAGCAATGAAACTTTGGACTGAAGGGCTGGTTTTAATTATATTCCCAAAAAGTCGGGGATGCCATTACCACTGCGTCCGCCGCTGCAGATCCTTCACGTTAACACAATAACTCACAACCTTCTTCATTGATAATTTTCGATGATCAATAATGAAGTTGAATCAGTTTTAGCGTTTTGGTGCCATAAATACCAATGATGGTATATATATATATATATATATATATATATATATATATATATATATATATATATATATAGGATAGATCTTCTTTTTCATTTACTACTACGTAATTTTGTCCCTACCTAAAACACAAAGTAACAAATATGAAGTTGATCAGATGAAAATCTCTCTCCGTCAGACAGTCGGAGAGAGATTTTCCCTGCTTTAGTTATACATCCTAATGAAAGATAAGAAGGTAAGTGAAGAAGAGAGACAATCACGGGGCGAGCAGGGAGGAAAAAGATGAATGAAGAGGAGAGAAAGGCAAAGCATGATAAGAGAGAACATGAAAAAAAGAGATTAGAGAAAAGACCAAATACAAAGACACCTTCATGTCATAGAGAATTTCTTCTTCCTATTTCTTCTTTCACCTATTTATGGCTGTTAACGGTCTCTTCTTTAAATTGAACTGGTATCTGGCCCTTACAGAAAAAAGTTTGGCTGTTCTGTGGCCTTTTCACAATAATTAGTTCAAGGTGATTTCGACTTCACAATTAAGGGCTGGCAATATTTGGAAAGAGCAACAAATGCTTCTGCTGAGCCAGCCCAAAGTTCCAAATATCCAAGATGCATCACAAATTTTTGAGGCAGTGAAGAGATTTCTGCATTCAACAACACGTCTCACGGAAAGAATAAGTGGGTAATGTGCACAAATGAGCAGCAGTCTGTACACGCTGACAGTCCATCACGGTAAAAGGAGGGATGCTCTGCATGGAAATGAATTTTCCATTGCAGACGCAATCACTGAGGCAGAAATAAAAAGGAGGCTTCAGAAGTCTGGATGAGTCTCTTTCTCATGTAAGGGATGAGATGCTGGTGTATTTTGCTTGAACTTGCCCTTCTCTCTAATTGAAACCCCTCTCCTTGTGTAGGTACTACATTACTTCTTTAAGACATATGCTCTTATCAAAATGTAGCAGGCCTACTCTGTTGAATCGGCCTGGGAGGTGGAGGCTGCAGTTGATAAGGCGGAATTTGCATATAAAAAAGATATCAGATCCATTCTCCGTTTGGAAACATGGTGGCCAGGCCTTTGCTATGCAGAGTAGAGGTCTGTGAGGGAAGCATAGCAAAATTTGACATTTTTTTTTTAACTATTATTAAATCTGTATATTCCACTGGAGGGCTAAAAGATTTTAAACGGCTAATCATGATGTTTGTCTTGTCAGTGACATGTCATGTTTATAGTTACTTATTTCTTGGTTTATTTTATATTAGTTTTCATGCCATATTTTGATAGTTTAGGGTCATCATGATTAGTCTTTATTTTGAGAGTCAAGGCTCGTTGTTATGTTTTTTTGGTTTCCTGTTTTATTATATCACTGAAGAGGCGTGGATACTATTGAATCTTAATTGCTGCTGGAGCATCCCCTGCCGCATCCACTGCTATAGATTCTTCATACTAACAAGAAAACTCAAAAATGATTTCATCGTTTATTTTCAAGTTTTATACACACTGTAGCGAGACATCTCCACCTCCGTTTTTTCTCACAGCCAGAGAACGACAGGCTTATCTCATCATTTGCTCTCCTGGGTCAGCCAACGAGTTGATTTTGTTTTCAAATGACAATCAATCGACCAGGGGGACTCGCTTGGTGACAAGAGATCTTTGGTGTTAGAATCTGAGGTGTATTAAAACATCGATGACCAACACCTCAACCCAGCTCCTGCTGTTTTATGACCTGCCAGAGCTCATTGGAATGTTAAAGTTATAAAACTCAAGAAGAACTGTGTCGATTGGAACCTCATCAACAAAAAGACTGTTTCTATGTTAAGTTTTTCTCATTTAATTTCACAATGTATACAGTTAGAAACTATGAAAATAGCCATTGCAATGATATAAAACATGTTATCGTAATCTGTTCAAATAAGAAACCTGAGTTTTTACATTGTCCGTCTTGGACGGTTCGGCTGTAACACATTGCCATCAAGCGGTCATTAATACAAAACATCACTTCGAAAATTGTTTTTCCTTTTTCTACTGTCAAATATTTGAACATGTATGTCTTACCTAATCCAGATCAATAAAATGGATTGTTTCACATTAACTGATGCTGTTTGTTATGAATCTAATGGATATGCCTTATTAACACAGATGTCCTTGTAGTTAAGCTAGACTTGTTTATATTTTGATTATTGTTTTACATTAACACATCATATAGAATACATGGTATTTACATATGTGTATATATATATATATATATATATATATATATATAAATATATATATATATATATATATATTACTCATGAGTTTGATCATTATTTGGCCAGGGTTAGAGAAAGTGGTTTTACTATTCTAACGTGTTACTATCACGCCTGTATTTTTATTTCTACCCCACTCCACCCTATTTGCATTATACCAAGAGAAACCTGACTCTCTGCTCATCTCTTCATGCAAATACGTTACTGGGACACCCGTACGGGTATAAAAAGGCGATGAAGCCATGTGGCTTGGCTTTTTTTCTCCTCTGCTTCCTCTTCTGCTTTCTCTTCTTTCTCCACTTCTTGCCTTCTTCTCCTACCTCTATTATCACTTCTTTATTCTTCAACTTCCATTTTGCCTTTTTTTTTAAGTCGTTTGCTTTTCGACTTTCGTTTATTTTATCGCCCTTCAGTTATACTTCGTATTCTGAACTGATGGTTTATTGAGCCGCAGAACCCTGAGCTCAGTAGCGGCATGCAAACCTTTTTTACTTCTGTTTGAATCTGCTCCTAAGAGAAAATTTGTAATCCCTTTACTTTCACGACTGTTAGCTGCAACGGTCAATTTCCTGCCGGAGTTTTGCGAGGCCTGTGACTCTTCCTGGAAATCAGTTTGCATGCTGGAGGAAAAATGTTTCTGCTCCCATTTTTGCATCCTGCAACAAGGACAATCGGTGCCAGGTCCATCCTCTTGTCCAGCCGGACATGTGTGCGCAGCAAACACCAGTCTCCATACTGCAGCGACGACAGGGTCCCGTAAAGAGTAGTCTTCACTTAACCTGGAGAAGTTGCCTTTCGTCCAGCGAGAGGAAACTGCCTGATCGACTGCAGCACCCGATCCACGGACGTGATTGTTGACCAGCACCAGTAAGATCGTTCTATCAAGCTCATTCATTATCTGGGGCTGATGCACAAAATCTAAGTTGCAATCAATTTTATCGTGCCTTTATCAATGATTAAGTTCCAGAGAATTAAATACCATCAATAATCCCTCTCTATCACCATTACCTATTTCTCAAACTCCAAGCTTTTGAACTATCAGCACGCACACAAACACACACACACACACACACACACACACACACACACACACACACCCGCACACATCTGTATATACATTAACCTGTTTATCCACTTCATTATCAGTTATCCATATTTATCCTGTTTTGTTTGGTATGCAGTTGAATAAACAAATTCATATTTAAAAATAACAGGTGTCCTGTCTTTCCTTATTGAAGAGAAATGAGAGTACTTTGTAAAAGAGTTCATGACTTTCAGATGTGAGAGTTTTAAGTTAAATTAAATTAATTGTAGATTTCATAATTTCCCAAATTTACTTTGGGTGGTGCCCCTATTCAATTATTTTCGAGGTAAAACGTAGATAAAACGTTACAACACAGACATGCAGACATAACTTCCTAACTGTTGGTATGATTTAATTCAAATGTGGTGCATTTTAATCGACTCAAAGAGATCTATCTTGTATACATCGTATTTCACTCTAATTGTTCATATTTTATTCAAAATGGGGACCTTTAAAAATAGTGTGGACATAACTTCACATTCAATTTGAGGAGTTCAATCAGGGGGATTGCTTGTGCAATGTGGGGGTTTGGAGAGTTTTGGGGGATAAACGCTTGACAACAACATTAGCCTACTTTTGAATTTGTCTCTATGTCATTATATTTCAGGTCACACTTTCTGAGACTATGATCTAATTCATCCTATTAATCCCTACAGTATCCATGTGTTTTCACTTGTGCTTCCTTCTCCCTCTCTATGCCTATCTTTCCTGTGTTATTTCCATTCTCCTCTTTTGTTATTGTCCATGTTCACCTGTTCTCTTCTTCCAGCTGTGTCAACTGTCTTTATCTCTCAATGTATTTCAACCAAATAAGACAGATAATGAGGAAAAGATGAACGATTTATCAATGATATATAAAAAATGATGTATTATAATGAGTCAATTAGAAAGTCTTTGGCGCTCAGATTCTTCGGGAAGATTGAGTTTGAAGGGTCTATTCACTGAGTAGCGGCAAAAAATATCCCCCTTTGGAGTCTGGATACTGGTGTTGGTGGCTGATGACTCTGCTGAGGCTTGTGAATGATGGGGCTGATGGATCTGCGTGGACTAGGCGGGGGAAAGAACTGAATGCATGGAGAGAGACATATTTAAAGACAGCAGGGGATAGTGATGGGTGATGGCCTAAGCATGCAAATTTGATACGGTGAGTGGATGCTTGTGGCTTCCTGATTGAGCGCAGCTGATATCAACTTGTGCAACAGACCGTGTAGCAAGTGATTAAGACTGAGCGTACGCGAAAGGTGAGGATATTAGTTGTATGACCAATGACCATAATAGTAGCACAAATGTATGAAAGGATAATCCTTCTGTCTGCTTCCGATAGATCTTCATCTCTGGCCCGCTTTCTTTCTGTTCCAGTTTCTTTTTGATGTTTCTGTTGCACGGTCCAGCAGTTGTCCAAGAGATTTTATTTTGGTAAGTTTCTTTAATATAGTTTAATTTAGTATACAGGAACATAGAATATAGAGGTTTCTCTAACTTTGTTTGAAACTGATTTAAATTGAAATTTGGAAATCAAACCACTGCAGGACAGGTTGAAGGGTTGGCAGAAGAATCTTTGACCATGCAAACCACGATACTGAGGCGTTGTGCCACATCTCCTCCCACTGAAACTGGAATACTCCAAAGGTTAAGTTGATAAAGTTAACAGCTAATTATCGCTGTATAGATTAACATCCTATTTCCTTGCAGACCATAGCACCTGACAGTGGTGTTTCAATCTAGTGCAGTGTCAGTCGCTGAGCTGCTCATATGACTCGCCGAAATGGCAGTAAAAATATGTGTGTGTTTGTGTAAATGGCACCGTTCTTGAAATCAGACTCAACTGGACTCTGTTGCATCTTATTTGTGCTTTTGTTATATTTGTTTGTGGTCTTAGTGCATATGAATAATTCAAAATATCTACTTTCTGATATTTGTCATAATCTAACCCATAGTCTTCAGAAGTTCAAATGTTTATTTTTTGTGTTGTTGTTCAATTCATATATTTACATTTTTGTGCCTATTTAAGGAACATTTCCGTTCTTAAGTGAATGGAGTTCGAGATGCTCAAAAAGAGAGATAGATTGATGGATGGATGGATGGATGGATGGATGGATGGATGGATGGATGGATGGATGGATGGATAGATAGATAGATAGATAGATAGATAGATAGATAGATAGATAGATAGATAGATAGATAGATAGATAGATAGATAGATAGATAGATAGATAGATAGATAGATAGATAGATAGATAGATAGTATTACACGTTGCATCACAACCAATGTGTGTGTCAGAGATGGTGTTCACAGCGACAGATGTATTCCAGTGTGTCCTGAGAGTCAAAATGCAGTTACTGCTCTGTGTGTGTAGGTTTACTGTAAAAACCCTCAATGCTGACACTGCTATCCAGCCCAAGTTTCCCAAAAATACTCTACAGACCGAGAAGGTCTGATTTGGTCATTTTGAGTTTTGATCCCTCAATTTTTTTGCATTTTTCTAAGTCTCTACTCAAAACAACACAGAGTTGAACACAGCAGATCCTTGACTTGTTGCCGGTTCATGATTGTAAATATTTTCAAATTTATGACTTTGTATTTGCACAATTTCAAACATGGAATGATATCTATAATATATTTGTGAACAGTTGACTATCAAATCAAGTTAGTTTTACAGACATCACTTATATTAGTTATATTAGTTATATGGAAATGTTTAAGTCCTAGTTACATTTATAAATTGTTTACCTTTGACATGACTAAATTACTTTTATACTACAAAATTTTAAAAGTATTAATTTTCTTCTAAGTATTAGAAGTTGGTGTAACACAATTCTTTAAATGGTCAAATGTTAATGAAAAAAAAAGTGGAAGTCAGTGGAAGAATATTTGAAGAAAGTAAACAGGAAGGAACAGAATTCAGAGGGCAAAGGTGACTCAGAATGAAAGGAGGGGCCAATCAAGAGTGGGGAAAGGAGGTATGTTATGTCAGTTTACCACATTTTTCAGCATGTAGGACCAACGTACACATTTTAAGTCTTTGCTTTGCATACTCTCAGGAGAACAGAGCACTTCCTTGCCTCCTCTGTAATATAAATGGCTAAAAACGTGTTCCAGTCTGTCCTTGTAGCCTACTCCATCCAGTCTTTGTTCCCCTCAACAAAGTCCCAAATGTCACAGGACTGGAAAAATCTTTATTGACCCCTTAGGAACCCATGACAATTATTAATTTATCAAAATGTGAAAAAAAAAACATACGCTGTTGATCTGAGTTTAAGTGTTTTTGTGCTCCATTTATTTATTTTTGGATATTTCTTATTAGCTCAAAAACAAACAAACAAAAAACATAACTACCAGCTGAGGGGGTCTGAAATATCTCCACAGTTTTAGAAAAATATCCAGATGACATTATTTATTTAAAGACTTTGGTGATCTGATCTTCATAAGCAAGTATGATTTTTCAGTCTTGGTGAGGGCCATTCAAATGTACATTTTATTCATATTTCATATAGTCGGGTTTGCAAGATAATTTCTTTACTGGCTCAGTGACTTGCTGAACATAACTGTATCAGTGTATTGTTTTCCAACATTATTGGAAACATTTATGGTAATCAAGAATAATACACAACTAAACCAAACATATAACCATCTCTATCTATCTCAATCTGGTTCTTCAAAGGAAAACAAATTTATCAATCAAAAGCACTTAAAGGTAGAATTATTTAAATTAATCTCCATCCCAATTGAAGGCACTAACTACATGTACTTTCATGAAAAGCAAATCTTTGCCTCATCTCTTCTTCATAGACTGATGCCTGAAGGTTTCTTGTTCACTCAATATGTATTAAAGATTGAATTACCTTCTCAAATAAAAACACTCACAGTGTGAGACTGTTTGAGGGATGAAGAAAGTGCACTGCCCAAAAGTACCAATGTATTTTCCAACATTCAAAAAGATGGGGAACTCAAAGATTGAAAAGTTATGTTGCATTGGTATTTTTTAAACTTGATTGTTTCCTCTATACCCAGTGTGCAGTGGGCCAACCCCCATTTTACTTATAGGTCAATATTATCAAGAGGCAGCAATGCTTTGGAAACAGCTCCTTACATCCCCGGATGGACCTTCCCATCAAGAAGCTTTCCTGCAGCTTTTTTTCTTAAAATCTCTATGAATTTAGGTAATATGGCCATTGTGTTTGTCTTCTTCTTCTTCTTGTTTTCCTCTGCCTCAACCATTTGATAGCTAGCTTCCTGTACTTTTTCTGACAGTTTGCACTCCTCATCATCAGCTGCTCTTATGAATAGTGTTTTTCGGATTATTCAAATACTTGACATCCTATAGTGACTACAGGCATATGATTTGGTTGCAGTTAAGCTCAAAACCTCATGAAACTGTTGTAATCCATTGCACAAAAAATTTAAAATAAAAAGCACTTTTGGAGGCTATATAAATAGTCATATGCAGAACATATGCTGAGCCATACTTTAATTGTTGCATAACTGTCATCTTTTTGAACATGAAACATGATTTCTTTTAATCTAAATGAATTTTTGATGTCAGCAATGTCATCATGTTTTATTGACCGCTACCCAAACAAACCCAACAATTATTTTTAATGCATACTTGGGAAGCTTTAGATGCCTTGATCGTTTTCAAAGTTAATTTATGTCTTGATTCAGTATTGCCCATGGGAAGGAGAGTCACAATTTTGTATGGCAGGAAATGTTCGCTTAAGAAGAAGATCACAACAGTAAGATGGTTGAAATGGGCAAGCATGGGGCCTCGACCAAGTGGGAACATACCGCGGGCACTAATATCTCCTGGCCAGAGCCCTGGAGGGCATAATCTTTGCGCTTCATTGTCCAAGCGGTAGGGGAGCCCCAGGGCAGGCTAATTGTATTAGCTAGAGACTAGTAGATCTTGGTCGACCTAGGGAGACAGCTGGGGTTCCCGGACATCACAGCAGTCACCACATTTACGCCTGATATTGTCATGATCTCCGAGGATTCTAAGAAGGGGCATGCTTTACAGCCCTGACTTTCCCTTGTGAGGGCTGGTTGGAGGAGGCAGGAGATGAAAAGAGTATAGTACGCATACCTGATGGCCGATTGTTAGAGGCAGGGATGAAGGACCGCTCTAGCCTCTGGAAAAGGTTTGTAGGCTTCGCAGGCTGGCCCTCACTGGGTCCTGGGCCTCAAGGGGCTGCAAAGGAGAAAAGCCATCAGGAACATCCTGGAAGCTGCTGAAAAGTCTTCCCGATGGAGAATGGACCCCAGGGTACATCACTGATGACGTCTCCATGTTGAACCAACAGGTGTATTACAGAGAGTGGGTTGGGCCAACAGTAATCATTCATTATATTATACTTTATAAGGCTATAATGTGTGAGATCTCTGTCTCCAAATCCATTTCTGTCTCCTAATCCATTGCCCAAACTAGAATTGATGCATTTGCTCCATAGCACCAGGAGCCATTAAAAATCTAACATTTACTCATCCATAATTCATGCAGTGTGGCAGTATTGATGCAAACACAGTTCTCACACAACCAACACACTTTCATCTCTCTCCTCAGTTTTCAGTGAATTTATCAAGAGCATTGTGTATTGAGTCATTCCCTTCTCTCACTGTCTGTAAAAACACACCAAAGAGCACACCAATCCAGGTGAGTGTTCCATAAAATACAATGCAAGTTAAACGTTACTCCTCTATCTCAAATGTTAAACAAATTAACAGTGTAGTGTAACTCATCTCCAACATCTCCATCTCTATAGGAAATAAAGATGAATGTGGTCTTCACTAAAGAAAGACCACAGCTGTTGGTCTAACCATGATTTATGTGGAACGTGTGAGATGAGACTTGTCGATACTTTGGTACAACGCCACATAAGTAAAATGCATTAATGTAAGTGAATGGCATGGGAAAAGAGCAAGGTTAATTAACTTAGGAAGTCCCCCAGAGTTGTAAGTGTGCTTTCACCCTGAATGTCTGAATCAAGGTTCATGCTTTGGTTAAATTATATTTGTCTGATCGGGTAAGTTTCAGTTTACCAACACAATTTTGCAAGTGCACTCAAGAATTTTCCATTAAATACCGTTGTCCTGTCATCCCCACATTGAATGTGCATTCCAGTCTCTTGAAAGTTTGGCGGATAGTGTTTCCTGTCATGCTCTCAACATTTACCCTCTCCCCCTACAAGCCAGAAGCTCTTCTCTCTATAATATCCTATATCTCTAATATATTTTAGAGTATGTGTCTCCGTTTGCCCTCATGAATGGAGTCAGGTGTGTTGGAGGCGGCTGCCAGTGGTCTTTTATCATTTCTCTCAGCCATAAAGATAAGGCTTCAACTCCACCACCCTGCCGGATTAAACTCAGCTTTTCTAGTCATTCATGTCCAGTCAAACTACCTTTTGTAAAGATGCACATTGTTTCTCTGTTAGCTGTTGTCACTCTATGCATGGAGGATCACCTCCGGACCAACTCCAGTAATGGCCACGTCCCACTTTGCCTACCTACCTACCTACATCCCAATCAACCCCCAAACAAAACAATGTTCAGCAAAGCTCACTAGCTCATTTCTGATCCCCCTTGGTCGGTCTGAGGTTTTAAACCTGCAATCTTGATCCAGAGCAGACACTTTCTCCACAAACGCTGACTCTAAGGCATGCTATCTGACATGAGAAACACACAAGAGCGGGAGGGTTGAGAAAAAGTAATGGAAATGATATCATATTTAATATATAATAGTATGGCAAACATGTATTTATAAATAAGGAATATACATTTATACATTTATTATATATATATATATATATATATATATATATATATATATATATATATATATATATATATATATATATATATATATATATATATATATATATATGAGAATATATATATACTCATATGTGACGTATACATCAAGAGTTTGTGCTTTGTGAAGCTGCTCATGTCTGCACATCTTAGTATCTCAATCCTGTGCCCATTAAATAATAGGAAAACACGTGGGCAGTAGAGTAGGTTGTGTTTGAACTGTTGTTCATCATTTAGTGCATTTAAGATTGTCATGTGCCTAGAATGAGTCTGACCAGGTCTCATTTTTAAGACCAACTCTTGGGCACACCAGTGAAAGTTTATTTTCTTATTCAACAATGTGGCTGTTGGGAGTGAATATTATCCAACGCTAACCCAGATTAATCCAGTGGCATCCAAACCTAATAATGTTATCTAAAGAGACAAATACTCACATTATGTGATAAAATAACAAAATCAGGATTTCTGATAAAAGAAAAAGAAAATCAGATAAGACCTGATGATTTTCATAAAGCCAATAAGTAGAAATAAAACAAGGTGCTAAGTTGAATCAATAAAATAACTGTACCACACTAAACCCCTATTTGTTTAAAGTTTA
This sequence comes from Lophius americanus, assembly GCA_037951165.1. Classification (NCBI taxonomy): domain Eukaryota; kingdom Metazoa; phylum Chordata; class Actinopteri; order Lophiiformes; family Lophiidae; genus Lophius; species Lophius americanus. Next base: position 7,695,451 of record JBBDHG010000099.1, read on the forward strand.
GTGTCCATTCCACAATGGTACTGACGATGTTTCATGTCCGTAAACATTACCAAACCCTTAACCTTAATGAACAAAACAGTAAATCAAAGAAAAACACAACAAGACATCAGAAGTTGCTACCAGATGCTGCCACTAGCACGGCACCATTATACATCTATTATATATTGTATTAGGGGTCTGGGCGACAGTGGAGATTGTGGTGGACTGAAAACATCAACAAATGACACAGAAACTGACTGGATAGATACATTGTATTGATTGGACTAATATCCTATTCACTTCATTGTATGCTCACTGGGTTAATCAAAGACAGGATGAAGCCTGTGAGCATTCAAAACAGCTCTCACATTAGGGCTTAACAAACCATAGTTTGAAAATCAGGTCAACGTCAAAGGGATCGTTTGGATTATTTCAAGCTAGGTGGTATGACATTTTTATCCATAGTCAGTGTATTACCTACAGGAAATGGCCCCAGGATTGGAAAAGCAGCAAGAGTGTAGGAAGCAAAAGCACTGTACAGTTGTGGACGGGGTCGGCAACTTAATATATTTTAGAAACCTAAAAAAATCAATATCCATTAATTATATGCTATATTTGCAATATCGTCTGCTTATTTCCTGCCTCATCTTGCTGTCTGTTAGTTTGTGTGAATTCAGACAAACCAAATGAACATTTGGAGACACAAGGGTCACACAATGACACCAACAAACTAAAGAATCCATGTAGCAGTAGACCAGCTACTAGTAGCTCCTCTGTTCTGTGAGGTAAAATGCCTTGCTTAAAGGGGTCTGGTTGATTCTGGGAAGAATTATATACTGTAATTTCAATGTCCTGTCAGGAAAGGCTATCTAAAATATATTTTGCTGTTGACCCAGTGCAGAGCAGTATATTTCTTAACTTCTTCTGCCTTTACAAACCTCAATCTACTGTAAGTAATACACTGATTATGGATAACTAGCTCCCACAACACAACCTCAAATAACTAGAGCTACATCTTACTTTAATGTTACAACACTGATCATTTATATAGTCAGAACTAGCAGGCTTTGGATAAGCTTACAGACAATTAAAAATAGAAAGGCTTGAATATGTGCGCACTTCACAAATGTTCTACAAAGAAACCTCTTCTAAAACCCAATTTCGCAGGGTTAACGAAGATTCTGGCATTCACCAATGTTTTATTTTGGAATTGTTCTTAGGAAAGAACAGAATCTACGAATAGTCAAAAGAACTCCAACATTTAACTGACCATATTAACTGACCAACATTTGAGTAATGCCAGGTTTGAGAAAAATACGTTTTCTTTAATTATACTGTATAATACATTAATACATTACAACCACGTTAGCAAGCACATAACCAATTGGCTGTATATAAAGATTTAAAATAGAAGTTTACAGTTTACAAATAATTACAAATACATCACTTCAAAAGCAAAAGATTTCTGTGTATGAATTTTATTTTTTGACTTTTTCCTTAATTTCTTTATGTGTGTCAGTGATTGTGACCAGTGTTGGCGCTCTCTGTGAAAGAGTCCGAGATCAGACATGCAGCGGCGCCTGAATGGTCCTTGGGTGCTCAAGTGTCTTGAACGCATGTGGGTGCAACAAGGCTTTGTCAGCCAGAGTTAATTGTATAAACTGTATATATCCATTAAAAAAAATTAGTCCATGATGCGCCGCTCCAACCAAAGCCTGGCCCCCGTCAGTGGTCAGCATGTATCTTCTGTGTTTAGCAAGGTGTTATACAACCTTTTTAGTTTTGTTACTCATGTTACAGCATTCACTGTAATAACATCTCATGCGTAATTTTTTGGCTTTGTTTTCATCCATTTCTGACACTACTAACTAAGACAGCCGTTTGCCGTCCACCTCCTGCAGCAAGATCTGTACTTGAGAACATCTGAATGTTTTTTCATGTTTGGAGTCCAGAGCTGCACTGTCTTTACACTTCCTCTTTGACGTTTTCCAGGTTTTTCTTCTCCGCAATCTCTTTGGCGAAGAAGAGTGTATGCAGACTCTCATGTAGTCACTATTAAGGGCTATTATTTAAGGCCATCGATGGGGCGTTTACCTAAACTCATAAGGATTGCAGACACAGGCTACCGGTTTGCATTCAAAATGGAAACAATTTAAGAACACGGGTGTGAACAATTTGGCAGTTTAATTAGGCTTCATTAATCTGATGATGGTTTTCTCTTAGGAGACTTCTTGAAGACAAATTCTTTAAAATTCTCTAGGGATATAATATAGGGATATGTTGGTGATTTAGGCCCAATGAATACAAGATAAACCTGAGTGAATTCCTATATATATCAAATTTGGAAGAAATCTGACCAACGCTTGACAATTGTGGCTAAAAACTTTTGGCAATAAAAGGCAGCGGCAGCGGTGATTCATATATTTCCATTTCCATATATTTCCATTCATATATTTCCATAAATTCCATTTGTTGATAGCTTGTATATTTGTTTATTTCCTTGTCCATTTAATTTAAAATTATTTCTATGACGTTAAGACTGTGAGAGCTCAGTTAACCGGAGTCAAATTCCTTGTATGTATACACATGGCCTTTAAAGCTGATTCGGATATCATATTCATAAATGTTCTTTTGCTGTACTGTAAAAATAATTTTTTTTTTTTAAATGTTGCTTTGGAGAAGGCTTTTATATCTTCGTAGGAGTAGGTACTCGCCATCATGGAGGCCACTATGTTGCGCTGCCATGTTTTTGCTGTTGCCAAGATGGACAAACCAGACACTACCTCTGGAGAGGGATGTTCACGTTGTTGCTGGACAACTGTTTTCATGTTTTTACAAAGTGAAGAACATACTTATTATTTATCCCAAGAAAAAGCAACAGAGCTCCAAACCTCGCTGTTGAAGTTATCATGAAGACCTGGGGCCTCATTTATACACGTTGCATACACACAGAAGAAGGCGTACTCCACCTTAAACGCAATCTGTGGGATTTATAAAAAGCAAACTTGACAGGAAAATGTTCGGTTCTCCATGCAAACTCTTACCCATGCGTACGCACAGAAAAAATGGGGAAACTGCGGCTCGGATGGTGAAAGGATGTACTGGAGAAACAGAGTGTGAATTTAATTTAACGCCGATGTTTCTGTAATTATCAGACGATATTTATGGTATTGAAATTCATTGTCATTAATAAAATAGTTAAACGCCGGACAAACAAAAGTTAAACTGAAGCCATTTCTGATGCCTCAGTGAGCAGCTATTAGAGCAGTTTCTCATCATAAATCATATACCGCATTTCATGATGCGTTTTTACTATTATTATTAGTGGATATAAAAATGTTTAATGACACACAGTTGTTGATTTGGTGCTGGTTGAGGGTGTGGAGAATGGAAGATGCAACTCTTCGTTAATTTCATCGATTAAGAAGATAGTGTCCTCCTGCGCAGAGCAGCTCCTGTGAGGCTGCTTTTGTGCTTTAAAGGGGGGGGGCAACTCGTTCCTCTGAAAGACCACTGACTCGTCTGTTGTGGCGCAAAAGCTGTCCGTGTGGCGAAACTTGTTTGTTTTCTATTCAAAAATGTGCTCTGCCAATGTTAGCTTGTTGAAACTTGCCATGTTTCTCGGGGTGAATTAAACTTGTGTCTAATCAAGTTTGTTCTGCCAAAAGGTTTCGGGATTGTTCCTCTGCAACTCATCATAATTGAAAACATACAAACATCTGCTCATGGCTTTATCTGCGCTCTCAATATTTTTAGCCACTTTCTCAACGGTAGCTTGCTTTGTTCCTCGTGGTGATTAAATTTGTAGTATCTGTTTAACTTTGTTGGGACAAACGTTTTCACGGGTTGTTCTTCCACAGCTGGTTTTGGCCTTACTGGTGTTACAAATTGCGGGCTTTGTGTTTTTCTCACTCACAGTGAAAAATTTCCAAGCTGGTGAGATGTTTGAAGACATTGAAGGAAATCGGCCTCAGGGTGACCACTCATATTTGAAGGCCGGTTGATCGATCGATGCACCTCTAAAAATATGTGTGGAAATGGCAAACACACAGAATGTCCATACTAATGTTTTTGCATTAAAGGGTAATGGAAATCAGCTGCACAACTTTCTCTTCCTCCTTCTGCCCATTCCTTGAGGATGGGCTTGCTGCGCTTTTAAAACACCTTGCTGTTCTGCATAAAGTTACAATGATATTATGGGTGGTAATTGTGTTTCACTTCTGAGATGGCACCAGAAGTAGCAACAATACCAAATTGATAGATCCGAGACAGCAGGACTACACACATCTGTCACATCTATAACAGATGTGTGGGGAAAAAAACTTTGAGACAACCGGGAGATTTTAAAAGCAGCTAGCAGTTGCTAACAGATAACTCAAATGGGAAGAAACTCAACCGAGACTGTCAACAATCTGAGAGGACAGGGCGTGGAGCCCCTTATTGTCTGAGCCAATGAAGATGAGATCATCTGTCATGTGACAGGGAGGGTAAATGACTGTGTTTTCCATGATATATCAGTGTTTACATCGAGCAGCTGTCTGAGGATTGGGTCAGTTACCACGGCAACTTACTCTGTGAGTCCACTCACTGGCAGGTTTACTTCAAGGAAGCCCGAGGTCGTTCCTCCTTCTGAGCCCAAAGCAACGCTGTCAGATGTCTCTCATTTCTCTACATCAAACTCTACATCACAGACATGTCACACTGTGGAAGACAATCATATCTGATGTTTTTGTGTTGCAATGAAGCTTCTTCTCCATGATCGGTGAATATTTGTTATCAAATTTATAAACATGTTTAAAATCAACGTGGGATATAATTTGGAAAAAAAACAAAACAAAACGAAAGTTAAAACCTGCTTACCAATGGTGTGATTTTGTCTGGAATCGGCTGTGCGCCATACACGCACTTCAAGCATGAGCTACCACGGCTCCAAACATCTTGCAAGTGAACCAGAAACAAAAAGCTCTCAATTCGTACCACCAGTAAGATCGGCCAGTGAGACCTTACATAAATTGGTGATCGGCCAAGATAATTGCAATCGGTTCACCTCTAATATAGTCATGGATCTATCTACCAAGTGTGTTCGGAGCGGTGGTCGCGGTGGCCACTGACGCCACGCAATCCCCTCTGGCTTATCCCAGGAGTTTGGGGAGATCCAGATGCATTCTCAGATTAAGTATTATATTCCTCCGGCGAGCTCTGTGTCCACCCAGGATTAACTCTGTATTAGCATTTCATTTTCAGCTGCTCTCACGTGCCATTAGTGCCCACAAATGAAAATAAAAGTCTGTTCAATATCATTCCACTACCATTCACAGGGTATTCAGAGAAAATAAGGTACAACTCATAGATACATTCACTCAGGCAGCAATTTTCTCAAATACCAGTTTTCTTTCCTTCTCGTAACCATGCTTCTATTTTTTTCTAAATATCTGCTTGTGTTCACATTAAGACTTCCTGCTCAAAAGGTGTCAAGTAGGGCAACCAGGGCGTTTCACTGGTGGCCATGGTGTAGCATTTGAGCTCCATCACAGATGGCTTTTGATTGTCGTCGTGCACGATTTTGACACAGAATTAACTAACTCAGAATTGGTTTTTGGTCAAGCCCGAGCTCAGGGACTAAGTCAAACTTTGTTAAAACTGCATCCTTGAAATACCCCCTGATGTATCTGCGACTTCCATAAGAAAGCAACAACTGTGTACATCAGGAAAAAAAAAATTCTGTTTGCTTTACTGACACATGTAAACAAAAACGGTGACAACCATTAAATAATGGTGGTAACTGGTTTATTCCATTCGTTTGTTGGCCAGGTTTAAAACAGCAATTTGAGTTTACCCTATACATATTTTATTTATGTGAATGTGTATGTATACTTATTTCTTTTGCCTAAATAAAGAAATCTAAAAATCAGATCTATACATACCTACAGTACAATAATGCTTAATTGTACTTTTTATGTTAAGGAAACATGTGCGGTCATCTGGTCATCAGTCCAGAATGCATTACGAATATCCATCGTATTTTGTTTTGCACACACGCAATGCAACTGGTAATATTTTAATATTGGGGCACATTTGTAATGTGAAGAGCATCATTGTGATTGTAAAATATTTATTTGGTGCTTTCGACCCCATGAACAATTCACTACATTTCAAAATAGTCACGTTAATCAAACAGAAACGTGAAGTACATGCCTTTTAACATTGTGCTATCTAAGCTAACTAACTAGCTTGCAGAAACGAGTCATCATTGCCCACAGAGCCAACGTACCTCCACTTCAAATTCTTTGCTTAAAGACGTTTCACAACTCTGGTCTGGATGAATGAGAATCTACACAGACGCCTACTGTTTACTTCCTTCTTATTATACTGTGTCAAAGGCGTTGTCCGAAGATCTTCACCAACTAATCGAATAATCAGTTCATCTAAAACTAACTTTATAATAGATTTTTGTCAATTACATCAATAATTTTTTGCAGCCCTGCCTGAAATACAGTCACTGACCATGACCACCATGACATTAAAAGCAATATGTCATTGTGCACCGGGAGTTTGAAAAGTTATTCAGTGCCAAATCAGTATATACAATAACCAGTAAATTAAATTCTTAGCTAAAGTCTATTCACATGTATTACAGGGTACATTGGATTGATTTACGCACCCTACCCTGGCTTAAAAATAAATACAGGTTTGGCATATTCTTTTGTAATAAGTCAAAGAATAACCCCGGTGTTCTGTTGGAAGGCTTCATATTAAGCTGCTTCCATGATATTCTTGACTTTTCAGGACTATAATAATGAGAATAAGGTAATTAGCTTAATGAATTTCAGAGAAATGTTGACAAAAAAATGACAATAATAATTATTATTATAGTGTAATTGGTATTTTATTATTGATGAAAATATATTAAATTTAATAGTTGATATGATAATAATGTTATTTATAATTATTTATTCAAGAAAATAGTATTATAAATAATAGATCATTATTGGAAGTAGGGGTAATAGTATTCACATCTTAGTCTTTTTCGGTCTAGTATAGTTTTCATTTTCAATGTACCGAAGACCAAAATAGGGGGTGCTGGGGGGGCACCATAACCAAATTCTGCATAGGGCAACTTTTGGGCTCAGGGTGGCATTTCAACAATCTTATCTATCAGCTCTTGATACCGTCAGTTGTGTGCCATCTCAAAGAAACAGCAGATCTGCTATCCAAAGTCTGTACTCTACATGAACAGAAAGTTGTGATATATATTTTGGTCACTGTTTCTGTTCCTCCTGAGAGACTGTAGATGGGATTGTTGTATCTACTACATTGACTGTTTCACACAGAGCAGAGATGACTCCTTCACTTTTTTTCTGCAAGATCTTCAATATCTGTCAGATTGCATAATTTGTAATTTAGTTATCAGTATCTGTGTACTGGACATTGCAGTTTTAATTAAGTCCCCGTGATTCTTTAAACTGGCAAAGGCCTCGTATTCAGGAGGACCTTTTTTTTTTATAACCGCCACTGTGAGAATGACCTTCAAGACCATTTTATGTTTTTTCTTTCACAAGATAATATTAGGCTAATCAGAAATATATATGCCCTCAAGAACAGTTGATTTGTAGACCATTATCAAGGAATCAATTGGTAGTTAATAGGATTAACATATTGGTTTGCTTATATTAAATGCACCATTTATTCTTGTTCAGAAGTATAAAGGGAAAGTTAAAAATACAGAAATCTTTATGTGAAAGGTGCTTATTTCAGATTTGAAGTTATAATTCACAAATGTGAAAAAGTTGCACAATTTGAATATTTAGGTCTACATTTAGATTCAGTATGTGACTTGTAGCTTTTCATCAACAGCAATTTGTCACTATTAAATTCTTTCCAAATCTGAATGCTGAATATTACTCAGTTGCAGCACACACAGAAAGAGGGTTAGTGCTGCGACAGAGTTCAAAAGATTTGAAAAGCCTGTGGTACCATGCAGTCATTGTGTCGCAGATAAACAGGATCGCTGTTTTAATTGCCACTATTATTGTGAACTACTTTGATTTTGGGACGTCTGAGCATGAACAGAAAGTATCATATCAACACAATATCTAATTAAATCTATAAAGACAGATTACAAAACAAGAAGATCACAAAACAAGAACTCTTGAAAACCAAGGAACTCTCTGGCAGAAAACTTAATGGACATCCTGAGGGTAAGATAATAAATAGTAAGCTATCCTTTTCTGATCTTTTACAGCCAATGTAAAGGCCACATTTTTAAGGCCACATAAGAGCCCAGTTCTCATGGCCATGTTTGCTCACATACGCTGCCCTCCTTTTAGTGGTTAAGAAGCCATTCATGCCATAAAAATTCATGATGAAATTGCTCTCTGAGGCAGGCTTGACTGTCTCACAGTTGAAACATCTTGATCTGTGCGTTGGTTTAGAATTTATTTGACTGAAATTTGCAGTAGTGACTGGGAAAATTCACATATTTGTAAAAGCTGTTCTATGACTTCTTGAACAGATCTTTATGGGATGTGTAGGATGTTTTACATTAAAAAAAAAGAGTTTTTACTCCAACTGTTCATGAAGCTCTTCATTGTTGGACTCTTAACTGTCCTCTATGTCAGGGGTATCTATGGTGGCACGTGTTCATCAGCAATTTTGTTATTTTCTGTTAAGGCTTAATTTTAACTCAAGTACATATATAAAGAGAAATGAGAAAGTTTTAAGTTGATTCACTTTTGATAGTCTTTAGTAACTAGTTTGCTGTAGTCTCGGCAGTTCCTGAGTAAAGGTTATGTGTGTGTCCAGGTTACTGTGATCCGGTTGACAGAATTGGGCAGGTGATTCTTCTGCAGACGGAGGAAGAGAGCAGGGATTAGACAGAATGTCCCAAAAAATGCCGTTGTCCGAAAAGATGAAATAGCTCGATCTATTAATACTGGATTTTCCACATAGGCCTTAGTTGCTATATTTCCATCCAATTATGCTGCACTCAAATAACTTGACATGGAACAATGCGGCTTCAGGCGGTTGTCATACTATGTAGCCACTCCATATTAAAAGAGACCGTAACATTTATCGTGTGGAATAAATTGATCAAAACGGGGCTCAGCGCCTATTAGGGATGCACAGTATTTTCATAGACAGGATTTGAAACCATCAAAGATGTACCATAATGACATTATAATGAATGAGAAATAGATATCATATATATCTCAAATAACTGTCATTTCTAAATAATAAACTCTCAGCAACTAGACACATTTACTCATACGACCACCAAGTAAGCAAAAATGCCATCAAATGCAAGAAGCACAATCAGGGCATAACAACGTTTCCAGCCAGGGTGCTGGACATAATGTTATAAAATTTCAACGGCTATGAGCGATATAGTGATAGACACACACTGAAACCATCAAGCACATTTCTCAGAATGACATGATTCTCCATCACAAAAATATATCACATATCTGACACAACTGCCATCAATTAATTCTCAAAAAACTGTTACATTTCACTCATAGGACCACAGAGAAAGCAACCAGACCATTGCCACTCAGCCACTGAGCAGAGCATTAGTAACACCATTTTTATGGAAGTACAGTGGGCATCTCTAACTGTCCATTAGGATCTTAAGAGGGCCCTGGAGAGTATTTCATTAAAGACTGCTTAAAATGGCTTGGATTTCCTGTTAACATGGAAGGAGGAAATTAGTCATGTGTCAAATACAATTCTGCAATAATAATAAGGCTAAAGTGAATCCAATAGTATGGATGATATGGTGGGGTATGATAATTTCTGGGCTAAACTACTCTTCCTCCTCCCTCATGCACACATTTTATGATGTTCTACTGTCCTCTAATTATTTTGGCTAGTCATGAACAATACTGTAATTCTACAGTATACGTGCAATAAGGTATGAGCAAATTTTCAGTGTCTGCTTTTTATACAGCATGGTTTTTTAAATATGATATTTATTATAATATAGATTGATGTTTGTCATATAGTGTAATGTTTTAGGTAATTACAGAAGTAGTCCAGTTCAAGAATTTAATATTAACAGAAACCAATCGGAGATGACAGAAATGCAATTCATGAAACAGTTAAGCAGGTTCAGTAAATATGTCCGCTAAGTTCGGGCAAACAGTCCATTTCAATGAGCAGAGACAGATAGTCAGAAGATAAACGAATAGGTTTGGTGCACGACAGTTGAAAATTTCGCGGCTGCGAAAGCAAAGTCCAAATTCACCAAATAATGCGGGAAATGCAAAATCCAAGTTTGCTATAAAAAATACCAGAAAAAGCAAGCTTACAGAAGAATTACTGGAATCACTGGAAGGAAAAAGCTGGAATGCCTAGCATGAAAGAACCACAATAATCTGGCAAAGAAAGGCAGAAACTCAAGCACAAGGAGCCATTGGTGGACTAAAACACAGTGGGGCACACAATCACAGTGTAAGCAAAATATGTGAGAAGCCACAAGGGGGAGGACAGATGTGTGTCAGCCTACATATAGCATCTAAAGACAAGGAGAAATGAATACACAATGAGAGGAGTTAAAGAGTTACAGATGACCCAACACGGAACGCGAGACTGAATTAGCAAATATATAAAAACCGTAAGGAAGTGTAGAGAATAAGAAATTGAAACAGAACAGACAACAGACTTTATCCAAAACTTTAAATACTAGTTTTGTTGTTATTTGCGTTAGGTTACAGGTGAGAAGATTATATCGTAAAGCTAATTTCCTGGGATTTATAAAATTCTTTTTGAGATTGGCAATAATGTTGAGAGTTGCTCTAACTGAGTTTACAGCACAATCTACAAGATGATGGACTAAAGTTTACATAAGAGTTATAGTGAGGCATCTCAATGAATTATTTGCTGATGAAATCACTTTCAATTTTGCCACAGCCTTGAACAAAACCGGCAACAAAACAATAGCAGTATAACTCTGCTCCACTACACGATTTTATAGATTGGAGGTAGTTCTGTGAGTAGAAATGGCTTGATGTATAAAAAAGCAGCTTCAACGTCAAGGTAAGGTTTTAAATATGGACTGAACAGCGCTTTTCTTTACAATGAAATAACATGCTGAAAGCATAAAACATTTACTGTCTCTTTAATATGGTGGTTGACCTCTGCTTTAAGGGGAAAGGAGCTCCCAGACATCACACTGTCTTTCCAATATGGAGACATTTTGGCTAGATTTTCTTCTTTCAGTTATCTAGTATAAGATTTTATATAAGTATCCAGTTGGGTTGCACATGTAACGCAAAGCATAGGCATAACACCCTCATTCTGTCCCAGCTCCGTGTCGGCTCCCTTCATTTATGTAAATGCAGTTTTCACGCTCTAACAATATAGACTTTGCTCAGTTTAAATTGTCCCCTGAGCCCAAACAACGATAACCCCCCTTTTTCACTTCCCAATATCCCATTCCACTCCCAATCCGATAGATTTGCACACAATTTCATGAAGGAATTAATGGCTCCCGTAGAATGGAACCTGATAACAGACCTGATAGATTAATCTGATGCTAGGATAGGCGTTCATAATGTATGTCTTTGCTTTCCCATGGTTGTAAATATGGCTGCTAACCACCACCAGAGAATTTGGACAGGGTATTTTGAGGAGAAATATGACAACCAAGGGAGAGAAACATATAAAGGTCCATCAGCTGTATTTATAAATAATCAAATCTAAATCCATTATCTAATTCATCAAGATATAAGTAGAGAAATAAAGGAAAAGTGAGTCAGGAAGAGAGGGAACTAGCTGTTTTGGAGAACTTTTCCAGAAAATATTTGGGAAAATGACGAAGATGAAGATAACGGATTGCCCAGGTTGCAGACATAGCCTTGTGGACTTCCAAAAATCATCATTCCAAAAACCAAACAGAAATATAAAGAAATTATAACTTCATTTTACAGTTAATTTAAGTATGGTTTTGCGTTTTCAAAGTAATTAAACTGATAATAATCTGGAGTAAATGTGGGATTTTATGACAGCGAAACTATTAATTAGAAAGCAGTGGGGTTTTTTTTATTTGATCTGTTTGAATATGGGAAGGAGAGATTTATAATTACCCTACCCACAACCCTGTACTGACCAAAGAAGTAGAAAAACTGCATCCAATCATTAAATTATATTAAATACAAATTGAAAAATCAAAATAAATAGAGATTCAAACTAAGATCACCTGCTAGAGAGTAACCACTCATAACCATATCACCTTAAGAATCACCAAGTAGAACAACATTTTCTATTATGACATCGACACCTGCGGTCCCTGTTCTTGGTGAATGGCAATCTTTCAGAAAAAGTAACTGTTGTAACTTTATTTAGTTTGAAAATGCCCAATGGATAAATTTTTTAAATTAAGTGTTATATCATTATTAACACTCACAAGTAGAAAACAAACATATGCGGTTAAATCTCTAATATTAACAGAGTTGTTGTTTACATGAGTGATTGTTGAGTTGAATTTGTTGAAAATTAAGCATTTCAATGTGTATTGCGGAAGTGTAACAAAATAATTCTCTCTTTATCCTGCAACATAAGATAATTATTTTGAAATAGACATAAGAAAATAGTGAAATTTTTTATGCATAACACTTCCTTAGAATGCATTAATTTCCTATATATTCCTAACATTAAAAAACATTAAAGTAGGAATTTTCCAACCTTTCAAGGCTTTGATCAAAAACCTGAATATGGCTCACACCACACACTATTATACATGTTGACAGTACAGTGCCATTGTTTCTGCAACCCATTAACAAAAAGTATGTAATCTGCACTAGACCAATGCACTTAAACTCCCTTGTATAAATGATTAAATATGCAATTATTTAGTTCTTGTGAAATACATATCATGTAATGCAAGTATCCATATTTGGAGTAATATTGAATTAACTAAGCAATTATATAATCCCCAAACATTTTACCATTACTTTAATGCAATTAAACTACCTCGTTTTATTGTCAAATACGTAACTCTTAAGTTTTTCTTTAAAAAAAGAAAGAAATGTAAATGCAACCTTCCATGCTTTCTTAAATGCATGTAGTTGTAATTCACCATCACCTAGTTCAAAAACTACGAAGTAGTTTTCTGTAATGATCTGCTTCGCTTAGAAATGTTGGAACAGGCTCTCCAGCTTCAGGTTTGGTTGAGTGTTTCTTTTGCCTATGGCATTATAGAGGCATTTGAAAGAGTTTTATTTTTGTCAACATCTTTCTTGTTGTTATTCAAGTCAAATCATTAAAGGCTTAATCTGATTTCTTCCATTGAATAAAACTTTGAGCAAAAACTACCTTTCTGTGCATCCTGTAATTTTATGAATAGTAATAGCCTGCTGTCTGGTCCTATTTAAGATTTTGCATTGTTTTCCATTGTCTGTTTAAAGTTTTCTACAACTCCATTCAGAATAGATTGCTTTTCTGAGGCTGAGTGGTGAGACGGGGACAAAGTGTATCATATATGTTGCTTGCTAGTTGCTTGGAGTTTGATTATTTGGTAAAAGGATGTATTTAAGGTTATCTTTGAGGTTTGTACATGTATGATGTTCAAGGTATAGGTAGAGCTTGGCCACTACTTCCCTACTGCTTCCATGTTCTTTTACCGTAATCGCTTTGTGTTGGTCTGTATGTAACTGTAATATTAGCAAAGCAACATAAGGAATAGATGCAGAAGAAAATACAAAATTATACGAAATTATAAATCCATGTATATTAGAAAAATGCCTATAGAATGAACATATATTTCAATATTAAAGGATTTTTTTTCTAATGGGCACATACCCCCACATTCTACCTGGTTGAATCCAAATTGTTGGTAGTTCATACATTAGAAAGAAATGCTGAAAAAGACTAATGATAAAGTAGAGAAGAAGAAAAAATCCTGGAACCACCCTTTTCTACCAAATGTAATACTTTGTCTCAAGACCAGTTCATGAAAACTTCTAATATATTCTTTATGTAATCCTGCTAGGAGACAGATAATAAACCGACCAACCTGTGCGCCATGCTTTCAGTAACGTGGTGAAAGCATAGCCTCCTTGGCTGAAGAATTTCCCACTCATAATAGCACATGCAGGGAGTTGAAAACTCGCTGAGGCATGTAGTCTAGTAAGATGAGTCACAGATCTTACTATATGATGAAAATATAGCTTCTACCACCTCAAACTGTGTACATAATTCAGGAAATCAACTGAGGCCAGTTTGCACCATGCATTCACAGTAAAGCCTGAGGTACTTTTTTATTGAACTCACAAAACCCTTTCCTGCATCATTTACTTTCCTTTAAACTGCAGTATTCTCACAGCTGTATATATTTATGTTTAATTTGCTTTTATTGCAGCTATAACTGGGGGGCGTCTGGTGAAGAGGAAGGCCGTACCATTGTCCTCATGTTGCTGTGGTGACTTATGAAGAAATGAGAGAGGGGTTTGTGGAGCACTTTTTCGCACACATCCTACAGCTTTCAATTGAAGCCTTAAACCATATAATGTATGCATCAAAGAGCAGATCAACAGCAAGAGATTAAAAGGCTCTGAGAGACTGTGCAGACTGTGGAATTGAGATGCTCATTCGTCATATTCTCCTTCTCAAAAAAGCCTGTTTTACGACATTACAGTTTCCTTTATGCGTTATGCTACTTTTAAAGAACCCTCCGGAATAAATGTTTGTGAGAAAACTGTGGTGATAGGCTAAAGTATGATATAGCAGCTGAATGTCTGCTGAGGAATTGCAAAGTGACTATACCCATACCAGTTTAACAAGAGCTGTGCAAAATTGCATGAATAGGTATAAAATTGCAAATGCGTAAACCAAACCAAAATTAGTCTTGTACTTAGGCTCACCCTCAGCGGTAAGGCTGGGACAAGTAAAAGGAGCTTGATGTAGATACAATGCTTCTTTATTTCAAATGGAGCCATGTTCAGGTGTCTCATAAGGATGCTTGTTGAGTTTACCCTGCTGCAGGGATTGTAAAACTCATCTGTCTTGTGAATATATCAGAATTTTTAAAGCAGAGGTGGGAAATGTTGCAGAGGATAGGGACAACCGCACCACACATGTCACATTGGGTGATTTCAGGGCAGACATGGACAATATAGAGAGAGAAAGAGGGAAAAGATTGTAAAAATTGTGAGAAATCCAACATGTCTTAATCCCATTAGATTCATAGGTTCGGTTCATGATTTAATTTAGATTAGAGTTCAATTTAATACTATTGAATAGACTATTGGAGTGCCATTACAATTTTTATATTTTTCAGTCATTAAAAAAAACATTTTAGCAATTTAGTAGGTTTAAGTAGTGAGAAGAGACAAAATGATAATAGAAATATCTAAATGACAAAAGACAATCTAATATCTAAAATGAGGACATACAATGTCTCTTACTGACATTCAGCATTTTTTTTTTTTACTTTGTCTGTTGCAGAGCTTCTTAAAGTCCGAAATAAAACCTGACGTTGAAGATGAATATGCCCCAGAGTCGCTATCACTTGTGAGCCAAGACAAGGGTGGGTTGGAGCCTAGAAAACATGCCAGGGAGTTATTTCTGCTGCTTCTTGTTATCTCTATTGCCTTTGTCACACACAAGTAGAGTTTAAGTTGAAAATATTTACTCTACGTATGAGGAAGAATTGTAATTGATAGAGTTGTTATTCTTTCCAATCTATGTTGATTACATTTTTTGGATGGGCAGGTTTTAGGGTGGAGCATTAGACCAAAAATTACCGAAGGCATATCTTTGAATGATAAGGAAAGCAATAAAAAAAAATGGCAGCCCTCTGCTGGACACCGTTATCTTGAAATGAGTCAGAACAAACACAATTTACAGGAACATGCCAAGCTGCAAAACATACATCACACGCTGGATTTCAATTTCAAAGAAAACTGCATGAAGGATGGCATCAATGAACTGGTGTCAACCACGCACACTTTCATGTCCTGTCAATCACTCGAATCAGACAACGTCCCCCTGTTGCAATTCATCTAAAGCCTTTAGTTGAATTCTATTCATACAAATGTTAAAGATGGTTCCGGAAAGAAGCTATCTGTTCAGATTTTTAGAAATGCTGACTGCTATGGATGAAACAGAGCAATTCCACCAGGAATTACTGGTGGCGGTGTTGCCATAGTCCAAGCACGAAAAGATAAATGCCTTGCGATGAAGAGAATGAAGTGAGACGGAATAATAATAATACATTTAATTTATAATGCACTTTACATTTGGGTCTCTGGCTACATTCCCACTGTTATGCTTTGTAATTAGTTGTTAAGCTTTCACATTGTTTACTGTTGATCCTCCACTCTGATTGTCCTGTCTGATTGTCAACACCTGCGTCCTGTTAATCCCTGCCACCCAGTGTATTTAATCTGTGCTCCCTCTCCACCTGTGCCAGATCGTGTTGTTCCCTTGTGCCAACCTTTCCAGCGTGATTCTTCGTCTATGATTTATGGTTCTGACCTCTGCCCGTGTACCAAACGTTGTATTTTGCCTGCCCCCTTGGTTATTGTTTGTGTGCCTTTACCTAGTGAAGAGACTGATTCACCAGACTTTTTTGAAGTTGTGTTTTTGGATCCTAACTATGTTACCAGCCTGACACCCACTGCAGGAGAAATCTGACCTAGGTCTGATTTATGCTGATATATCACTTTTTCATGTCCGTGTGAACAGCGAAAACCACATAAAATTGACATTCATCAAATAGCTGCACCAGCGCGAGTACCTTTTCACTCAAACATCGGTGTAAACTCTATAAACAACACTAAAAACACTTAAATCTTCACTAGAAACACTGCAAACATCACAATAAACATCACTATAAATGAAAGCGCTTGCTTCTGCGTGTGACGTCTGTGTTATTGTTCTTTTGGCATGAGGTTCAGTTTAGGGCTGGGAACTGTTCATACTGGTGACTGATACACCAGATTTTCATAGATCACATTTTAAAAGTTATTTGAATAACAACAACAAATCCAAACAAAGAAAAAAATTGGAATTGAGCATTAAGAATGACAGTGTGAAAGTAGCCTCTGTCCAAACATTTAATATCTACCTAATAACCTCAAAGATAACCCTAAGTACACCCTTTTGCCACTTTTTATTTACATGGATGCTATCGGAATGTATTACTGTTGCCATTTTTCTTAATGTCAATACTTTTAACTCTTCACTGCGATCGTATGTGGCAGATCTTCCATGTTAATGCATTACTCAAACTATTTCATGAGTAATTTTCAAATATGATAACCACATAGACCTTAGTGCAAGGAAGATCTGTAATGATTTAGGGAAAGTTTAGATATATTTCCATCACTAGGGGGAGCTTTATGAATTTCTGATTAATATGAATCCACTCGAGGAGATCCATCTTGTATATCATCAATTTCTTTAATGCTTTGTATTTTACTCACTAGGGTGAGCTTTTTACGAAAAATACTACTTTTGGTCTGATTTATCCAATCCAATGTGTTGCGTATGAATTGGCTCAAGGAGATCCATCTTGTATGTATGACATTTCACTCTAGTAGTTCATATTTTAGGCACTAGTGGGAATGTATTTTTTATTTTTTTTATTTTGAGAATTTCAACCATAGTGGATTGCTTGTAAAACACGGTGAAATGGGGACTTTTTGAGGATTTATCTTTGCGGTCTGGGACAGCAGCCTAGGCCTATAGTTTCTCTCATGTGACCATCATCAAGCTTTTCACAGTGTTCTTGATTCTTATGCAAAATTAAACGAAGAAAACTTAAAATTGGAGCGTCATCATTAATAATTATTGCAAATTTGGAAAATAAGCAATATGGAAATTTGTTCCATTTTATCTAATCCTAATCCATTCTAATCCTTGACTAGATAATGGGTCACAGTTGGTCTCTCAATCCAGCAATATTCATTCAATACTCCAGCACATTTACATTTAAGAAATTGCCATATTTTATGTTATGTTTTCAAATAAAGGAACAAAATTATCTTTTAGTAATTAAGAGTATTTTAGTTTGAATTATAGTTTTGGTTTCCTGTTTTTCTTTGAAAGTTTTTTTCGCTCTTTATTTTGTTTTTTCTTCTATGTTTTCTTTTATTTTTTTACTTTCCTGTTGTGTGTGTGTTTGAGAGAGTGACAGAGTGTTGTCTGTGTGTGTGGGTGTAGCTCCATACTCCTGGCTCTAAAGTCCTCAAGCTGTGTTTCTCATTAAGTTCCCTGTGTTCCTAGAATTGGGTCTAGGTTCTCAATAATTTCACTTTTGTTTCTTGATTATGCCTCAGCGTTACTTTTTGGGATTGTTGTTTTTTTTCACATTTTCGGCAATTCATTACCACATGTTGTTACACACACCACACCACAGAGTTACCCTATTAAATAACTGAACTGTACCCCAGTGTTGTAAGCATTTTGGGTCCTATTTTATAACCTCAACACAAGTTGGGGATCAAAAAGGACCCACACAAAATATCACCACAAACTTTCCATACATTGTTTTCAAATGGCCAACACAATTCTGTTCCGACTGTAGGCATCAGACTGTGGGATCCCTGATAAAAGTCTTCAAAGACTTCAGTATGTCAAAAACAGTGCTGCAAGGATCCTGATGAGAGTTCGTAAACACGAACACATCACCCCTATTCTTCATTCCCTTCATTGGCTTCCCATCTCCACCAGGATTGATTATAAGATCTCTCTCCTCACTCACCAGTGCATCCATGGTAACGCACCCCCCTACCTGAAAGAACTACTCACCCCACTGACCTCGACACGATCCCTCCGTTCTACCCAGTCATACCGCCTCCTCCTTCCCCGGACTAAGCTCAGCACCATGGGAGATCGGGCCTTCTGTTCTGCTGCCCCTCGTCTGTGGAATGCCCTCCCTGACCATCTGAGGGCTCCACAGACGACTGACACATTTAAAAAAGGACTTAAAACTTTCCTTTTTAGCAGAACCTATAACTGTAATTAACATTAATGCTTTTGGTCACGTTTTTGTATAGTTATTATTATTATTTATTTATTTATTTTTTATTGATGCTTTTATCTGCTTTTGCCTTGTAGCACTTTGAGATTTGATCTAAATGTAAAGTGCATTATAAATTAAATGTATTATTATTATTATTATTATTATCATCCGACTGTATCAATTACATGCCACTAGAAGAATCATTCTACACCGGAAATACATTAAGAGTAATTTCAAATTCTATCGCCCCCTAAAAAAGAAGAGTGTAAGACACAGGCTAACAGCTCCATGGTTTAGCAATCGTATTTAATAATAATAATAATAATAATAATACATTTAATTTATAATTTGAAACCTTAAACACTTTACAAAGTAAGTGTGACACTTAGCTTGTAGAGTCCCACTTAGCTTGGCAAGATATAGTTCAGTAAATGAGCTCAAAAATAGGAAGGAATTGTGCGCTTTTTGATGAAAGCATTAATTTGGTACACTTATAACCAAGAGAATTCTGAAAATAATTTGATATGGAGCCATCTTAAGTGTCAATATGGCAGCCAGGGCAGTCATTTTTCAAAATGGCAACCAGCAACAACTGTTTTCTTTTGTGTGATGGACATAATTTGATATTGAGGACATAATTAGTTAAATTTATTTACCATCCCATTATGAATTTGCTTTTGCATACACCCAACACCACCAGCCCCCGTCATGGAAAATTTAAGATGGCCGCCAGTTTTCAGCTGTGAGGTGGACTGATCAGCTATGGATAATCTCAGTGTAGAATGTTACTTTTTTCAAGATGCAGATTTTGAAAAAGGTACATTAGAATCGCTTGGAAGTTTCCATCTAACCCACAATTCAGTGAACACAATTTCATAGAGAGGATATAAAAACAGAGCCAAGGCACACTGGTGACACCACTGCTGTGAAATTCAGCATGGGGTTTAGTGTCATACACTCTGCTTTATAATGGCATGTTTTCTGTAGTCAGTAATCAATGAGTAATTATACCCATGAAGAAGCCGATAGTTGCATGTTGCCCATGCAGCAAGAAATGGCCATCAGGAAATCATGATTTAAACAGTTGATACTGACGTTGTGGTGCTGGTTGTGGCAGTGACTCAGACTTTACAGCCAGAAATTTTTTTTTGTAAAGTCAAAATAACAAACAAGCTACAATTAAAACACCTCTTATTTGCATCAGATGAGGGACTGGTCTATGTTCTGGTCTTGCTAGATCTTAGGGCTACATTTGAAACTATTCAAATGTATACAAAGACTTAATTATCCTAATACAAAGACTTAATTGACTTAGCTAAATTGATGTCAGAGCCACTGCATTTAATTCTAATTTATTTGACAGATTTCAATATGTATTTGTTAATAATGAATTGTCTATGCAAAGCTAAGTTGCCAAGGGAGTTCCCCAGGGATCTGTGCTTGGACCAATTCTATTCACATTATATATACTCCCTTTAGGCAACATTATCAGAAAAAATTCTTGCTAACTTCCACTGTTATGCATATTGACACACAATTGTACTTACCAATGAAACCACATGAATCTAATCACTTATCTAATCTAGAGGTGTGTCTCAAAGACATTAAGACCTGGATGACCTGCAACTTTTTATTATTAAATTCAGATAAAATTGAAGTTATTGTGCTGGGATCCAAGCACCTTAGAAACGCTTTATCTGATAATATAACTACATGATGGCATGATCTTAGCCACCAGCCCCACTGTGAGGAACCTGGGAGTTGTCTTTGATCAGGATATGTCGTTTGACTCCCACATAAAACAGATTTCTAGGACTGCCATTTTTCATCTGCGTAATACTTCTAAAATACGGCACATTCTGTTGCAAGAAGATGCAAGGGGGGAAAAAAGAGTCGTTCACGCATTTGTTACTTCTGGGCTTGATTATTTATCCCTATCAGCAGGCTGTCCCAATAAGTCTGCAATAAGCCTGTATAGCTGATTAAAAGAACATTGCTGCAAGTGTGCTGACCAGAAGCATTATTATAACATTTTCCCAGAGACTATTGCAAAATGTGGGATCTGGGATCCATGCAGCCACCAAGGTCTGACCCTGGAGAGGCAGAAAAAGTTAGTTACTAATATCATTGCTAATTCTTTTCATGTCTGTGTCCCTTCCCCACGTCCCCACTTTTTTCACTGACTTTCTCTCCCCCTTCACACTGTCCCTCTCTTTTGCAATCGCCTTCTCTCCTACACTCCCTATAAATATAAAAAAAAAATTAAATGCTAGTGTTAAACTTACAATTAGAACTATATATATATATATATATATATATATATATACATATATATATGGTAGGGCATCAGTAGCATTTTTTCACAGATGTTGAAGCACCCCAGTCTCAGGAAGTAGAGGTGAATCATCCTGTGAATGGTGTCTATGTTACCTGTCCAGTTCAGTGTCTAGATGGAGCCTAAGGTACTTGTATGTGACCATTTCAATGTTGTGACTTGTAGCAGGATATTACAACATAGTGAAATTATTTCTCTGCATTTGACCCATCCCTGAGGGAGCAGTGGGTAAGTTCAGGATCTTGCCTAAGGACCCTATGACAAGATGACTCTGGTGGGACTCGAACCGGCAACCTTCTGATCGGGAGATGGCTGCTTTACCAACTGAGCTACAGCTCATTTTTGTGCCCAAGTGACATTTGTGTGGTAAAATGTGATTTCTGTAAAGACAAAATAAAGAACGAAAAGCCACTCTGACAAGAATAGTAATAAGTACATCACGTTTATCTCAAATAAATATTTCCGTGAAATGTATATCTAGTATTTTCTGAATAATAGATATTCAAACTTTTTCTTTCATATTTAAATAGATTTTTCTCTCCCACTCTTAGAGAGAGCCATGACCATGATTGAGATAAGAGTTTAAGTACAGTTCATATACTTTTATCACCCTCTAGTCAGGTTGACCTTAATACCACATGATATATAAACTGTGGGGAATTGTGAAATTGTGTATTTTTAAATGAGTTTAAGGTTTAAAGAAACCTAACTACAGTATATATGTCGTTTAGCAAACAGATAATGGTCTGCACCAACATACATTTCTGAGGACTCTAAGGGGAAGCTCCAAGAATTAAAATACCTTTCACTTATCTAATCTAGAGGTGTGTCTCAAAGACATTGAGACCTGGATGACCTGCAACTTTTTATTATTAAATTCAGATAAAATTGAAGTTATTGTGCTGGGACCGAAGCACCTAAGAAACGCTTTATCTGATAATATAACACATGATGGCATGATCTTAGCCGCCAGCCCCACTGGGGCCTACCTTCCTCTTGTGTGAATTTGCACTGCAAATACAGACACTGAAGTGACATAAACTGGCTAAAATGCTAACTTTACTTGTTCAAAACATACAATAAATTAAGACATTCATATTTTTTTTGTCCTCCTTGACATGAAAAAGTTATTTTCAATGCGTCATTGAGAATTTGTGGCTGCAATATGGTATGTTTCATGAAGGTAATTGTAGTAAACATTTTCTTCCTCATATTGACTGTTAGGCCACCCCGCGACATTGTGATTGGACCACCCAGGACTAAGACGAAGAGAAGGCGGCCAATCCAGAATCAGGTCATCCATTAATGACGTCATCTGTGACGTCGCGGACGAGAGGAGGTGACAGGGATTCCCTCCAGCGAAGACCTGTCGCGCACCACACTGGAGCCTGTGAACAATTGCTGCACAACAGCAAGACACAAAAATCCACAGCAAAACGGTGGCTGATGGCTGAAACATTGACTCACAATATTGAATTAAGACATTTTTATCTAAAGTAGGTGTTACAGTGAAAAATTTAAGCAATTTGAATCATTCAATAACTGTCAAAAAGAAACAATTTATCCACGTTGATAACATATACAAACATACCTGTATAATGAATTACTCCTATAAGCAAAATCAAGACAATTTTTCCTTTTTTGTACGGCCATTGAATAATGTAGAAAGCTTTTAATATTGGTTACCTAATTCTGAGTGAACCTGTCTGTCATCAAGAGTGGTGGAAATAAATAACTTCTGGTTTCATAAGATTCCGAGGACACTAATCAGAGAAAGCCAATGATTTACCATGTTAAGTTGAACTGTTTGATGTCAATTGGAGGGCACAGAATGCCAATAGAATAATGAATAATTACCTATAGCAACGAACGCAGGTTTTGGTTTATTGCGGTCCTGTATGTATTTCTTTGCAGGTTTGAATGGATTTCACCTCAATAAGATTGCATAATTGCATTGCTGGCAAAAACAATACAATAATAATACGATAAAATAATAATACAACAATAATAATGTGATGTGTGATTACATAGTCAAACACAGTGCAACATGAACTTATTTCTCTGCAGTGGACCGCTCCTCTGAAGCACCCAGCGACTTCACAACATGTATACTATTGCTGGTCTCAAACCAACCTGATTTGGAGACAATTGCTCTACTTACTAAGTTGCCTCCCATTTTGAAACACAATCAATGAAGAATGAAGTTAAAAACCTCGAGTAGTAAGTATTAAACCGTACCTTATTCTTTAAGCAATTCCATTGAACTTGTGCTCTGCACATTTTTCTCTTATAAACGAGCTTGCCACTATAAACGGAACTGCAATTGAAGATTGCCATGTCAGTCATGTTTTAGGGTTCAACGTGTAAGTGTAATAAAAACGAGCCAGCACGTTCCCGATTGAAGGATAATTTCTCAGTCATTGAAAATGTCTATTCAAATATGAGTTCAAAGAAAAGAATACTATCAAATAAAAATGAATGGAAATTTGTTTGTGTAATTGAGACTTTTATTGGATTATGCAGATTTGAAGATTATTTTAGGTGTCTTACAGAATGTGCAGGCATCCGTTTTGACACAACAGTCAGAATGTCCTAGGGAAAACACACAAAGACAGAAATTAACAATGGTTTTTAGGCTGGGAGATGATAATACTGAGGGTAAGTGCACATGAGCAGGAAGAGACCAAAACGGGGAAAAAGCTGTAAAGATTATCCCCGAGACAAGAATACATGAATGTTCGGAGAGGAAGTGGATGGAAGGGCTGGTAAATCCGATTTCGGCAGCATAAGGGGGGCCGTGGAAACAGGTCCCTCTAGACGGCACCCTTGTAAAAGCTTTTTAAAGACAACTGGGGAGATGGGACTTTGTTTAAGTACTTTGGCATACATGAGATGAAAAGGTGAGGATGACTCACAGCCTTTTACCGGATTACAGCAGAGGTTGTCATTTCCAACAAGACTGCTTAAATACAATACATGGGAAAGATGAGTGTTACATTGAATCTATTTTGACTTATTAATTAACTGTGTTCTAGAGAAGCTGTTCTCAACCAGGTTGTTCCTGGCTTTTTCCAAGAGTGCAGTAAAAATATTCTGATGTTTCTGACATGGTCTGGAAAGTTTGATGCGATTGTCATGTTTAACGAAGTTCAAACAGTTCTAAAAATTTGGAGAAAAGAAAATTGCACATTTGTAAAATTTAAAAAATGTGGAAGTATCCCATATATATTACACAAAATATATATGTTCGATATCTGAAAAAAACCTAATTTGAAGATGAGGATATAAGAACCTAGAAAACAATATTTGTAAGATGGGAGGAAGAGCTGAAAATTGCTGCCTGACTAATGTATCCATGAATTGAAATAAATATCTATCTACAAGGTTATGTATTGATATTGCTGCACACTCCTCCCTCTAATGGTCAAAGTAAATGGAGTTCATTCAGCAGTCACTCTGTCTGAAGTCAGAAATACTCAAATGTAAATAGTCTGCCAAACATACTAATTGTCAAAGCATTATATCCTGTTTCAGCAAGACCAGTCAAAGGAAGGCCTTCCCCCTTAACTCTGAATCTAAGCTAAATTAAGGATGATTTGAGACCACAACTTAACAAAATGATTGCAAAGTTCATTGTTTAGGTCATTTAATTTAAAACCTTGTTATACCTTTGAACAAGTTTTACAAAAATTTGATTCTTATGATTAAAACAAATAAACTGTTTATCTGCTGCCAAATAAACCCAACCCTCGCCATGCAGAGCAATCTGAGAAATCAGCCATCTTGTTTTTCAAACTGAAAGATTCAAATGAACATACTGTGGACTTAGTCGAGAATTCAATCAAATTCTGGCAGGCCAAAGAGGTGTGGTTCAAATTCTTCCATGCTTCTGAGTCGCAGTGTTGCATCTTGGGTTAGGCTTGGGTCAAGGTTATCATCCGGAATCATCACCACCTGCATCCCTGCAGCCAGGGCTGCCTTCACACCGTTGGGAGCGTCTTCAAACACCAAGGACTGAGCAAGGACAGAGGAGAGAAAAACAAAGTGATATTATCCTATAAGCCTATTAGGTCTACAGGATTTCACCCCTGCAGACACAGCACAATGGGGACCAAAAACAGGGAAATGGGGAACAGCGGCATGCTTTTCATTTTGACTGTGATAAACTTTGTATTTGCCAGAAGAGTGCTGCTTTCTGCCTGATGAAATTCAATCTACAATTTGAGGGTGGTGCCCCCAGATATCCTAATTCATAGGTTTTGTTTTCAGCATGAGGATTATCTGTTCTGAGTTGTTGTGCATATTTTGAAGAATCTGACAATACTATAGAAATCTTTATACACAGATTACAAATATTGCAATATATTGAGGTGTATTTAAAATAATTTAAAAAACTATCATAGTTTACATAGTACAGTATAAAGACTATACGCCAGCCTTAATAAAATCTAAGTAAATGAAGTACATGAAGTATTACTTTTAATGCAATCACAAAAGTGATATTTACTTTGGTATTCATCATTTTCCCCTAACAATAGTCAACAGGAACTTGACATCTGATTTTGACTGCAGTTAAATGTTTGTCAACCGTTTTGTGCTCCCTATGTTGTTCTTGAGGGTTAAATTGTTTAATGTTTCTCAGCAGCACTTGCAGCTGCGCTGGAAGGTCTCTCTCAATGGCTATAGTGATCTTTTATTGGCATAAATTAGGCAATCAGGCTGACTAGAGGATTCCGAATTTTATAGGCCAACAAATCGAAGTTTGAATAATCAAAGACATGGCGATGGAGGGGTGGAAAGACAACTAAGCATATTATTGCAGTTTATAAAATGACTCACTTATCTTGCCATCATTCACACACAAATGGAACAGCCATCGGGAACAACTTGGGGTTCAGTATCGTGCTCAAGGACAATGCGGTATGCAGGATGTTAAAAAAACAATTTGCTTATGTTTGTGTATCATGTCTAGATTTCTCTCTCTCTCTCCTATGTACAGTTCATTTAAAAAACAAAAAAAATTCAGATAATTGTAAAAACATTTTCTCAGAAAGAAAAGGAGAAAAACACACAAACTTAACAATTAATGCCTGTTATAATTACTTTCCACTACACATTTCATCAAGGAGAGAAAAATACACAAACTTAACAATTAATGCCCGTTATAATTACTTTCCACTACACATTTCATCAAGGACAACTCAACAGCTGCCATGAATTAATACAGCTGACCTTTCTCCAGAAGGTTAATCATGTTTTTTGGTATCCAATAATCACGCATGGTGTGAGTTTGACAGTAGTTGGAGGAAAGGAGTAGTAGCTCCGAGTTTTAGCGAATCAGTTAATAACCAAGACTTTGAGCTGGAGTCCAAAGAAGGAACTTTGATATGTGCTCATAAAGAGACTTCACTGTGTGGGTGTAAAAAATATTTGAAGTTCCCTATATCCCAGAGACTGGAATGGGGCTTTTATCATTATAGCTTTACCAATATTGGCCATATAAATTGATACAACTGACACTAAGAAGTTGTTGTGTGCTTGAATCAAAATCAGGTGACATGTTTGAGCACTTGAAAATCGAAAACCTTCTTCTTGGCATTTGACCATATCGTTGTCAATGAATGTTGTCAATTCAATGAAAATGATTGAATGCAATTAAGATATCAGCTGATCCCGTTTATCTAATTGCACAAAGGCCTATAACCTGTTGATGTCATTTTAAATATGATTCTTTCTCCGCCTCTAGGATGTTCAGACTGCTGATACTCGCCACTCCACCTCCACATATCTGACAGTCTGTGCAGAGATGGGGAGGTGGACCCTTCATCAGTTGAACAGGCTCCACAGAGATACCAGCTTCCACCACCACCACCGGTGTCTATACTCCACAGGGGGACTAATCTACCGGCTGCTCGGAGTACACAGTCCTCGACAACAAGAAATTTCCCCGTACAGCCTGTCATGTCTTCATTATTAACATTATCTTTAATAAATGCTATCTTTACTTTTCCTGGTGTCCCCTGATTGAAACATGCTAGTGTAAATTCCAGTTTGATATGAGATATGCACCATGACAAACTCTGGCCCCATGTTTGTCATAATATGTGGGAGGAAAAAAAATCATGGAAAACCCCTTTTCCAGATCCACTGTACAATTCAGAGAACCTAATGTTTGCACATGTTGTCCGACACCAAGTTTCATAAAAACACAGCAAGGGGTTTATGTGTAACTGGCAAAATGGCAAAAAAAAAACGTAGCACTCAATGTGAAAATAAGAAATTCATAAGGACGTACCTCTGAATCCACTACAAAATCTAATGGATTGTGTTCTAGATACATACCCAAAACTTATAACAAGTTTCATCAATACATACCCAAAACTTATAACAAGTTTCATCAATAGCTATAAGGTATTAAGTTAGTCATAATAAATTAAAAAATTAAATAATCTTGCAAAACTAAAGAAAGAGGGGAAAAAAATCTTACCCATTATCAGTATTTGCTTTAAGATTGTTATCGTTTCTTCCCTCCCATATGTCCATTCCGTCTCCAAGTTTCAAGATAATCTTTCAAGTGCAGGGAGACGACTGCCTTGTTCTCTGCATCAGCCGGGAACTGGTAGGGGAGTTGGTTAGGCCAGACGGCTCCCCAGCGTAAGTCGGGCAGTAAGGGTATGTGGAAGTGTGTGTGGATTGGCATGGAGCTGCAAGGGAGAAGACAGCTCAAAGGAACAGCATCATTTCATTAGCGCAGCTGTTTCGATTTGGCTATGAAGTTCTCCTCGGACAAACAAAGAAGAGCAGACTGAGGCGAGAGATACAGTATTCCAGAGCTGGAGAATGACAGGAACTGAATTGTGAGTTGGAACATAAAATCTGAAGCTAACAAAAAGTCAGCAGCAAATAATGCTACAAACAGATATATTGCAGCTCACAATGGATTGGTGCTACTGGTGGATTAGCGGTGAACAACACAAACAACACAATGGGCCAGTACCAAAGATTTGCGTGAACAGAGACACATAGATACATTACTACTGGCTGTGTTAAACTTTTTTTTCTTCTTTTTTTATAAAAACATGTTAAATCTGTTTGAAATTGTCTCTGAAAGCATGTGAGAATCTGAGTTTTGTAATTACTGGGCTGCAGCGGTAAATACTAGAAGAAGTCATTCTCAGACTTTGAATCCAGGTTTGGAGTGTTAAATATTGGCTCCAGGACATACTGGGGCCATTATCTAAGGTCAGGCCCTCCCTCTACCATATCCAAGGTAGAGCAAGCGTGTGCAGTGCAATTAGTGAGCCTTCATTGAAGACTAAAGGTTACCCAAATCTCCTGTCAGCTAACTAGCTATATCTCCACCAAACAAATTTATCTTCTTCGATCTTGGATAGCAACATTTGCAGAGCAGTTGTTACTTCATTGAAAATTTCTTACTACTGATGAAATTTAAAAGGGGGACAATTCTGTCAAGAGATACACTAGACTGCTACCGAAGAACTGGCCCCTTATCAGTCCGTGACATAATAAACCAATTCAAGTTGCCTTGCGAGTGATAATTACATGTCTTTTAGTTCACATTATATATAATAATATTAGTATGATGTTGGTGAAAAACTCATTTCAGTTATTGGTTTGTTTTTTAGGTGCATTTAGCCTCTCTGAGTGAGATCCATCTGAAAACAGCATTAATGAGAACACTGATAATGTTAACACTATTTGTAATCTAAGTGTATACAGCTCGAATTGTGAAATAGACATTTGTATGTACCTTCTCAAATTGACGTTGAGCTGAACGAAGAGATAAGGTTTTATGCAATGTACATAGTGTGTTTCTCTCAATCTCTCCCCCCCAATAGGAAACTTGCACTAACAGTGCAAGGGTCCTATTGAATTTCAAGGAATTCAATATTATTATTATGGCCCGAGCACTAACAGTGTGAGGACCCTATTGAATTGCAAGGATTATTATTTTTCTTCACTCTTTTTTCATGGCAGATGAATGCCTGTTTCCCATCCGTGAAAGCTCCGGAAAATTTACACTCTTATCAGTTCTGGCGAAATCTTTTCTGTATTTTATAGGTTGCTGCATAAAGTGGAAAAATGGCTCTACAGCACCCCCTTGAAATTGTCAAGATACCCTCATCAATGAAGCTTCTTTAACGGAAAAAGACGAAAATTGGTAGGCATGTTTATCAAACCTTGATCTACAATAATTACGTTTGATGAAAACTCTCATGGTGGAAAAAGGTCCCGCCCTGAAGGGGTCTGACTAAAATATAAAATATATTTTTCCATAGCGCCACCTAATGGCAAAATAAAGTTAGCGTTTCAGACTCTGATTAATTACTACCTAATACTTTCACCTAGAAACACCATTCCAAATTTAGAACATAGTTGCATTCATCGTCTTTAACATGAATATTCAACCACTTCTGTACCATTCACAGTTTGTCTTAGCATGAGCCTCACGTACGGGCAAATTTGAAGAAATAAGCAGAAGTTAGAGTGGAGTGAGCTCGTTAACAGTGTAGGGAGCAGTGAGAAAATCATAGAAGGACTGCAAAATATTACCAGAAATCTCACTCCACAGCCATAATATTGGGATCAAAACGTAGGAAAATTTGTCAGCTTCTTAAAACCCGAATGGAACCATAGAACCTCATTAATTGACCAGACGAGACTCTTAAGTGAAAGCTGGTATTCCCACCGGCTCCATTCAAAATCACTTCCTATTTCTTCCTTCAGATCTAAAAGATATGTATTTTAATCTCGCTCAAAAGGTTGTTTTTTTTCCACTAAATCTGGAAAAAGAAACATCACTGCGGAGAGCCGACTCTTGTGGTCGCTCTCGTACCATTGTTTCTGGGATAGGACCAGAGGTAGAACCTTACTTGAACCTTTCCCTCACAGCTCTGACAGCCAGAAAGGCTCCAGTTAGGGGGAGAGACAGTTCTGCAGCACCTGCATGTAATGTAACCAGAGCTGTGAGAAAGGGAAGGGAGGGGCTGATCAATGACCTCCTCGAGGAGCAGTTAAAGGTGTAATCCGTGAAATAAATGAATTCATCCATCTATCATCCATCATCCTGCATCCTGCTGAATGCTATGTAATTCTGACCATCCCACAAACACTGGCCAATCTGCCAAATGATTACAACCACTTACTACTTAGACTCAGCTAGGACATCATAGTCATTGAAAACAGTTACTACATACAAACAATAATCAACGTCTCACTTCGACAAGGAAGTGAGAATCAATTGAAAATGATCCCGATCAATATCACATTTGGTATAAAAACAATCGGCAGGTACTAAGGTTGCAATGTCAACAATGGTTTATCCATGACTTGGAAGGTGTGGCCGTGGCTTAGTGAAACTCACCACTTAACCCGTGAGCTCAAAACGATACTTTTGGTTGTCCAATCCGTCCCAAACTTCGCACGCTGCATCAGGGACCCGACCCCAAGATTCCCATGACACAATGCTAGAATGGGTCTTTCTGTTAGATTGAAAAACTTTAATTTTGCTAACCTTCCAGCTTGAGTTTCTAAAAAAATTACGTAACTAATAACCAAAGCAACAGATAAGGTTTTGAAGTTTTTGGTTGATTACAGAGTTGTGTCTATGTGTTAATATAACGTTCTGATAGACAGAGAGAGCAGAGACAAAAAGAGAGGAGGAGACAAAACATTGATCCAGTTGTATCGAATTAAGAAGAGGAAAACTTAATACTATAAAAATAGAAAGAAAAATATGCTAAAGGTTATTGCACCAGATAAATATTGCACTTAAAATGTTGTGATAACATTCTGTTTTATTTATTAAGTTATTGTCTACATAGATCCAACTTTAATGTTCCTGTACTGCAGCAGATATCAGTACAGTGAATAGCTAATGTCCAAGATGGGAATGGTCTTAAATTATGGTTCTACAGAGGAACCAAGAGTTTCAGATATTTTCCAGGAAAGTCAAAGGGCAGCCAATGTTTTTTTTTCTAGTGTTCTGATGACTTTTTGCAGAGCTGGCATATCACACAATGATACAGAATATTATTACACTATCAATGGTGGAATAGTAAGCCACCAGCAGCTTCTCCTGCAGCCTATTTTTTATAGTGCGGTCTGGGAAATTGCAGTCGTGCTTCTCTTTTTTTTTAACCTCTACTCAAGCTTAGGTCTGACTAGTAGAGGTACTCTGAGATGTTAGTCCCCAGGAACTTGACAGTGGATTCCCTCCTAAAACATTTCGCTTTTGCCTCCTGTAGTCGGCAAGTTGTTCTTTTAAACACCTTTTTGACAGTGTCTCGACCTCATCTCTGTATGTTGACTTATCTCCTCCAGTTATGAGACCAACCACACTGCTGTTGCATGTGAATTCAATGATTTTATTGGATGGGTGCATTAGACTTTCGAAATGAGTGTACGGTGCATAAAGAAGTGGACATAGCGCATCCCTGTGAAGAGCCAATGGTGAGTTGGTTACTGAGGAAGTCTTTTTTTCCAGGCGCAGGTGAAAGGGGGGAATTCTAAGACATACAGGTTCTCAACTAGTATGTCGGGTATGATTGTATTGATAGTTCAGCCATAATCAATGAAAAAACTTTACATAGCTCCCCGGGTTTTTCAGATGGATGATGATTGTTAGAAGGGCTATAGCGATTTAGTGGCATTTCCTGTGTACAATGTGTCTTTCAAAAGCTTTCATGACTACGGATATAATGCAACTGGCCTTTAGTCAACAGGCTTGATGAGGACAGGGATATTGGTAGCCAGTTTTAGACAGGGTGATATTGGTAGCCATTTTTGCGTCAGAGAGAGATTAATTATCTAGGGAAAGACCTCTTGGAGGTGATCAACACAGGCTTTTAATACTTGGATTCCCTTTCTTGATGACACATCTCACTTTTGGTTCCTGACGAGTGAACATGTGAGAGTAAGAGTTTGGCGGGGGCTTTTGGATTGTGTGGTGTGTCCTTACCTAAAAGCAAGCAAAGACTTGATACAGTTCCTCTGTCAGTGAGGCGTCGGCGATGACAGTCACGTGTTGCATTTTGAGTTGGTGATCTGCTGTAAACCTTGTCACACCTGCCATAGGTTATTATGTGTCAGAGGGTCCACCATTTTTCTGTTCTAGTCCGCTTGCAAACTTTGACGCCTTTCTTAAGGTCAGTTCTTGCCACACTAGGTGGGTTTACATGTGAAACTTTTGTCCTATCCGAATTAAAACTTTCAGAATTCCAATGTCGGTCGCCTGTTTACATGACCTGGGATCTTTTCCGACCCGGTGTTTACGTGCATCAACTCATCTAATCAAAAACAGCTTTCTGACATGCGCAGACCTTCCAAGCTCCTGTTCATAATGTAGCAATAATGCTTAGATGAGCTGGGTGCCGACCGCCAACATGCACCCAGAAGAAGAATACGACAAAGAGGGCATGCGCGGAGGCGAGTTTTCGTCCATCTAACCATCCAACTGTGTTCAACTCTTTCAAAGTTGCATTGACTAAATCACTCTCCGATGCAGACCGGTACTGTTTTGAAGTCGCCATTAAAATGCGTTGCTGCGCTTAAAAAGCTCAACCGGCGCATTACGTCACAACGCTGGGCATGCGCAGATACTAAAACAGAAAGCTTTACGAAAAAATGTTTACATACAGCAATCGGCTATCGGAAAGGCTTACATAAAATACTTAGACTACCTCCTTGCAAAGGAATGAAATATCATCCAGAATGGTTCGTTCCATTCGGAAAGGGGTGTTTTTACATGCAGCATTTACTTTCTGGTGAGAAGTCTTTTCGGAATCTAATTGGAATTAGGCTGGGCATGTAAACCCCACCTACTGTAGTGCACCATGTAACCTGACCCCAAGGTAGAGTTGCAGGCTCTCAAAGGAGTTTAACCTTGCCAGTCATCCAGGGTTTTTAGTTGGGATAAATCTGGACGCATTTGTAAAACATATGCATTGTCACAGTCCTTTAAATATAGGACAGAATAGTTTCTGTACATGCTCAAAGTTCTGTAAGAGGACTACAAAAAGTAGAACCCAATGGTTCCACTATGTCCTGCTATATGATATTGTTAGAAAATGCTTGTAACATCAGTGTGACAATGCAGTCTAATGTTGAGCACACCTGCATACATTAGACTGCATAACTACATAACTGTTGTATTTTGCTTGATAACATCATACCTAACACATGCAATAATGCAATGTAGCATTACAGAAAACAAAGAGTTACCATCTTGCTATTCCAAAGAGAAAGTATTAAAGGTAGGCTCAAGATATACTAAATGAATTGCCCGCATAATAAATTACATAAAAAGGGCTATTTTACTTGCATTACTTTAATGAAGATGTGATACCAAAATACAAAACTTTACTAACCAACAAACATATATTTCTTCAGAACAAAGACATTGTATACAGCTTTGATTTGAAGTTAATTTGGTCTACTGTTAACCTCATAATTTATGAGATTTGATCTTGTAAAAGGCAAGTTTTGTTTAATCATTACAGATCCCATTAAATATGAATGCTGAGTTATCTATTCTTTTCATTAACAGTTACCACTGTAGAGGATTATAATATGTACATAGTTCTGAACATGGCTTTTGAGGTTGGATTCCGGCAATACTGACTGGTTTCCTAACTTTAATGTGCACTGGATGAAAATATTTGGAAGCAACAGCAACCGCTACTGTCTTCAAACGATGCCATGTAAGATTTACAAACTGTCCCCGGGCCTATACCCAGACACATGCAAGATTAATCATTGCCAACAAAAAATGGACCCTCGTGTGCCGAAATCAGAGCTGCTGAGTGTAACAAGACAACGTAGATGCAGGATGAGGCCTGAGCTGTAAATTGTGTGTGTTTGAAGTGCAGATATATGCACTCCAGATAAACCCTGCTGAGGAACATGTCATGGCCAGATAAAAGCCTTCAATGGCTTGGAGGTGATCCAGGCCTTGTTTATGTGTCAACATTGCTGTTTGCCATGAACAACAGTTTAAAATAGTAGGGTCCCTACATTGTTGAACTACCCATGAGAAAAACCTAATTGAGCAGTGTCCTGGGACATTTTAGCTGAGTGACAATCTCTTTAGAGGCAAGGATCAGACATGGGATTTTAAGATGAGAGCAACACTCCATGGTGTGACCTTTCTGATGAAACTGAACAATCTTATTGGTGGCACAAATCCTATGGCGGATGAATGAGGGCCACTGACATCTCGCAAAAATTGTATTAAATATACATCAGTATATGAAATATCTACTATTCCTTTAATGAGCTAAGATTAGAGTATATTGTTTACATGGAGAAGATAATAACCCTTTAGACTCAGCTTCAAAATCACATTTCCTTGGAAACCAAAAAACAATAAAATTTTGATCAAAATGCCAAAAGGTTATTATAAATAATATAAGTGTAACGTTTGGTCAAGCTGGAAATATAGTTGTGCGACATTTGCTCTAAACCTTAACTTGACTGAAACAAATTTGAAAGCCTTACTCTTGCAAGCAATTAATCTATATACGATAGTTTGGATACCGCGTTTACCGCAATATTAGAATCTGTTGGTTTTCCGTCACCTGTTTTAATCACACTCTTGATCCAGTCCTGACTTATGACATAGATATTGACGGGCAACGTACAAACAGCCACAGAAAGTGGAAGGAATATGACGCACCCTAAACTCGAAGAAGGTTGCTTAGCCTGGCAGGACAGCATTAAACATAAAGGAGGGCAATTTGCAATGCAGAGCAGTCTTTTACTCGGCATTGATAGAAGAAAATAACATTAACAGGTTTCTGTTCAGAGCTGTAGACAGGCAGACTGAAAGTCTCAGTTCTATTGAGCCTTGTATTCCTACAAACCTCAGCAGTAATGACTTTGAGCTTCATTAATGATAAAATTATACTAAAAACAAGATTCACTGCCTTTGCCCTCTAATGATTTTAGTTTATCCTCAACCACTAGGTACTTAAAAACAGCTGGAAGAACAAATGCATATCTGCTTCAGTCCTTTTGATCTGAAACAATGAACTTCTGTCAGTTCCTCATCTAAGCCTACAACATGCCTTCTAGACCCTATCCCTACTAGGCAGCTTGAAGAAAGTTTACACTTAGAGTCAGCAACTCATTATTAAACCATTCCTTTGTACAGTTCTGCAGAAAGTTTTAGACAAACAAATGTGTAATTTATGAAAGAAATTAGTTTAGTTTAGGATTTCCATTAAGGTTTTAGAGTGCATCATAGCACCGAGGTAGCACTGGTCAAAGTTACCAACTACCTGTTAATGGCAAAATATGGGGACGGCTCTCTGTTCTGGTCTTGTTAGATCTTAGTGCTGCATTTGAAACTGTTGCCCATCACATTCTATTGCTATTATTAGACTTATTATAAGA
Source organism: Lophius americanus (assembly GCA_037951165.1). NCBI lineage: Eukaryota > Metazoa > Chordata > Actinopteri > Lophiiformes > Lophiidae > Lophius > Lophius americanus. The sequence goes on from JBBDHG010000099.1 coordinate 7,731,144, forward strand.
TTTAATTTCAATCAAAGCAGATTGAAATTAAATCTTCTTTGATTGAAATTATCTGATAATTATATTATCAGATAATTTATTCAGAAATAAATTATCTGATAATATAACTTCTCTGGATGGCATCACCTTGGCCTACAGAATCCCTATGAAAAACCTGAGCGATATGTTCTTTGATTCCCACAAAAAACAGACTTGTAGGAATGACCTCTTTCATCTGCGTAATATTTGAAAAATTAGGCAGGCTCTCAAAATGACGCAAAAATAAAAAATGAGTTACTTCCAGACTGGACAACTGCAATCCACAATGATGAGGCTGCCCAAGTAAGTCTCTGGATTCTATTCAGCTGATCCAGAATGCTGTTGCCCGTGTGGACCTGGACCATGTATAAGAGAATATGTCTCTCCGATATTAGCTTTGTGGCAGTTACAACCTGTAAAATCCAACGTCCAATTCAAAATCCTTCTGCTCATGTACAAAGTCCTTAATGGTCCAAAAGAGCTCATAGTACCCAATTATCCAACTACTACATTACAATCACAGGATGCAGGTTTAATTGTAATCTCTTCAGTCTCCAAAAGAAGAATAGGAGCCTCAGCCTTCTGTTCACAGGCTACCCTCCTTCGGAATCATTATCAATAGTTGGTCTAAGAGGCACACAACCACTCTCTATATAAGAATAGGCTTAAAACTCTCCTTTTTGGAAAAGCCTATAATAAAGGCTAGCTCTTATGTATGTAACAAAATCGACTTCCTCTCTGGAGAGCAGTGGTTTTTTCTTAATTCCCGCTGATGATATCATTATTGTTGACAGTATTATTTAAGTTATTTATTAAATTTCTTCTAATTGCTAAATCGTATTATCATAGCTGCTATTATTGTTACTGTACGTATCTGTCTCTTCCCCAACTGTCACTCCTCCATCCTCTTTCTCTAGCCTATTGTCACTCTCTCGCAAACCCCCTAGTCAAAGAATTGGGCCATCCATATAGAATAGAGGTCTTATAAAGGTTTCTGCCTTTTAAAAGTCAGGTGTTGTTTTTCTTCACCCAACTCACCAAGTGCTTGCTACTAAGTGGATTACGTCTCTGCAGAATAAAGAGCTAAATCTAATCCTGACGTCTTTGGAACATAATACAAACAAAACTGACGTGACAACAGATGAGGCTATTACTGAGCATATTTCCATTGCTTGATAACTTGAGTGCATAACTGATTGCAAAGCAAGAAAACGTAGTTGAACAAAAAAGCCAGTGGACAGTCCAAGGACATAATAAAAAATAAAAAAATTACCATTCAGCAAAATTGATGTCTGAAAATTTCAATGGCTTTTCCTTTGCTTGCGATCAGAAGAGGACCCTGCAGCAGGCTTAACCAACACATTAGAAGTATGTAGTGCAAGCATAGAGCTTGGCAGATACAAGCGGGAAGGAGGGAGATAGCCGTGTATCTGGATGCAAGTCAAGTGGTTCGTACATGCATTATACTAGGTACAAACAATTTAAGTGCTATAGAGTGTGGGCTAAGCAGTTAAAATAAACCTGGCCTTTACTGCAACTTAAACAATACATCAACAGATAATATTTGGTAAATTTATTCCAAAAGTTTACTTGGAATTAAAAAGAAACTGAAACGACATCTCGTTGGGCCACCTTAATAGATTATTTATTCCCTAATGACATGGAAAACAGTACTGTAAGTGGACGATTAATTAACGATATCACCGACCACCTGATATCGTGGTCGGTATCAGGTGTAAACCCTATTTAAACTGTAAACGGGGTTAACAGTTTATGATTTTAACTATAAGAAAAAAACGCTGGACAGAGGTAACTAAATAATAAGTAAAATGTATAATAATAGTAATAATACTAAAACTAATGTGCAATATATTCATCAGTATTATTCGAAACGGTTTCTAGACAAATAAGTCAACCAAAGCACTTTATTGATAATTATCTGAAGATAATTTCAAAACACAGGTCTAGAGTTTGGGCTAGACCTGGTCTTTCTGGAAAGCACCTTGAGACAACTGTTGTTGTGAATTGGCGCTATATAAATAAAGAAAGATCTATTGATAGTTAATAGCTTCAATCCTTCTCAGTTTCTCGTATATTTATTTTGAAAGCATCCGGTCCCATTTAATTTAAAACCTGATCAGATGGCACATTACATTTTTGTGTTCAACAACCTGTCTAGTTCAAGCTACTCTGTTGAAATTGATGCTTCTTCCTTCAAAATAGACTATGCACGTATTTGGAGCGGAGCGTCAAGCCGATGCTGAGACATGCCATGTCACGTCTGGTGGAATCGCGCCTTAGGCGTCAGCTTGTTGGTATTAAATTTGGTTCATTTTCACTCTTCAATTTTTTAGGATCCAACTAAAAACTAATCCATACCAAACAAGGCAAGTGGAAAGTACCAACAAACCAGAAGCATGTGTTATGAAAATGGGAATTGCAGAGGTCGGTTGAATCTTGAGGTCAGGAAGTCTCCCCAAGCACCATCAGATAACAACGACAACAACATTAGTCGTTAGGGAGGAAAAAAACCGGGAAAGAAAAATCCCTTATGTCATCCAAACACAAAGTTTGCCAAGCACTACTTGATCTTTCAAAGGACCAAGGTCATAGCTCAGATGAGACCATATAGCTTTTTGGCAACGAACATCTAAGATGGGTGTGGCTAGCAAAAAATGGAAGCCATAGAGAAAAGCACCAAATACCCAATCTGAAGTCGTAGTGGATCTCTGATGCTGTGGTGCTCTTGTTTTTCCCACGGGCGCTGGAATAACCATGAGCAATAGATACTGGATGAAAACCTACTAACCTCTGCAAGGAAATTTATAGTATGTTGTGGGTCACCCCACTGGTTTTACAGTAGGACAATGATCTAAAGCAAACAAATTCAACCCATCCATGTGTTGTCAAACCTCATTATACACTACATAAGGAGAATCGGGGATGTCATTTTGACAAAAGGGGAATGCAAAAAATATTAAATGTAGGGTGCCAATAATTTGTGACACACATTTTAGAGAAAAATGTGTGTTAAGAATGTAATGTGGGTTTTTTTTTTTTGTTACTTCAGTTAGAGGTTAGACTTTTGTGGATAATTTCAAATAAACATCATGGACACCCACATGGGCATTTTTTGCATCTCATTTTTCTATTTTATTAAAGGGTAAAGTAAATGAACAAAATCAAAAAACTTTCATAATTGAAAACAATGTATATAATATCAAAATGCAAACTCTAATTTGGACTTGTGTAAAATCCAGTTTACCAACTGTTGAGCTTTTTATTCATGTGAATACTTTTCTGGAAGTATTTTCTGTTACGTGGTAGTGACAGATATATCTGTTGTATTTGTTCTCCAGGGAATAAAATTCAAAAATGTATTGATTATTCATTAAAAAATAGGGTTTATCAATTTTTGCAAATTAACTCTTATACTTATATTTGATAAGTGGGATGTAAAATTTCAATTTCTTTTGACGCAGTGGTATTAATTTCACTCTATATCTTGTGTTTCATTCTTCCGCCCATCACAGTTGATCATTTCTCCAGCTGATGTGCATCAGTTTGAGGTTTCTAAAAAGGGGGGACTTTCACAAGGCTGTCTTTCTGAAAATGCAGTTTGCTTTAGAAATTGCAGTACGATTTATTTTGTGTTGAGGTTTTTCAGGTAATACAAGGACATTTTTTTATCTAAATACTTTAAGAATTTTATATTTTGTGGGTTTTAGATGACATTGTAATACTACTCAAAGTGCTTTAAATTGTGAGCCAGAATTTACCCATTCACATAAAAACATTCATTAATTGATGACAGAGGCTGCCATGCAAGGCGCCACATGCTCATCAGGAGCAGAAGCCATTCACGCCATCATTCACACACCAATAGAACGGCCATTGGGAGCAACATTTGGTTCAGTATCTTGATCAAGGACATTTTGACTTGTGGATTAACATACTTCCATCCAGTGTTTGCCTGGGAAATTTGGGGTACAACTAAATAAATGAGCACTCACATTGAACATCTTCACTATTAAAATTAATTCAGATATATAGCTTCAAAAATATGTGGCCTGTTTTATGGAGGCAGGCAAGGGATGGAAATGGTAAGCTTTAATGGGTCAGATTAACATTAAGATGTAAGAGCCCATATCTTAAGTGTATCTGATTTGAATATCTGGACCATAAAGCCTTCCCCTGGTGAAATGTCGTGTGTGATTAATGAAGGGAGAAGGACTAGTTCTCTCTGTCCCTCTCCCACCTTATATGTGCAAACATGTGCTGGTTCACTTTCATGTTTCATTAATCTTATTCACCTGTTGAGTTCACTTAGAGTATATCCCATCAAGTCCAGTGTTATTTTAGAGCTTTGAAGAAATATAACGGTCTGAAAAAGAAAGCAGTGCATTCTCTTTCATTTAGGGTCAACTCAGACAACATGTCCCTGAGTTGCCCCTGAACCGAAGTGATCACATTGACACAAAGTGAAGCATGTTCTTCTATCTGCTCTAGCATTTTTTTTATATCACATCGAAAAATATCATTTGATATATGTACATTTCCTACGATATCTAGATTTCCGTCAGAGGCAAAAAATTATTAAAATGCATAATTTCATAATTGTGGGGTCTATTTGCTTTCATAGTGTCACGGTGTAAACCTTTGGATAGTGTTGTGAACCCAGATATGGCAGCAGAGGTTGTTTTTCTGATGTATCTGTGACTTCCACGATAAAACAAAGCAGCAATTGTGCCGACCATGTTCATGGGTGTTAATAGACAGATTATAGATGTTCGGGAAGGTCGTATATTTGCTGGTCTGGTTTTCTCGATTGAGTCACACAAATCACTTCATAATGACTTTTGTGCGATTAAAGTGGCAACAATGTTTGCGTCACATTTGGTGTGACCACGGAATTAAAGAAAACGTAATAGAGAAGTACTATGTAACATCATGAATCAATATTAATAAACAAAATTTTTAAATTGATGTAGTACATTTTGTTAGATGTCTCATTTGGTAATAATTGGCACATCTGTATATATTTTCAAATAAAATACTTGGTCATATTTTGGAAAAGATCAATTGTATATTTCTGACACATGGGTGAGCTTTATTTCCAGAATTCTATGGGCCAAAATTTCTCAACCGTTGGTCCAATTTAATCTAAATGCGGTGCCAATGAATTGGAGAGATTTGTCTTGAATATATCACATTTTATAGTAATAGTTCATATTGTAGTCACTAAGGGGAAGTTTACTTCCAAAAAAAACACTTTTTTCTTAGCCGTTGGTCCAATTTAGTCCAACGTTGGTGCGTATAAATCGACATCAACTGGACTATCTTCTATACATCATATTTTACTCTAATAGTTCAGATTTCTCTCACTGGAGGAAACTTTTGTTTTACGAAATACACTGTTTAGTTTGTTTATATATATATATATATATATATATATAAAAATCTAATGAAAAAATACGTTTTTCAAACCAACCATAACTTCACATTTAATTTGAGGAGTTCAATCACAGACATTTCTTGTACAATTCAGGACATTGGGAGCATTTTAGGTATATACCCTTGCTGTGGACTCCTTAGAAAGGTGAAGAGAAATGTGTGATTAGCATCATCATCCACGCATGTCACACCGATTGGTGTCGAGAACACTGGTCCGTCTTTATCCGATCCCTCAATCATCACCTTTGCTGGTAATTTATTTGCCAATGGTATGGGTAACTTTCATTTCAGTGGAGGAACCATGAAAGCTGAAAAGGTACATACTAGTTTTGGATACGTATGTATTTCAAAGGGGACGTCTTTACCATTTCCAGCCTCAAGAATGGCACATTCGGTTCACCTTATAACATTATGACCTCGAAGTAAAAAAGTCTGAGAACTCTGAGCAATGACTTGCTTGGAATCCAGATCTGTCACCTATTGTAAATATTGCTATGTTCACACTGCCGGTCTAATGCTCAATTCAAATTTTTTTGTTGAGCTACGATTTTTTGGCGTGGTTGTTCACATTATAATTTAAATAAGAACGCCATCAGACTCCAGTGTGAACAGTTTACAGCACTGAAGTGACCCGCATGCACAGAAGAAAATATGACATGCAGCTCACTGTGTTTAAGGAAGTAAATATGGCTGTTACACATGTTAGCGTGTGTGTGATACAGAATTGTGACGTCTGTCTCATTTCAAATTAATTTGTGCAGTTCATGTCATAAACAAACTCTCTCAGTATCTCTCTAATAGTCTTGAACCGTTCGCGTCTCCTCATTGTCTTGAGCCTTCCACTTCAATTTTTTTGCTTAGAGTTCCCAGTCCCCCACCACTCTTCTTGTTTTTTTCTTCTTCTTCATATGGTGAAACATAACGCAAATATGATAAACCCAACTGTCTCCGTTTAGCACAGGTTCAAAGAAGATGTTTGGCTCAAAATTATAATGCTTTTTCTCCAGATCCAAACCTTTCAATACCAAACTAAAACTGACTTTCAATACCACATTTCACCACAAAATTGTGCTACAGTACAACCAGCTTCATTTATATTGCCAACAACTACATCTGGATAAAACTCCATACAAATCCGTCCGTTAGTTTTCCCATAATCTTGCTAACAAACAAACAAAGGGGTAATTAAAGAACTAATTGATGGGACATGCCATGGGTGTAAACAAACTCCTTGGCAGAGGTTATTATAACAGATATGTTGCAAAACTGGAAGATGCCAAACTCCAGAACATCTGCATACATGCCATACACCACTTCACCATGGTCACCTCAATACACCATAGAAAAAAGGAAAAACTTCCACCATTATTATTCAATATCTGCAAAATATTTTCACAAATTCTTATCAATAATTTTTTTAAATAATTACATAATTCATTTTGCTTAATTTTAAAATGTGCTTCATCGGCAACTACACTAAAATGTTATAAGACCGTCAATCGTGTCTCCGGAGCGCCATTGTCATATAGCGTATACATTGTTCACTTTACATTATGTGAACCCATTATGGTGTTTTATTGGTTTGGAGTTTAAAATGTATAACATGAATTTTTTTTTTTTTCGGCAAATATAACTGAGGGAAGAGGAAAGGTGAATATGAGTGCTGTGCTAATGATGCTATAGATTTATAAGGGTCATCAAGTTTTCAGATCACATTTAAAAAGCTTTTCTTTCATTTGACTCAACCAAATATTACTTTAAACTCATAGATTCCAAAAGACTCTAAAAACATCTAAATATCCCTAGCAGAACCTATACAGTATCTAAATGAGGAGTAGGTATTACTTAGCTAAATCTGATGTCTGTATTATTTACCTTCTCAGAAGATGCTGGAGGATTGAATCTGCTGGCACAAGTCAGGAAGATATCAGGTTGAGGTTTGCTCTTCTGAACTTCAGGATCATCACCCAGAACAATGTGGTTGAACAGACTGAAGAACTCTTTGTGTTGGATTGTCTTCAACTTGAATGTCACACCGGCTGAACTGGTTGCAACTGCAATGGGGATGTTGTGCTTCTGCAGATGGATCACCAGTTTCTCCACACCTATAAGAACACATATTCTAAATTAAAAGAAAAAAAATCCAGAAATTTATGTTTACCTCAAACCAGAGGAGTAAATTAGGTTTTGGTGGGAATCCACATATAGGCATTGATTCTGGACTAATTTTTATTTAATTTACCATTTGGAGATTTAACATTTCACCTGATTATGTAAATTGATTTGCATGATAATTTAAGAATGGCTGTGGGATTAGTAAGGTAAGCTTTTATGGGCATAATCATAATCGTCAATCATAATCTGTTTGTTTGGTTTGTAGATTCAATCATCCACTAGTAATACACTTTTAACTTTTGTTGGAACTTTAAACAGAAATTAAACAGAATCAAAAATGAAAAGAAAGAAACAAAAATGAATTTAAACTTATTTAAATTATAATATTAGAGAAATACAAAGGCTATTTAATATTAACTGAGCATGATAACTTGTCGCTGACAGACTAGCCATATTCGGGCTCTGATAAATCATATAATATTATAAATAGATTATTTTTTAGAAGCATAACATTTGCTTGTAGGTCTCCCCAGCGGCACACTAGGTCAAAATCGAAAGAAATGTGGAAATCAGGTAGGAGGTGATTGTAATCAGTCTGGGAAGGGTTACAAAATAATGTCTAAGGTTATTGGACTCCGCAAATCCACAAATTGAGAAGATTTGGATCGACCTTCCTAGAAGTGCCAGTACATCCAAAGTCCATAAATACATACTGACGATTGCATCCCCTCATTTTTATGTTGAGGATACAAAAAACAGGGGAATATTTTATGTGAGAAATAATGTTTTCTGGTTAGCATGTGGTGAATGTTTAAGTTTTGAGAGAGACTGTTTTTACCAGCAAGGCAAAGCCAAGCCTCAATCCGCATAGCTCCAGCATTGTGGCTTCCCCCTTTAAGAGTCGGGGTATGCAACAGCCTAAATGCCATGTGAAGTGCCAAATACGAAAATGGAAAGCCCGAACAGGTTGAACAACTAAAGTCAAGCAAGAATGGGACAGAATTCTATGTTCTAAACATCAACAACTGTGTCCGCACTTCTCAAATGCTAACTAAGTTGTTCTGGAAAAGATAATGGAACAAAAGAGTAAACATTCCCTTTTCTTTCTGTTTTTAGGAAACATCAAATACAGAATTTGCACATATTCATTTAGAAAGAAAATGCAAACCAGTTTCGGCTTTAATAGTTGCTTGTATTTTTTTAACTACAATTTGGTGATTTCCATATGCAGTTTCAACATTGAATACTGTGTGAAGCACTAATAGTGTGCATATAGCTAATTCTGGGTGATGGGAGTCAGGCACATATGACGGGAAAACAAGCTTTTCAGACTGTTTGGTATGGTAGAGTGTCGCTGTGCATTAATATGAGCTTTGTGAAGGGAAAAGTATAAATTTTGGATAGCGTCAAGCTAAACATTTGGAATGCCAAACGGAATTGCAGTATATAAATGTATCACCTGTTTGTCTTATGTTAGATGTTCTGTTATGTTAAATGTCCCAGTATTATTATAAATTATTATAATTATTATTATAAAAGTTATTATTATTATTATTAATAATAATAATATTTAGCAAGGTATGTATTATTATTAATAATAATAATAACAACAGACACAGCTGATGATGAACATGATAAAATGCAAAGCTATACATAAAAAAGTATGAGGACAATTTAAGACCTTATGCAGGACGGAACATGATACTTTTGAAAAAAGCACATTTGAAGAAAAGGAAGCACACGAATCTCTGTTACAATTCTTACACCACGAGGAAACAGATGAAGATGAAATATAATTTTAAGTAAAATTATTCAGTTTCAATGAATTTATTGTTAAAATGTGGTTGATAAATGAAACGCTGATATTTTCAATGATATTGAAGCTTTTTTGCAATGAAGATGGTAATGAGAGTAATGTGAAAACCAGTTACAGTATATTTGTTGTGTACTATACATCAATTCTCTAATTTACTACTATTTAAATTTTTGATTGAAAGATTGAGATTTGTTACAGTAAAGAATAATTACGAGAGCCTGTGTGGAGAGTAGCACCAGCAACAGAAGGGACAGTTTGCTTATATTTAGATTGTATCAGTACATAAGGTCAGCCACGAGAGCTACTGAATGCCAGCTGCTGTCAGTATATGTCTCCCGATAGACGCTATGGTTAAGGAACTGAAACAACAGCTTTGAGATTGAGCATCAGACCACTGCAGCCTATATACAGAAAGCTTCATCTGAGTGATGCCTGAAGGTTTAAAATCTCTTCAAACCCATACACTCTATCGGACGGTAGCATTAAATGGAGAATAAGCAACACCTAAGGGAAGTGTTTGTGCAGGTTAATATGTGAAAACTGATTCTGAAGCCTCTGTACACGAAAACAAATAATTGAAAAACAACATTAGCTTGTGAATGTGTTTTAGGTCACAGTGTTCACTACTAGTGGAGCAGAAACACGAGGACAATATTAACTATCTAAAAGGGAAAGGAATCAGCCTTCGCACTGGGTATATAAGCAAGGATTAAAGTGATCACGGGTTTGACCTGCAAGGTATGTAGCAAAAACCATCCCAGTGTTCATATCTCCATGAAGGAGAAAAAAGATTCAATACACACACAGAGTTGCACACACGTCTCCCTAGAAAATATGTGGTCATACATGGGCCGGGAATAGTGACAGAATTTTATCCATACTACTAGTTCAAATGAAATGCAATAAAAGACATAAAAAAATACTGCATGTATTTATAGATCAAGGTGTAACAGCCACCTTTTGCACAGAAACTAAAGCTGCACAATTAATCTAGTCGCGATGGCAATTTCAACCAGTGACATTACATGGCGGCAAAAGGCTGCGATTTAACTAAATAAACATGTGTGACCGAGCTTGGCTACCTATTCTCCGTTTGTGTGCAGTCTGCTCATTGTCTACGTCCACAATAAAGAAATGGCCAATCAGTGTATGTGAGGCGAGTGATGCGCTTAACCTGTATGAGTGACTCTGTATGGTGACTTGACTATCCGATGTTCTGACCAAGTGGAAAATGAATGCAGACGAGCAGGATGACTGCAGTGAACAGGGGACCAAAAAAGGTGGGCCTCTGTTAAGTGGCGTTTGGATTAAGGATTTGCAACACAGTGCAGAATGAGGTACTGTATAAAACATGCAAAATGAAAGTTGCTACAACCCGAGGCAACTGGAGTATTTGTACCAGCACCGGAGATAGCACAGAAAAGAGTTTGATGAATGCATAAAAATAAAAAAAAACAGTAAGTGATAAGACTTATATAGGTTTAATTTGACCCAGTGCAGAGTAATTTACACCTCTTTTGTAGGGTTCCTGTATTTTTTACTTTACAAAAGAGTTACAGTCAAGCTTATTCTTAGCTTGCTTCAGATATTTGCATATTTGTTCCAACCTGTGAGAGAAGATAAAAAAACTCGGAAAAAAACACTAAACACTTCAAACCTTTTACACTGAGAAACAACGCATTAGCCAAAGTAATGTACCACACTTTAAGAACTGAGTGGTGATGTACTATGGGCCAGTTTTCCATACTTTTTCATGGGGTCTTTTTAACTCTTTTTTCTGTCACAGAAAATGCTCTAAAAAATGATACTCAATGAGGAACAGGACACTGGCCTGACCAAATATCTGAGTACATAAATTCTGAACCAACCCAACTAGAAATATGAAGGCATGAAGTATCTGCTGACAACTTTCATGGACCTAAACCGTAAAGGAACATGTGATCTCTGTAGTGATGGTATGTAAAATCAAACCCAATCACAGAGTGCTTACTTAGCTGTTAAAGATCCATGTAACAGATTTATGTGTGTATGTTGTTTTGATGAAATTCACCAGCAGCAGCGTAAGGCAAGAGTACCAAAGCGATGGAAGAAACCGTGAATGTTGAAGAAAATGTTGGCCAGTTTCTTCAAAAGCAACATACAGCCTGGAGCATCAGCATCAACCACATCTGATTCTGATGTACAAGTTAGAGAAGCAGTGGCTGCTTAACTATACAGTTACATCTGCATGCCCTGTGATGAAAATGGAGAAGATCCACTGAATTGGTGGAAGAGCCACACAATGAACTTCCCCAGGATGGGCAAACTAGCACAGAAATCTGTGCATACAAGCAAAGAGCTCTGAATCTGAGAGCGCTTTTAGTACGGGCGGAAATGTTGGAACTGTCCGCTGCTCAGGTCTGAAACCAGACAAGGTGGCCATGCTGTTTTTTTTGGTGAAGAATCTATGAAAACATCAGTTTTGATGTTTTGGGTGTGATTTAGTGAGGCTTAAGGATCACTTTTATTTTACATCCAGTTTAATTTCTGAAAGAAGTTTAACAAACTATTTTGCATTTTGTAAGTTAATCACGATTTTTTTAAGTCCCTTTTTTAACACCCTGCCGCTTAAACGGTTTTGTTTGTTTTGGTAATTCAAAATATATTGTTTTGGAAATTTGAAATGTATTATATATTTAATTTGGTCTTGCTAGTAAGAGTTTGCAAAATGCCTTTATATTAAAAGAGATGTTTTTTGTTATTATTTGATTTGTAAAATATTAAGTTATTTTGAAAACTGTACAGTAAAAGTACTGCTTAATTATTGTATTTTTCTCTGCAAGTTTAACTTTGTATGTTTGTACTGAGAAATACACATTTTAAAATGTTCAGTGATGAGTGCACTTTTCTTGACAACTTCATATCAATATAATATTGTCCAGTATAATCGCAATATGACTTTTTCACCAAACCGTGCAGCCCTAACAGAAATCCTATTGAGGAATATAAATATAAATGAAAGATTGAAAATTCCCAAAAAAAGATCCGGTCCCTCTCTACTAAATCTGCTGCCCAGCAACGCATTCGTGGACCAAAGTCCGGGAGACACTGTAATCAGGGAACAGACTATAGCTCCACATTGTTCCTGGTTTATATTAAAAGTTCTTAAGACTTAGCCAGACAGGAAAGGACTAGTGCATTCTGACTAGTGCAATGAAGAACAACATCAAATACTGGATAAGCCACTGAACAAACTGAATTTTTCAAGATGTGACAACATAAATTGAAATTCAACAGATATTATCGGGATGTACATGCCACCCTTCCACCATGAATATTGCACAGAAAGTAAAAGTGTGTGGTAGATCAGGCATACCTGGCATGAGTTTTGCAGAGGGAAAGATCCTTTCTTGGATTTGTCTGGTTTCAGAAAGAAGTTCCTGGGCTGTCATGGGGAGCTCCAAAGAATCCTGAATAACTTGGCAAGCGTCCAGAGCCTTTTTACCCATCACTAATGACTTCAGGGCCCATGTATACTGCTTCCCATGTGTGACACATACTTTCTGGAAGGACTCGGTATAAAGTCGCTCTGTGTCTTAAGTGGAAAAATACAAATTCAGAATTAATAAAACATTAAAAACAATATAAATCAAATGTTATTTTATTAGGTACACTTGAATATAATTATAGTTAGTTATAGTTAGTTATAGTTATAATTGAATAAAGTCACTTCTAATCCAGTTAACTAAATTATACGGGTTAGAAATAAATTGAAAGCACAGATCAACAAAATATATTTCTAATAAAAAGCTATTTAAAGTTACTGTGGTAATCATACTCTCACCAAGTAGGCCGTGATACTGATTCAAAGGTTTAGTAGACAGAAAAGTGAATTGTGTACGTCAATAGTTATTTTTCTTTTATGAAGTTTGTACCATGTATTGTTGTTCATAATTAATGCCGAATTTCCCTATAGAACATGAAGTAATAATAAAAAAATATAATATCATATTCGAAACAACGCATCATATTAGCTATAAGCAAAGAAACGGTGAACTCGTATTTATGTTAATGGATACCGGATGTCATCACCTCGTTACACGCTAGACTCCGGACTCGAATTAAATAAATGCGTTTCTGCATCAGCTTAGAACATTTAGCTTTAAGTACATTCTGATATAAAATGTTGAACAAAACGAGGCATGACACACAAAGTAATTTTCCAGACCAAGAAGTAGTCCATCCATGTCAAAAATGACATGGCTCACAGGTTTGTAGGAGCTGCTGGCCATAGACATCTTCAAGTTCCGCATCGGAAGTGACGAAGCAGCGGAAGCTATATGGTAGGCTAAAAGCTGAGCTATTAATTTGTACCGAACGCCCCCGACTTAAGGATTTTTTTGTACTTTATTTCAAGAATTGGTGCGGATAAAACTACCCAAAACCTTCTTTAAACCTGGTTTAAACTCTTATCGTCATAGCGCAATGGTTTATGGGAAATTAAGTACGCATTTAATGGCAGTTTAATTTTACGAATTTTGAAGGTATAGTTTGACAAATTTAGGGTTACTATATATCTTTAAATTTAATTTAATAAAATATGCAATAAAACATTCTCTAATGTTAGATTAAAAAAGAAAAATCTTTAAACATACAGAGGACGTGAAACCTCAGCCATGGTACGCTACTGTTTTTGTACAGTTGCCTGAATAGACAAACCGTTCTGACTGACCAAAGTCAGTTTTGTTTGTGTTAATGCTGTTTCTTGCTTTTGCCACAAGACATGACAACTTTCTACTTGATTGAAATTTTCCCCAAAGGTAGGGTTTGGTATATCCAAAGTATCCCAGCAGCACTACCCACTGCGGCAATATTGCCCTTAAATAAGAGGAATTAGAGTGAAATATAATAAACATGATAGATCTCCTCATTTTGAGTCATATGCACCAAATTTGGACTAAATTGGACCAATGGTTAAAAAGTGATCGCCTGAAAACTTTTGGAGATAAAATTCCCTCTGGTATTATAAATATTTAACCGACCTTTACCAAAATACCTCCAGTTCCTCCTCTCACTAAGGTCAATGTGGGTGTTAGATTTGAAAATGATCCATGAAGTAGCTGAGTCATGAAAATTAAGGATCTGCGGGGAGGCGCCAATCATGATTCCATTATAGGCCAGACTTTCTGGGGTTATAATGAATACATAGAACGAGCTCTAAAATAAGGTTCACAATCATTTGAACTAAATTGAGGGTACAATTAATCAAGGTCTGGCCCTTAAGCTTTAAGTTTTAATAAAGGTTATATGAAATTGCAAAAAAATCTTTTCCTCTGCTGTTATTTGCATTTTACACAAATGACGACTGATGATGTAATTTTTAATTGTCATTTATGACAATATTGCGTCAAATGTATTTTTATATTATTATTATATTATTTTCCTTGTTTTTATTGGTTACATGTTTTTATGGACTGTTCTTTATTTTTGTCATGCAATTGTGAAATTATTTCTGTGATAAATGCTCTACCAAATAAATATATTATAATTATTATTATTATTATTATTATTATTATGAAGCCAACAGGACCACATCATCTGCAAACAACAGAGATGCAATTCTAAGCTCCCCAAACTGGATAAACTGCTCACTTCGACTGCGCCTTGAGATCCTGTCTGTGAATATCAACAACAGAATCGGAGACAGAGTCCCTCATTGACTGAAAACATATCTGACTTTCTGTCAAGCATACAGACACAACTCTCACTTTGGTAATATAGGCCATAAGACTTCCCTAAATCCATGAACACATGGAGAATGGATGGACAAATTCCCATGACCCCGCAAGCAAGCCTGCAAGAGTAAAAAGTTAGTCCACCATTATAGGATTAGGACGGAATCTGCATTCTTCTTTCTGAAATTGAGGTTTGACTATTGATTGGAGCCTCTTTTCCAGAACCCTGGAATAAACCCTCCCATAAAGGCTGGGAAAAGACCATTTCCCCGAATCACACTTCTCCAAGTTTCTCCATCTTGCAGCCAGGAGAACCATAGGTCCCTGGATGGAACCTTTTCTACGACACAGGCCAGAGACTCCAAGAAGTCATGAAACTCTGAACTACTGTTGGTGGTGGGCCTACAGGGTGGTGTCACCATGAAATTTGTTCGAACTGGGCCTGGTCGAGCACCGCGGAAAAAAGGACCTGCCACAGGATGCTTGCCAACCGGCTCCCATCCTAACCATGAAACATTTAAAAAATTGTCAATTTGAAGCGTTTGAGACACTGAAACTGTGAAAAAAATGTGTTTCAATATGAGTTTAAACTATATTGAATATTTCAAGAGTTTGCCCTCTTGCCAGCACAGAAGTTCTGTTATTCACTGTATCTTCTTGAACGTTGTTTTTCACCTTCTGTTCACATACACAGTAATTAAAAAGTGGAATATGCATTGAAAATAACAATACGACACGAAAGCCATCAGGAGCTGGATCTACAGGCTGCCACTACCATGTCGCAATTTTGGTAGAGAAGAACTCACTGAGATTTGAGCCAAATGTAAAGTGCATTATAAATTAAATGTATTATTATTATTATTATTATTATTATTTTAATATTGTTGCAGCAATATTTTACTTATCCAAGTCAGTCAAAAGATTTTGTTTTGGGGATCATCATCTCTGAAAATTGGTGCCAGTCACCCAAGCTGCTTGCACTAATGTTTTCATATTACAGAATCTACAGACGTTCAAAAGCACTCCTACGAACATTAGAGTGATACCATGTTTGGTAAAAATAATTGGTTATTGTGTTTTCTTCAATTATACGTTTGTGTAATAAAGGATTTCAATTATAATAATATTTTTCAATTAATATTTATTTATAATAAGAATAATTTTCAGTATTTTACCAAGCATTATGATATTTTAAAATAAATAATTACAATAAAACGGACTTGCTCTTCAAGTTCAACAGCATATGATTGATCAGTCGTAAATAAAGGATTTAAATAGAATTTTCAGCTTACAATTAATCAAAAACACATCGCCTCAAAAATAAAAGGTTTCATAGTGTATTTATTTTTTCACATTTTCTTTCAATTCTTTAAACGTGTGAGAGGTTGTGAGGCTGTCAGTAATAGAGTCAGTGATAAGATGAGCAGCAGTGCTTCAATGTGGAGGACCAGAAATGAATAGATACATGCACGTAAAAATAGAAAAAAAAAAAAATAAGGAAATAAATTAATGTTTTCATTGAAAAGGGCTTCATAAAAATGATTTTGTATTTATTTACTTATTATTTTTTTTATTTCTACATGTACTCAATCAATCTGATTGTCTTACTGAATCATTCATTCATTCAATCATTCATTTCTGTATTTATTAATTTCTACATTTTTTAATTTATTTATTAAAAAATGTAAAATAAATAAAATTATTTATTTATTTCTATATTCAACTATTTATTTATTGTTGTATTTCTAAATTTTTTTCATTCATTAATTTCCGAATTTCTACATTTCTACATTTATTGATTTATATTTCTCTTTGTCCGTATAATAAAGAGGTGTTTGAACCTAACCTTAGTCTATAGAAGGATTTGTTTGTTTAGTAGAATCTATTCGGCTTTTGATTGGTAAAGCTAATCAGGCATTGTTAACACTGGGCCTCATTCACCAACAATTCTTAAAAAGAAATTTGTTCTTAAACCCCACTTAGCCTGTTTTTAGGAAGAGTCTGGCATTCAGACTCTTTTCCTAGGTAAGTTCCTAGGTAAGAATAGAATCAACCAAAATTCAAAATCAATCTTACCAACATAAGAGTGATGCCTTGTTTGTGAAAAATAAATGGTTATTGTGTTTTCTTCGATTATACAGGATAATATATAATATAGGATTTAAAAATCTTCCATTTCTATAATTTATAATATAATCCCTTTAATTATATTATCCAATTGTCTTGCTGTTCAAGTTCGACAGCATATAAATGCTGTGTTGTATATGACGGATTTAAAAAATACTTTTACAGCTTATAATTAATCAAAAACACATCGCTTCCAGAATAAAAGTTTTCAGTGCGTACATTTTTTCACTTTTTCCTAAATTTTCACCAGAGGTGGTGACTAGTGTTGATTCTGTCTTTGGTGGGGTCTGAGATCAGACGTGCAGCAACACTTCAGCACGTTTTGAACGGTGCGCTGCTGCAGGACGATGCCTGGAAGCTTCCAGCAGCGTGGATGAGTCTGTTAATAAATTATTTGGATCTTGTTGCAATGGTCCAGTGTTAGGGTCCCTTTTTGGTCCCTGGGCGCCTCATTCCAGATACAGCATTCGATGAAATAACATCCCATTTGCATACATCATCCACTTGTGTTATTTCATATCCACTACTGATACTGCTGAATAAGATGTCTATTTTGATCTCCACCTCCTGAAGCAATATCTCCCCTTCACATCTGCTGACATGTTTTTTTATATTTGAGATTCTGGTAAACCACTGTTTTTACTATGGAAGCGCATTGCATTCACCAAATGAAAAAAAATCCTAATTATGAGAAAAGGATCTCGTAATTAGGAGATCCGGAGCTCGTAATCTCGTAATCTTTGTCAATGTGATTTTATCTGAAATTTCGCTACAATCATTTTGGGCTTGGTCAACTTAGTCTTAAATTTATAAAAATTTGTATTCATTTGCAGTGTTATTTTTGTTGAAATATTGTGTACAATATAAAGATATGTATGTATTTATACACAATTTCTATGCTGTTCTGTTGGTTAGTTCATTCTTTGAAAAAAGATCTTAATCTCAATTTAATAATTAAACAGCGGCTGTAATATTAATCTTCTGAAATTGAAATGCAGACACTTTACTTGTATTGAAGTATATTCTTTTGTGTTATTATCTTTATTGAAGTAACGGATATTAATACTTTCCCATCCAATCGCAGATTACAGCTGTGACTCATCAGTTCATTATTTTGTTCAAATGAAAAAGGAATTTAATTAATAGCAAAAATAAATACTCAAAGTTTCCAATAGTCCAAAGTTAAATCCTCAAATGTCTAGTTTCATCTGTCAGTACAAACACAAAAAATAATCAGTTTACAATTTTTCATAAGAAAAAGCAATTCACATTTTGAAGCTGGGACCAGCTTTTGTTCACATGGGCAATTTCAGTGTCACCAATTCACCTATATCACATGTTTTTGAACTGTGGGAGGAAGCCAGAGTTCCCGGAGTGAACCCACACAGACACAGGGCGAACACGCAAAATCCACACAGAAAGACCGGCAGACCTGGATTCGAACCCGGTACATTCTTGTTGTGAGGCAGCAGCACCAACCACTGCGCCAACATGCCGCCCAAGTTTGAGTTTTATTAACCAAATTAATTTTGATTGCAAATATAAGCATCCAACCCAAAACCAAAGTAACATGATTTTCTATTAGGGAAACATTTATTAAGAAGCACCTCTGTCAACCAACATTATATGATTATTGACAATATATGACATTATATGAACTCATAACCACCCCTAATCTGGTTTGATGCCTTTACTCAATATTATTATTATTATTACTATATCATAGCCCATTCATCCATTCTATTTATCTTGTGACCTCTTATCCTGTTCAGGGTTGAAGCTACTTTTTGTTTTGGACTGTTGGGGGAGGCTGAAGCATCTGGAGAAAACCCACGCAAACAGGGAGAACATGCAAACTCCACTCAGAAAGGCGCAGGGGCCAGAGATAGATCTGAACCCTGAACCTTTTCACTTTGAGGAAACCACACTATCTGCTATAACATTATCATATAGTATTATAACATGAAATGCTTTAAATTCATCACAAACTTACAAAGCAAAAATAAAAATAAAATGTGAAGCTTATACCAAAATAGCATGTACCCCTCCAAGAAAAGCGGCTTTTAATTAAGTATTTAAATAAAAGATTACTTTTACTCAAAAAGTGAAGTAGACCTGGATGGAAGTGAGCTAATTGAGTGCAAATCAGTCATTAATTCTTATTTGAAAGATTGCCACAGCTTGTACTATGGTAATGTAGTCAAATGGATAAGTAGTCGGATGTGAGGAACCAGCCACTAGTCCCTGAAATAATCACATCAAAATCAATCTTTGGTTCCACCAAAACACCAAAAACCTACATGTTTTAGGGACTGTGGCACATCAAGAATATATTGATAAGGGAAATATTTGCTGATACATGGAAACATTGTTATTGTTTCATAAAAAGAAGTGCTGACGTTGTTGTTGTTTGCACATTGTACTGAGCGGCAAATTGAAATAGATATTTTTGCGGTTACCTCGTGACATATTACATTCAATTAATTGAATATCAACTCTAGGACATGAGTTATTGGCATAAAAATACAAGGGAATAGTTGACTCGGGACGTTGGTTCTTCAGTTCTACTTTATCCTGAGGCTTAAAATATCATACAGTTCAATTGAGTTAATTTAAGAGTGGCCACATGTATCCGGCCTGGTCTGCACACACTGTATATTTCTCTCACTACACAATATCCATAGTATAGTAGTTACTGGCAACTACATTCTCCATCTCAAGACAAAGCTCTGGGTTGGTGTAATATGAACAGGTTAACTCTAAAACTGATCCACAGGTGAATGCAATGGGTTGTACCAGTCCTTCCAACGATGTAAATATGACTTTGATACTTGTGACACAGATGATATCTGAGCTTGTCATAAATCTCAGCAGCCTTCTTAGCCCAACCTCATGCAATCCACGAATGTACTGCTGTGAAAATCCAAATGCTTTTCTCTTACCTGGTGTCACTGGACTTGCTTCAATAAGTTTGAAGACTTTCCTGCAAGTTAGTTTTTTGTCAGTATAAATAACTCGCATTTTTGTTTATGTGTTTATAATGGCTCTTAGGGGTTGTGTACTAACTGCTGCTGGTTGTTGAATTATTGGTTTGTGTGCTACTTGAAGCAAGACTGCTTTGAGGGTTCCGTATGATGGAACGATTTTCATTTCCAGTCGATCCAGTAGATCTAACAACACGCCACTGTCCATGTCTTCCTTTAAAGCGGTGGCTATTAGATTTCTCACAAGCTGATTTCAGAACAAGAGCAAAGACTCAAATAGTAACTCAGCAGACACAGAATGCTCTCCAAATATCAGTGCTGTGGTGAATGCAGGGGCAAGGCGCAGGGGAAAATATCCATTTTAGAGAAATCCCTTGAGCAGTATTCTCCCATCAGCCTTCCAATCTTCCTCCTGCCACTTTGGTGATAGGGATGGAACTCTCATTTCTGCCCCTTCTGCTGTACAATCCAAGAATTTTGTCCAAATGCAGTATACACATCTCTGGACACACAATCTTGATCTGAACCCCTTTCATCAATAAAGCTGTATTTTAATTGGTAGTTCAGGATTCGACTGATCTTTGTACTGACTAATAATTTATTCTAACAGATTTACTCTATGAAGTTTGATGCATACACTAAGTACTTTATAGCACAGCATTAAAACCCGAATGAGAACTTCAATCAGTTTGTCGAACATAGTACTCTGAGACAAGAGTTGATGTGGAGGGGGCGATATTGATGACAAGAGTGAAATCTGGATTAATATCATCCAACTGGGTCTATGAGAGTTAGTCACTGCTTGCATTACCAAATGAATAGACAACATGGTCATGGCCATGTCCAAAGACAGGAGTGGTTGTGGAATGGGCTACACTGATGACATCTATCAAAGAAATGTTGATCATTGATCAACTTCAACTTCATATTCTCTTTGAGTTCTTCTTGAATTTAAAGGCAAATGGTTTGTGGTACATTACTCAAACAGCTCTTGACAGATAGATACATTGGTTTAGTCCCTCTCAAGGTATAGAAAACAGTGATATATCTTAAAATAGCATCAATGGCCCCATGGAAGGTGATCAATGGACACCATAATCCAATCCCCTAATATGGTTATGGTTCAATGGATGGACTCCACAGACCCCTAATATGTTACCCAATGTATACTTAAAAAACATAAGCCAATATTTTCCTATATTGTAATTAAAATTTATCTTCCTTTAAGCCTATCAGTGTTTTGGTGTTCAATTGTGTCCAGATTGCTTAATAGCAGATCTTCCACAAGACATCCTCCATGGAAAGATAACCTGGAACATTTTCATCCAGCTGGCTTGCATGTCTCCATGCCGGAAAAGGCATTTTGCATGTGACATAAGATCTTTCTTCGTTGAATTCATGGACACATCAAGTATCCTGGTGAATTCACCACAACGCGTTCTCACTTGCTTTCTCTCATGGATCCAGCCCATCTAAATTTTTTCTGGAAAACGTTTTTAGATCGATAATAGCTTCTTTTTTTTTCCTTTTACTGGCCTAGTTTCCTGTTCAGATCCCTCGCCTAGATTTAAGATCTTTTTGAGCGCGAATAAAATTGTTTAAAACTTGGATATGTGCTCAGTTTATCAATATTGTGCCTATTTAAAAATTTACTCAGATGTTTTCGGAGTTGTGACATCCGGCTCGCTGCCAAGTTGACCAGGCGGTCAGAAAGCTACCTCACAATCGGCGCTCTAATATGATCTGTTGGTTCAGGTGTATTTATAGTGGCTAAACACAGGAAATGATTTATTTTTTATGTTGTGTGTGTTTTTCATGTTTATCATTTAACCAAACATATTAAAACAACATTTTAAAGCCATGACAGCTGAAAGAGTTTCATTAATTTGTTAAATAAACCCTGTCAATGCTAATTTATGAGGGCAACTATGTAGGGTTTATTTACAAAAAAGACATTTATACTTGTGTAGGTATATTCAAATATGGCAGCACAGAAAAAGATCTAGAATACTGCAGCTAATGAATATATGTCTGTCTATTATTAATGGATAAATGGTAACTGAACTGTACTGATCCAGAACATTCCACTTCTGCCACACAGATTAGTGATGCTACATATGTCTGCATTCACTATGGAGGCTCCACAGGGGAGCCGGTAAACATTGTCCAGCATCTCGATTTCATGTCTTCATCCATGGGCCTATTGCTGGGGCAGCATCTGGACCAGCATGTGGATGCTTCTCCTGGAAACTTTGAAGGCTGCAGTCAAGTCAGCTCCAAAACAGAACCAAGCTAGGATCTGCACGTTCATTTATTTTTGCGAATATATTTAAAGGCAATTTGGTGCTGCTGAAAAAATTTAGTGTTTTAAAATGTTTCATATAATAATGTTATTTATTGTTATATAATAACATTGTTTATTTATTTTTGGTTTAAATACTTTTAATATTTAAATAAAATAAATATTGGTTTATTTGTTTTAAATAAACCAAATAAACCAATATTTCTACCTCTCTCCTCACGGGAGAGTGGCTCCTCTCACCCAGATAAACTTCCTGAGTTGTGCTGTCCCGCCATTGGCCACTTAGCTCTTGTGTCATGAAGCCCTCATCAAGTTTGCTGCCGTTCCAACTGTACTGAGGACTTAGGGACTTCCAAAGTCTGGACTACTGCAAGTCTGGACTTGTATGCTTGACAATTGAGAAACGGCCATGGTCTTGTGTAGATTCTCAGTCATCCAGGTCATGGTAATCCATGTGTGTTGAATCCAAAGCAACGGGACCACTGTTTGGCTTGGAAATGTCTTCAAGCCAAACAGAAGTCCACTGCCTTTCTATAAGGCCCACATGGATTGGCCGTGTAAATTTGATCTGACTCGATTGCATCTGTCCGGTTCGCCAAACAAACCAATCCTGCTTTCTTCAATAAATAAATGAAGAACTGTTAAATACATAAATAGAAACAAATAAACACAGAAATGAAAAAAATCAATGACTAAATAAATGTAGAATGAAAAGGAATAAGTAAATGAATAAATGTAAAAATATAAAATAATTTAATGAATCCCGTTCCAATTACAAGATCTATTTATTAATTTATTTCCAAATTTATTTATTCATTTCTCCAGGTATTTATTTTAATTTTTGGTTCCGCATACTTGCAGGAATTCACCACAAATTGAATGTAGCGCTGCCTCAGGAAGGGGCAGACTGTGCGTCAGAAGGTGGTTGAGTCTGTTAGTCTTTTAATAAATAATGTGGTCACTGTAGCAATGATCAAGGGTTAGTGTCCCTATTTGGTCCCAGTGCGATCCCCTCCAGATGTAGTGTTCACTGTAAAAACATTTCCTTGTGCTATTTTATATCCACTACGAACTTAACTGTATTGGACAACCCCTTTGCTGTCCACCTCCTGAAGCAATATTTAGGCGGCCACCACCTGCAGCGTCCAAATAATTTCACTTTCATTTGCACCAATATATCATATTTTACGTTAATAATCATATTTTACTCACTAGGGTAGCTTTTTTAGGAACAATTCTGTTTTGAGGACGTAACTTCCAAACAGTTGGTTCAATTTAATCCAAATTTCCTGAATTTAAATCGACACGAGGAAATTACTCCCATAGTCAAAATTTTACACACTTTTGGGTGTTCTGTTTTTTTAACAAAAAATATAGTTTTTCAGACATAACATCACCTTTAATTTGAGGAGTTCAAACAGAGGCATTTCTTGTATAGCACAGGGGACTGGGTGTTTTTCATGGATACAACCTTGCTGTCAAGGACGACTTTAAATTTGGTGATTGACATGTTGAGGCCATGAGGATTGAAATGTTGTCAAAAGCTGGAGTTTTTGATTATCTGGTCTAGACAATTTATGGCAGCGAATATTTATGTTTCGCTGTAAAACACAAAATTGTAATAACTTGGATGTTGGTTGTTAGATCCGTCCCACACTTCACAGGCTGGCTCAAGCCCTCAAGACACCAAAAGTGATGCCCTCAAGACGATGAAAGCAATAAGAAGGACTCACAGAGCCACCTAGTGGGCTACTGGCAACAGAAAATTAAAAACTTAATTTGGCTGATTTTTAATAGCTTGCTGACTCCACAGATTTCAAATTTGGTCAAGTGAGTCATGTAATAAAAATTGTTGCAAGGTTTGGGGTTTTTGATCATTCGTCTTGCCTGGCAACACAGCAAATAATGGTGAACAGGAAGTTCTGTTAGAGGGGTTAGACATGTTTGAAGTCGCACAAAAATTTGTACCTTAGTAATAGGACACAAGTGCTAAAATGCATTACAGCCCCCCTGCAATATTTCAAAAAAGCAGCCCTTGTAGGGTGTTTCACCAGAAATATGAACGTTGGTTTACATGTGTATCATAAAGGCAACTGGAAAAAAGCCTCTAAGAGGTATGACCTAAACGCAACAGGAAGTCAGCCATTTTTAATTGCTTATAATTATTTTTGGTGAAATTTTTAAGTGTTGTAATTACAATCATCAAGGAATTTGGGGAAAATAATCCCTAAGCATGAGGATAAAAAGTCGTTAACCGTTTTTTACATAATTTTAAATACGTAGCTTGGTGACAAGGCAAATATTCTGGTGCATGGCCCAACGGGCAGCCGGGTGCGAAGACCCGTTATCGCTTCTTGCAGCTTTAATTAAAATTGTATCATTCAATTATGGTAAATATTGAGCGGCGTCATAAAGCAAAGCTCTCAATTTAACAGTCCATCTATGTTCCAACGTTCACCTATGGTCAAGAGCTCTGGGGAGTAATGAAATAATGGGATCAAGAATACAAGTGGACAAAATTAGCTTTCCTTGTAGGGTCGCTGAGCTCAGTGTCTGAATGATGAAGAGATGCGGAGATCAGGCATCCGCAGCAAGCTTAGACTGGAGCCGCTGCTCCTTTTCAGCAAAAGGAGTACGTTAAGGAGGTTCGGACATATGATTACGATTCCTCAAGAACAACTCCCTTTGAAAGTTTTCCAGGCATGTCCCACTGGGAGGAAACCCCGGGATAGACCCAAATCTGGATTAGCTTGAGGGTGGACATTTGGGACACCCTCAAGCTAATCCAGATTTGGGTCTGCAGGCAGCATAGCCTGCTGCCACCATACCAAAGTTCTCTTACACCCAACAAATGGTTAAAATGAGTACCACATTTAAAGTTTTAGTTATTTGTCAAGATGTAGTACTCACAAATAAGTTAGCTATATCCAGTTTCCATCGATTGAGTAGTACTATCTACGCACTAACCTTTATTTCTGAAATCAGCACAGTCCCAATTTACGTGAATAGTAACAATTTTTGATTGCCCTCAGTAGACGAGATCCAAGTTCTCACAGCATAACCAGGACATCTGCTCCTTAACATACCCAATAACAAATATTTTTAAGATGAAATCAATTTTGTTCACTTGAGTGTGTCACAGAGATGGGCCACAGCAAAATTACTGACAAAAGAGATTGCTTCTTCAGTGCTACTACCACAGCCACATTTCTCAGAATAATTGGTTGCTCAAAGTAAAGAGTAAGTCTTGTTACCATGAAAGAGGTGATAGGGGAATGAGAGAACTCAATAACCTGGACGGTCTAATGAACATATGGATTTCAGGTTTGATTGGGAATTGGTGAGATCGGATTTGCATCAAGTTATTATCATGACATTGTATAGTTTAGGGAATCAGTCAGTCTGACGGAAAGCTCGGACACTGAGGAAGAGCGAGAGGAAGAGTAAAAAAGAAACATTTCTTCTCTTGATGACATATTTCTGTGTGTCAAGGTGAGAATGTTGAGTATTTTGTTTCCAGCAGTATCCCAATGTCAAGGAAACAGTATAGTTGAAATGTATTGGTTGAAAATAATGAAGTTGCTGATGCTTTCAGCCACACTAATCAATGTATCAACACAAATCTATGTATGATATGCGTTCTTCACTCACCTTGAGTGATGCTGAAAAGCTGGTCCACGCATTCGTCTCCTCCCGACTGGTTTACTGTAACGCACTTCTCATCGGGATCCCTGATAAAAGTCTTCAAAGACTACAATATGTTCAAAACAGTGCTGCAAAGATCCTAATGAGAGTGAGTAAACACGAACACATCACCCCCGTTCTTCATTCCCTTCATTGGCTTCCCATCTCCATTTCCTTTTTAGCAGAACCTATAACTTTAATTAACATTGCTGCTTTTTGGTCAGGCTTTTATATAGTTATTTTTTTATTTTTTTATTAATGCTTTTATCTGCTTTTACTTTGTAGCACTTTGAGATTTGATCCGAATGTAAAGTGCATTATAAATTCAATGCATTATTATTTATAATTTATTATTATGAATTGCAGTAGATAGCAGCCTGTAGCAACATTTGGCTTTTCTTTGCATAACCATGTATCTGTCTTTATAAATACTGGGGTGGTAAAATCAGAGCTAGAAAGAAAGTTACTTTTCACATTCTTGGCTGAGGTTGACATACTGCAATGACTAGAAGATTTTAATATTCAAACCTTCTGCCAAATATTACACTTAGATCCAGAACTCATCAAGAAACTCTGAATATTTATCTTCCTGAATTCCAATATCACCTGTGTATTCTTAAGATAGAGGCCCACAAGAAAAGGGATTATCTGTGTGCATTTAAATAATTTGTTTATATTGCTGTGCAGGGTGTACAGTATCATTTGTTCTCTGGACCCATACATGTTGATAAATGATAAACACACACATCAAGTCAGGATCTTAAGGTTAAGTAGTCCTATTATGTCGTCCCCGACAGCAAGGGCACATAGCGTTTATAAGTCTCAAAACCTCTGAGTTGTTAAAGATAGTTCCCTGATTGAGCTCCTCAAATTAAGTTATGTCCACATTACGTTTTTGTAAAAAAGCTCATCAAAGTGAGTGAAATATGAACTATTAGAAGAATAAAAAATCTTTTTTAGGGCTCTCCCCTTAACAGGTTGCCACAGCGGATCATCTTGTTCTGCCTATTGATTTGGCCTAGGTTTTTACATCAGATGCCCTTTCTTACACAACCCTCCCCATTTATCCGGGCTTGACCCCTTCATGGCTGGGTTAACTAGTAGTAAAATTATATATAAAAAATTAGATAGCTTTATTCAAGTGGACAAGTGGAGGTTGAGTTGAGATGTGACTGAAACAGAAGGAAATTTCTAATTAAATTTAAAATATTTTTTCTTTCACCAAATTATAAAAGAATTCTACGTTGGTGAAATAATAACATCGTACTACAGTATCTTTGAAAATTAAAAAATTATCATACAGATAATACATTATCTGCCTTCTCTACATCCAAAATCAAATATTTATTCTGTTACAGAAAAAACAACAACAGAGATATACACCAATTATGCATCCAACATCAGGTCATCCCGGTCCAGCCTGTCAACTCTTATTAAAGGGATTCTAGATGGTTCTGAACTCTTAAAATCTTGGAGCAAACTTTGACAATACTATTTAGATTGTTCTTTTACTTCATAGACATCTCATTATACCATTGGGTAAAATAATAAGGTTTAAAATAATTTCAATAAAAGATAAACAAGAGTTACATAAAATTGTATCTCATAAAATAATGATACATCTGCATTAAATCCTTGCTTCAACATATCTCATAACCAATAACAAATTTAATAAAATAATCCTACATCCGTCGACAATAAACAAGTAATGTACAAATACACTAAATGGTACTTTAATTTAATCTCCTCCTCCATTTTATACTCCAAAAGGAATTTGGTTTGAAGGCAGGAAGCATCATTCAGATCTTTTTTTAGGTACTGCTAAAAATTCTGAAGACTGAATTAACAGATAAGTGCAAGAAAGGAGGTGCTGCTCCTGTTCCCGTATCAGGATGTTTTGAGGAACTTCAGGTCTTGAATACACCTTCTGTTGTTACTTTGACATGAAATCATCAATTAACCCGGGGTTCATAGGGTGGCCTCGGGTCGTAGATCATCAATCACCCTCGCCCGCCTTTCCCGACTTGGGTTGATCAGTCCCCAGCCCGTTCCAAGTAGCATGCTGGTCCAAGGTTCTGTCTGGCGGATCCACAGCCACTGCAAGGCTAGCAGTGTAGATTTGCTGGGCTAAGAGGACATCATCTGACTGAATGAGGAACTCAGTTTGCCACGCTTCAGCTTTCCAAGGCTCTGTTTAAGTGATCTTTAAAGACTCTGCATGGTCCAATCTCGTCCATGTTAACTCACTCCTGGTTTGTTGAAGTGTCACTGAGTTCTTCAGTGCAGCGTTTCTCATACTTTTGGTCTCGTCCCAGTACCGGGTCATGGGTCATGTGGTGCCGGGTCGCGTATAAAAAATAAATAACTTTTCGTTATTGACTCGCAGAATCTGAAAGATGTTTTACTTTGAAAATGACCAGATTCTTTTCCATCATGTCATCCATTCACATGTTTTTTGCACGTCAGGCAGCTTGTGTAGGTAACATGATACTGTTAAAATAAAGCCAACAAGCTAGGTAAAATAACGCAACGGGGAAAAGACTCAATGAGGAGACAAAAGAAGAGACTGCTACCGTTAAGAAAAAGAAAGCTGCATTTAAAAGACAATAGCAGGAGTCCTAACTAAAATACGGCTTCATTGCGACAGGTGATTCACACTCGCCAAACTCCCTCTGCATATCTTCTGGTGACAGGCTAGCAAATTAATCAATGAAGCCTTCAAAATTGCTTCAACACTTGGAGACACAGCACCCGGCATTAAAAGACGAGCCGTTGGTGACAGCCATAGTACTATTCAAGTCGTTGAATGATTGCATGTCAGGAAGACTGGACAGATCCTTTTTTGTTGGCGTATGCACGGATTGAACTGCTGCCATAACTGGACCGCTTTCTTGGTTCACAACTCGAGTTAAGGAAAGTAAGGTAGCCACCTTAAGGTAGATGGCTATCTAAAGGTAGATCATTGGCCAGAGTGTTTGAGTTACCAGAGCCGCTGCAGAGATTTCTTTCAGAAAAAAAGTCACCCTTGGCAGCACATTTCAGTGACAAGGAATGGGTCTCAAAACTTGCTTAATTGTGGGAAATATTCAACCAGCTTAATGAACTCAATCTATTACTTCCGGGGAGAATGACAACTGTCTTTGAGTTGGCAGATAAAGTAGCAGCATTCAAAACCAAACTGGAACTGTAGGGACGGCGAGTGAACAGAGAGACATTTGAAATGTTTTAAATATTGGCAGGGTTTTTAGAATAGCCTCGGCCTCCTTTCACCAAGATGGTGAAGGATCAACTATTTTTGCTTTTAAAAGAGTTTGAGCGTTACTACCCAAAAACAAAAGACCCACGAACTGGGAAGGAATGGGTTTGCGACCCATTTGTGAACACAGCAGGTTTATCGAGCATGCCCGTGCTGGAAGAACATCTGCTGGAGATCGCAAATGATGGCAGACCTAAAATTATGTTTGAGTCACATCAAAAGCAGAATATCATGAGATCACCACAAAGGCACTGAAACCCCACCTCCATTTGCAACATCCTATCTTTGTGAAGCAGGGATTTCTGCAGTAATAACAACCAAAATAAAACTACGGGTGTCATGTCTCCCATTACCCCGAGATGGGATCGTCTCTTTGCAGAGAAACAAGCCCAGGGCTCCCACTGATTTAGCGTTGTGGAGAGTTGTAGATTTTATGCACTTTATATCAAGCGATTTTCTTTAGTTGATCCCGGTGACATCTATTTGGTCTTGAGAATTTTCAACCTGGTAGTTTAACGATCAATCATATTTTATTTGAAATGTTTCACTTTTTATGCACTACAAAAACAGTGTTATTCCTCTTTTGGACAAGCGGAAGCTAGATTCTAATGTGAGTTTTCCAAGACTTGAAGTTAAAAAAAAGACTATTCGACTTGTTTCCCAAACCATCTTTAATGTTAAAAATGCTCTTTGCTCGCAATAAATTATTATAGTTATAGAGATAGTACCTATGCTGTTGTTTTTAATGCCCATTGCATTATATTTCCGTCACACCTTGATAGCCGCTCCACCAAAATATTGTCTGACATTTTACCAGTCCGTGGCGTAAAAAAGGTTGGGGACTGCTTTTTTAGTGAACTGCCAATTATTTTCCCCAAGCTCCTGTCCAGTTTCTCTGACACAGTGGGAATTGGCAAAGGTTCTTTGATTATAAGTATAATAATAGGAAGTTTTATTGTATCGTCCTGCTCTGTTTCCTGTTTCATTTTGAAAGTGTTGCTCCATGTTGTTTTGTTAACTACACATGTCCTGTTTTGTTTTCTTTGTGAATTGTTTTACCTTCTTAATTTTCTCCTTTCTTATCCTCTGTTCCAATATCCCGTATTTTGCCTGTCCCAGTGTATTCATTATTTCCCGGTTCTATATTTATTAACATTTCTTTGTTTCTTGGGCTTTTCCTTTTCTGCTCTCCTCCTGTCATGTTTCTTTATCTGATTTACCTTTTTTTGGGTTAGTGTTTCATTTCTTTAGTACTTCTTAGTATAGTCTTTTCACTTGTGCTTCTTCTCTCTCTCAGTGTTTGTCTCTCCTGTGAATCTTTTCTTCACCTGTGATTGTTCATCAATTTAAACTGGCTTCTCCCTCCAGCAGTGTCTTGTCCCCCCCACGGTAGGCTACAAAGTTTGTATTCACCTTTCCTTCTGTGTCAGTTCATTGTTTTGTTTTTTTCCCAGCCGTTTTCTATCTCACCTGATGTGATTTTTATCTGGATCTTGGTATTGCTTCTTGATCCTGCTGGTCATTCATTTTTTGGATTGCTTGTCATCATTGGACTATTGTGCTGATTTTGGCCCCCGTCAATGTATGGACATATGGACTCTGGTTTTGTGTTTTAATGAATTCTCAAACCGCACCTGCTCTGCCTCCGGCTCCATTGTATGTCTGCACGTGGGTGCGAATTCATGCTCGGAAACATAACATGTGCTTATATATATATATATATATATATATATATAATATATATATATATATATATATATATAATATATATATATACAAAAATAAAATGATAATAAAGATACAAGCAGACAGTCCTTTCAATGTAATTTATTATTGTCACAACAATTAAATAACAGAATCAGAACTAGTAAATATAACCTAGAAAAATATATAAATCAAAAATATTTTCTTAAAGCGCCAAGCTTTTGATGTTGTTTTTTTCATTTATAATTATAAGCTATTATTTATAATATTATGCTTTTTAATATAAAACAAAAAAACTGTAATTATCCTAATGATAATTAATGCAGTTTAACATAATCATGTTCAACAGGATCATAGCAATAAAATAATAATATCAATAATAATATAATGATTCATATTTTTATTAGATAATGAATGTACTTTTCTATGAACATTTCTCTGAACATGTCATCTGTTCTACAACCGCTGGCTGTTGATAATTAAATCAATGAACTGATGATGTAATTAAAATAACTTAGACTCTATGATAGGCCACCAATCTGCTCTGACCTATCTTTGGCCACCTGGTCAGTTTACAAGACTTTATTTAGATATTACTTCAGATGAATCTTGAGTGCTCGTACCTCTGCTGCCATGAACCCACAGTGCGTGCCCAACAGTCAACAGCTCTGAATGTGATTGGTTGTCCATGTCAAAGTACAAGCTCCCATCTCCTTGTCTCTCTCTTTTTCTGTATAAGAGCCGCTGAGCTCAGGGTCTTGGTTGTGCTCTGTGTCCGTGTTCTGTGTACAAGAAGGAGAGGCCGAATCTTTCGTTTCTCAGGACCAGCGACCTGGACTTGGCTGGCTTGGCTTTCCCTTTAGATGAGCTTGAGGAGCCACCTGCACTTGGGGACCGATATAGTGGTCACTGTGATATTGCCCATGAGAATCTATGGGAGACTGCCGTGTGCCATATCATGGACATCCTGGAGCCTCTACACTCCACATCTGATGATTTCCCACCATGTTCATGGCCAGTGAGATGAATGACACTGAGATTGTGCAGACTATGATTATTCCGTTCTCAAGGGGATTCAAGACCTTGTTAATGATCCAGAGAAAACTCTCAACCAGGATTGGTTGAAGTTGTCAAGGATTAGGTTAAGGACATTCAGGCGCATGTAGCCTTGTCAGTACTAGTCAGAGTTTCAGTTGCAGTCTGGACGGTCGAGGGAGAGCATGCTGGCTTGGTCTGTGTATCACTTCTCCATCAGTGTTTTAATGCCTGTTCTAAGTATACCATTATTGTTGCTTACCGGAAAACTTTTTGGATTTCTATCTGTATATGTATTTGTTATTTTGTATTTGTATTTGTACGGATTCTATCAAGTCTGGTGACGTCTGCCTACCTGTTGACTTTCGTATCTGTTTGTTTCATCGTTGATCAGTTGGTTCGTCCGTCCTGTTCATCGCTGTCACCATGAATTATTCACCCAAAGCTGCTGATGATCACATTCTGTGTTTGATGGCTTTTTTTTTGTGCATCATTTTCTATGAAAATAATGTCTAATAACTTCCTCTGTGCATATCTTCTATGGCTAACAGCTAATAACGGGCTAGTCTCCACGTCTGGTATGAGGATAAATTATTCCACCACTCAACTGATCAAATTCAACATCAACAACACTCTATTGGGCCTATCAGTTATTAAACAACTTGGACTCCTTTGCTGCCCCCGTTACGTTCACAGAAATTGCCGTTGTAGGTTTGTGTACTTCTATTCCGATCACGCCACTCCGTCCTTTTGGTCTGACGTGTGCACCGTTGCGTCTCAGCAAGTCATCATAACGCTGTCGCTCTTCTCACTAGTAGCCATGAAGTTTCCACAACACTACTCACTGAGTGGGAAAGAAAACGTGGAGTGGATTTCAGTCTTCTTCGGCCAATACAGAGAATCAGTGCTCCTACTAATATTAAAATGTAACTCTTTAATGCACAATCTCTTACAAACAACATGCCTCATACATGACCAACTTCTGGATAAGTCTCTGGACGTGATTTGCCTTAAAGAAACATGGCAACAACCAGATGTTTTTTCTATCCTGAATGAGACCTGTGCCCTGGCTACTGTTACCTCCAGAAAGTACACAGCACGGGTCACGGTGGCGGTCTCTAGGTCATCTACCGCAGTAATTTGGACTTGTCTCCACTGCCCTTGCCTGAGATGTTTTCTTATGAATGCATGGCTTTTAACTGTAAGCCCCCTTTCTCCAGTACCATTCTTCTAATCTACTGACCACCCAAACCAAACCCAGTATTCATCTCTAAGATGTACAAACTTTTCTCAACATTTTGCACAACCTCTGCCAATATTATAGTACTTGGAGATATGAACATCCATGTCAACTCCCCTTCTTGTCGTTTTGTAGCCGAATTTCTCCAACTATTGGATTGTTTTAATCCCAGGCAATTTGTTGGTCACCCTACCCACACCATGGGGCACCCTCTGGATCTTTTCATCATTGACTTAGCTCTTCTCAGCAATCTTCTTGTGTACGATCTGTGTGTGTCCAAACAAAAGGCGGTCTCCATGGAATTGTCAATTCTGTCCCCCCTCACCAAGCCCAAACGTCAAATCTACTTCAAGAATCTGATAAACATCCCATAAACCATGACAGTCGACCTCCAGCATCTTTTTTCTGCAATTTTTGTATCAGCCAGTGACTCAATGGATTTCTACAATAACACTCTGAGTAGCATCCTGGATCATCACGCCCCTGTTAAAACTAAGACATTCACCTTCTCCCACTAAGCCCCCTGGTTCACCAGCGGGCTACAGAAAATAAAGGCAGCTAAGCGTGCCCTCGAGCAGCGTTACAAGGCTTCAGGTTTCAATGTCCACAAGCTAGCCGTCCTCAAACACAAAAGGCCTACTCAAAGTCCCTTAGAGAAGCCTGGACACGCCTCGAACATTATTAAAACCGGTCCTGGAAATTCTAAGCAGCTGTTTTCCACTATCAATCATTTTCTAAAACCACAAACTCCCTCACTTACAGAAATTACCGATGAGCACTATAATAATGTCATGGCTTTCTTCAAAAGGAAAATTGACTCAATCCGTTCTGTTCTTTCAGGTTCCTCCACTCTACCTATTCAGACTGCATACTCACAGTTTGAGATCTCCCAGCTTGTAAATTAATTCCCAGAAATCTCTAAGCAATAGGTTGAAGATATCATCAGGACGATGAAACCCTCCACCTGTGCCCTCGATCCCTTTCCTACAGCCCTAATGAAAACTAACATCTCTTCTATCAGTCCCCTGATTACCGCTGTAATAAACCAATCCCTCCAGGCTGGCTACATTCCATCTGCCCTAAAGGCCGCCATAATCAGACCACTCCTCAAAAAACCCATTCTCCATCCAGAAGTTTTTGAAAATTACAGGCCCATTTCCAAACTCCCATTCCTCTCCAAAGTACTGCAAAAAGTAGTTGCTACCAACCTCCAGGACCACCTCAAATACAACAACCTGTTTGAAAATTTTCAGTCTGGTTTCCGCTCCGCCCACAGCACAGAAACAGCTCTGCTTAGAGTCAGAAATGACCTACGGATGGCAGGGATCAGTCCTCGGCCCCATTCTCTTCATACTCTATATGCCCCCCTTTGGCCATGTCATCAGTCGATATGGACTCTCATTATATTGCTACGATGATGACACGAATTCGATGTCATCATCGAGAGACATTCGATTACTGTAACGCACAACACAACACCCCTGTTCTTCATTTACCTCATTGGCTACCAGTCTCCACCAGGATCGAATTTAAGGTCTCCCTCCTCACTCACCAGTGCATCCATGGCAATACACCCCACTACCTGAAAGTACTTCTCTGCTGCCTTTTGGTCATTATTATTAGATATTGGTTTTTATGGATACTTTTATCTGCTTTCACCTTGTAGCACTTTGAGATTTGTTCAAAATGTAAATTGATAATACATTTTTATTTAAATAAAATGTATTATTATTATTATCATCATTATTATTATTATTATTATTATTATTATTATTATTTCCCAAAGCTTTTGTGAAATGGGTCCATAGGTGTTAGTTAGGTCAATCCTGAGTGCCTTGGGTCAGAAACTTAAGGAGGATTTTCCTTCAACGCTGAGCAAGATTCTACTGAACTGCTCGATTTTGTAATTTTTTTTGGTACCATCAGACAGCCTCTGCATACTCCTGTTTTCATCGATTCTGTGATCTCATTCAGAGGGGAATCTGACGTGTTAAATTGGTTCACTGGAACTGGAGGTGGCACTAACGTCTTGCATGAACCGAGCTCTTGTTCTCTTGTTGACACACTTTGAGAATGAGATGATGGTTATTCTGCTTTGTCGAACAGGGGAGTTGGCCACATCATTTCTGATCAAGTAGCCTCTTAGTGAAGCTGAAGGGATTGGAAAGGAAAACATTACACTTTCAAGCCCTCTCCTTCCCTTTTAGGGCCACTCTGCCTGCCTTAAGGATATCAGACCCCTTCTAAGATGTTTACAAGAGTGCAATCTTCTCCTCATCAATGGCCAAACTTTTACTGACATTTTAGGGATTTGAGCTATCGTCTCAGTTGGCTGAGCTTTAGCTCTATCTCTCGCCATGTCAAATTTCTGGCACTGTGACTCCCCTCGATACCAAACCGCTCTGTTGGCACACATGGTTAAGAGTTTCTGGCCTGCTTCCCCATTGATGTTGCCTCTAAAATCCTGTCCATGACTGCATCTTACTGGAGCCACTGACATAAAAAACAAAACATTTTAATGTAATAGTTAAAAATCAAATAGCACATAAAGTACAAAAACAACATGAACAAAGACTAATTTTTATTTTTAAAAACACCCTGTAGTAAGGTGAAAGAGCCATTGATACATCTTTACACTTTACGAAATGGTAGCAGGCTAAAGAAACCGTGGGAGAGGGTGTTCTCTGACTCTGTCCAGACACCCCACCACAAAGTTATCACAGAGTCTCAGCTGATATCTTCCAATGATGTTCAGGGCACCATCTGCAGAGCTTTCTTGCGCTGGGTCTTGCATCAACCATTACAGTTTGTGATGACTCTAGTCAGGAGATGCACTATTTTTCGTCCACAAAGTATAATTGGTCTTCATAAAATTCTGTTTTTATCTACTCATCCATATGGACATTTCTGGAAATTCAAAAAAAGAGAGGGTTATTCTAAAAAAATCAATACATAAATATCCTACACAGTCAAAAGAAAGTAAAGCATGACTCAATATTGCTTCTCTCGTGAGCCCAAGAGAGACCAAATTAATTTTACAAGATCGTATATACATTCATGTTAAGTTTAAATATGGACTGTAAGTTCTAAGCTAAAACATGCCCGCAATCAATCTCAGGAAGGTGCACAAGCTCAAGTACTGTGCCAGACAAGAGCAGTACAAACCTATTATTTTTGCTTACCTCAGTATTCACACAAAGATTGAGGAGGAAGATGTGTTATAACCAACAAATCTCAACTTTCTGGTAAGAGCAAAATAAAGAGGTATGGAGAAGAATGTAGAATCTTCTCTTTTTTTAAACTGTTGCTCTCCTTCAGTTCAAGAAAATTCTCCATTTCTGAAATGTGTTGTGGACAGAGAAACATTTCCCTCAGAAATGTTTACAGGGGGGAATTTCCATACGGGGTGTGTCTGGGTCTCAATGTGTTCCTCCTGGTTGTTCGCTCACGCTCCTTGCTGTGTCGGCACACGACACATGTTTGTATGTTTTACAACTGCACAGGTGTGTCTATGGCTCAAACTGTGAAACCATGGTGCAAACCAATACATCAGTCTATTTGTTTTGAATTTTTAATTCTGCACTATTAAATCTTCAAATTGAGAGAGAGAGAGAGAAAGAGAGAGAAAGAAAAGAGAATGTTTGAGACATCAATTGGTGGGTGAGCTAAACTAACTTTAAACAAGGGAAAGAGAGCAGCGCATTGTGCATCGCCACTTCATCATTTTATTCCCCTGATTTTAAAGCAGACAGAGGTCTGCTTTAAATTCTGCCCACGATGTAAATTCCAATTCCAAAGTTGGCCTATTTTTAAAAAAAGTATGCAAACTCATTGCCTCAAAATATTTAAGTAAAGTAAACTTAAAATAGTAAGTTAGAGAAACTTGTTTATTCTGAGTGCCCAATATTTAAATTAACTAGTAGAACTTACTTTTAATTTTCTAAGTTTATATAACTTAAAAATTATATTTTTGGATAACTTACTTCTCTCATTTTGTGGGCACTGCTTTGAAAAAATTTAATTGTCCTTAATTTAATCAATAACCCAAGACTTTAAACTTAAAGTCCACTTAACTAACCATATTCATTTCCTAGAGCTGGGAGCATCTAATATTATATATATAAACAATTATACTTAATACATCTAATAACACATCTTAATACAACACATTGTGTAAACTAAAATAATCCCTTAAAAACAATGAATTGAGGGTAATCATTATATTACTACTACTACTAGTACAACATTATATTTATTATAAACTACCAATATTGATTCTGGGCTGAGCAAAAAAAACATTGCCATATTAACCCAAAGTCTCAAACATAAATGTAAACCATACACATCCCTTTGTTGAATCTTTTCTGGCCACATTTTCTTAGCCTGGATTTTAATATGAAAATACAACAATAGCCAGGATAGCAACTACGTGAATACTTTCATAACAGAAATAAAAACATTTTTCCCCAGAATCATGTTAGCCTATATGTGATAAACTGATCTGATAAATATGCTGCAATTTAAGAAAACACATATATAGAAATAAAAAATATAAAATATAGAAAACTTGTTAATGAATTTCAGAGAAGACGCATGCTGCAAAAGCCACAACACTATGGAATTGATAACAAAGGATACTTAAAAGTAATGCAGAATGATTTTGATTAGGTTGATTGTGATTGAAAGATTTAGAATAAAACTTTATTCAACATTGTGTTTACAACAAATAAACTTCAACACAAAATCTACCCAAAGCTAGATGAAAATAGATTTTGTCTGTGACAGTTTTGGGGTGCCATGTACATGTTGCTTTGGCATTAGGTGAGGTCAGTGTGCGCAGTGTTAGTAAGAGTTTTCTTAAGCAGGTATAATACTGTATACCTTGTTTATTGTAGCTCTGAATACTGTGAAGATTTCCATTGAGTTATGGCTTTTGTAGTTGCCCACCGTAAAGTTGAGACTTTACAAAATTATCCAACTTTTCGCTAAAACAGATAAAACAGGTTTTACAAAATTAACAACATTTCCTGAAAAAAGATAACTATAAACTACTGCAAAGGTTATAAATTGCTATCTGATAGCTGATGACTCCTGACCTGTCCAAACCAGTAGACTGTTTTTCAGGGTTAGCAGTTTTGGTGAAAGGGATTTGTCTCCCAATCCAAGCTTTTTGAATAATTTTAGTGTTTTTGCCATGTGCTTCGTGTAATCCAAATGCAAAGCATATGTTAGTCCAACTCTAATGTTGCATGCATTGAACTTGAACCTTCCTGTGGATCATCTTCACTGAAAGCAGTCAGTACACCAACTGTCAAAGATGCTAAGGCCTCATTTCTCGCCATATCTTGCAAAGATGCACACATGTTCTTTGATTAGAAATTATGTTTGCTGCCCATTGGATTTGTTCATCTTATAAAAATATTCATTTTTGTTGTTAATTAAAGTTTAGCGCTCAGCATAAACTTTCACGCTGCATTCTACCAATTTAGCCAAAGAAATATAAACTGAACAAAATTACAAATGCATAATTCATAAAACCCAATGTTTCTTAAACAAACAAAAGTGATAAACTGAAATGACTATTGTAAGCACCTACATCCAAGACATGTAAAATCATGGGAAACCATCAATTAGCTATAACATAGCCAAAACAGTGAATGATGCATTTCTGAGTAGAGGTGGTGTGATTTTCTGTACATGACTAAGAACACCTGGCTGATGCAATAAAATAAAAAATATATTAATTAATGTCTTAATGAACCGACCAATCATGCGACTTCCACAAAACTTAAGTAACCGGGCAGCTGAGATAATGATGATGCAGATGGACAGAACTCGGCAGACACATGCAACAAAGATGTTATGGTACATCGCATATTGGACAAAGATCAAATTAAGTGACATGTCCAGATTTAAATTGCACACAGCTGATGGCATGTCCTGTGGAACGCTATCTTGCCACATACCTCCAAGAAGTGGACCGTTTTGGTGATTTCATGATGTGGGGAGCCCTTGCTACGGGATGGCAGTAAGACGATGTCCACATCCATAGTACACAGAGTGCTATCCTTGTACAAAATAGCATCCAAGGTCAACAAGTCATTCCCAAATTACAGCAGTCATGCACTACCTTCATGCATGAGAATGCCAGACCATATGTGGCTCATGTCTGTCAAGAGGGGCTTAGCTGGACCAGAACAATGTCGCTGACCTTCCTTGACCAGGATTAACAACACAATAGAGCATCTTTAGGATGTTCTGGATTACCAAGAAAAATGCAGAGAGGGGCTGGGCGGGTCTCGAGTGAGTTGCCTGCTCCAGCAACACATGCGAAACTTGCACTGCAGAAAGAATGGCATAAAATCCCACAAGTCCAGGTTAACCATCTTATACATGCATGAAGTGCAAAGTAGTAATAAATACTGCAGGTTGTCACACACGGTGCTGTTGTTGTTCTCTGTATTCTCATCCACACTTTTTGACTTGTCAACACTAAGGCAACAACCAACTGTTTGCACAAAAAAGATTTATCTGTATGGTTTAAGAGTAACTAAAGTGTTGTCAACCATAATTTATCTTTGTTATTTAACAGGAGCAGAATGGCATGACATCCCAAAAGAATTGTGCCTTTCTACTGTTGCTCTGTGTATGTGGAATACGTAAACTAAATCTACGGTAGCGTATATTCACACTCTAAAGTCCTCCTAGGATTTAAAATTAATTAATGACAATAATGCTTAAGTGGCTAATCTAATTTGACGTTCATGGTGTTTACATACTCATCGTAGAATTGAGGAAGGGTTGGAGCACAAAAAACAAATCTCAATGTACAAAGAATAAATAAATGCAGACCCTAACTGTTTTTACCACTTACGAAATATTTCTTGTTGAATTCTAAGGGGTTGTCACCAACTACAATGGGAATGTCTTGGTGGAAAACGGAGTGCAGCGTAGTCACGTCAGGTGTCTGATGACAGAGACAGAAAAAATCTTTCCAGACACAAATTTACAAGGCAGACAGGGAGGGAAACAGGTTGCAACTTAGTGTCATAAATGTAGATGGCATCAAGGATTACTCAAGGGTTGCAAAATGAAATTACCATCACAGGGTCGGTGCACTGCATTAACACGGTCATTTCTGTAGAAGAGTTCCTTTTTTTGACTTGAAGAGTTCAATGACACGTGGGTTGTACTGCTCAAGGGCCTCAAAAAAGGCTCGCTCAAGATTTTTACTGTCAATTCCTTTAATCTCAGCGAAAGAAAACAGAGAGAAGGAAGAATAACCAATGTATAAAGTAGACAGATTTGATCATCACACTGGCGAAAACTAGCAACCATTATATCTTACGAGACAGAAAAATCAAGGTACACTTCCAGCTTGCTAAAACATATAACCTTCAAACAGTGACTCTACTTGAAATGAATGTGTATTAATTCCTGTAATTTCTGATAAGTGTGCTGAGATTTTTGTCTTCAAAGCTTCAATTTGGCATTTTGATTAACATTATGACGGATAGGGAACTTTGAAAAAGTGAAATATTGCCTTGGAGGAAACTCAACCATTCAGACACTATTCAGGACAAAAATATAGCTCACCTGGCTCTCTGAGAAACGTGCTGGCCATCTTGTTCTGTACAGTGGGATCAATCTTCACAATCTCCCGTCTGCGTAGGGGCAGTGTTTGTTTTTTTGTTTGCTATGAGACTGTCATTTGGTTGTTTTTTCTTCATTTCTTCCATCAGAACTTTTCTGGCATTTTCGAGACCTGTTTCATCATGAGCTTCAGGTAAATTGGGCAGATAATTTACTACACCTCAATTTGCGCGTTCGATATATTTGCTTGATGATTCTCTCTGGGTCTCCAGCATTGATTGATACATTATACATAAATACCTCATATCCAGCTTTGCAAAGCTTTATGCAATAGTAGGCCATCTTAAGGCTTAAGGCTGTTCTACCAGCCATACCATCCAGGCTGAGGACTAGGCTCAGTAATGCAGGGATACTTTCTTATCAATGCTTTTGCAACACTGCTGATCTCATCATTTCCAGTATAAACCATTGCTTCAGCAGGCTTTTCCAGGATGTATGCTTCATGTGTCGTGATGGAATCATGCATTTTCTGTCTTTCATGAAGACAGAAAATCTTTTCTGTTAAGATCTCCCTCTCTCCTGTTTGCAACATCAACTGAGAAATTGGGTAAGAGGGATAATTTTATGTGTAGCTCTACTGGACAATTCTGTTACTTATGTCAAATTGCAGATGGCAGTACTGAAGTGTTGAGCTTCATACTACAGTTTAAAGTCTAACTGCAGTAACAGTTTCTCCTTCATTTGCATATTTAATTCTTCATCACTCTCACTAAAAGTCGACTTCCCAATATGATATTATGTAAGATATTAGGAAGTTAATATTAATCGTTGATAACCAGCAGTAATAACAGTGGTTCCATTTTTTAACTCGTCCTGAGGACAAAAAGAAGTGTTCAGTGTGTGTCACCTAGCATACTATGTATATCGACACTACAACTTAAATCCATAATTCAAGCAAGCTTTAGACTAAGCCAATTGGACCTAAATCTCCCCTCACAAATAAAAGATCTTAAGAATCTCTCATCGCCCTAATTGTTATCCAAACTATATGTATGTATATAATGTATTACTGGCTAAAACAGATTGTACGGTCTAGGGCTGGGCTACCCCTGTAGTCTCGGTGGAATGGGTTTTCGGTGACGTGGGCCCACTTGTACTTAGGAGCGGTCAACCAACGACTGGGCCTGGTGGCCTGCTACATTATGTTACAACTGACTTTCCAAGTATTCCCTATCATGGCTGAACTCAGTTACATTGAACTCAACATCTTTAGCTTCACAGACACTCTCCTCATGTTGAACATTCTGATTAGCGGGAAGTTGCTCATGTACATTCTATGAAACAATTTCAGGTTTGAATGACACCTTAATGTGCAACTGATGCTCTGTGCTTTTGTGTGCATTAAAGGCAGAATAAACATTGCTTTGAAAGTTACAGGCTTGATATGGACAAGCAACCTTTTGCTTCAGCTGCAAATTTTGTTTATTTTTAAAATTTTGTTAAGACAACTACAATCTAGGCCACTTTTTCTGGGCAGTATAGTAATGTTCACCCAGTAAAGTCCAAACAACGGAACCTGCTTTTTTGTATGTCAAATTGTGCTTGTGCGCAACGCTGTGCAGATTACCAACTTTCTTTCAAATGTACTAAATACAGATGCAAACAAAAACGCCAAAAAAATTTTCAGGCTTAGTAAATCACTTAGCATGTGCAAAATAAACCTCTTTGCTTCTACTCCTCCCAGTCTTTGTTCATTCGGGTACAATGCCAAATATTGCATATTCATTAAGGCAAACGTTCTAAATGGATAGTGTGTGTTATTTTAAATGTTTGACAGATACAGTTATCAGTGCGCACTATTAGTAGATCAATTTGCTCCTTTAATTGTGGGTGCTACCAAGTTTGATGATGCATTTTGATTTCCTTTCTAGTGGTTCCTAGAAAGAAAATAAAAATTTGTTACAATGTGTTTTGAGATTTTGTTTTGCACATTTTCATCGGACTTTTGTAATGTTTTTGAATTTGCTTGTAATGTTTGAACTGTTTGGTATAAACAGTTCAAAGAGAAGGTATTCACTTTGACGGTCATGTGTTCTGCAGTGGAGTCCACCCATTGTTCCCTTATGAGGACATTGTTTTTTATCTTAACTTAATTCTTGTACAAAAACAATAATAAGGTTTGGTCCCAGTAATGGCAAATAGCAAGTAAAAACTAAAAATGCACACAAAATAAAAGTTGAATTCAGTGGGCACTGTTAGAAGTGACACCTATATGAAGTCAGACCATTGTGACCATAATAGTGGGCTATTATTGGCCAGTGGTGGGCTGTCAGAGCCAGCAAGGCTTTCGCTGAGGTGAACCCAAAACTATATATAAACTATATAATATTCATTAAAAGTGACAAATGATCACCAGTGTTAGTGGTTCTGTTGATAGAGCGGTCGTCCACGCATCTGAATGTAGGTGGTTGGATCCCCGGTGTGTGTCCTTGAGCAAGCAGCTCCCGATGGCTACTCCATTGGTGTGTGAATGATGATGTTAATGGCTACCGCTCCTGAACAGCAGGTGGCACCTTGCATAGCGTCACTGGGTGAATGTTTTCTGTGAATGCTGTCTCATGTTGTAAAGCGCTTTGAGTGGTTTAGCAGAAGAGAAAAGGACTATATAAGTACAGTCCATTTACCATTTTTCAACCCACCAACAAGTTTAAATCAAATACGGCCAGTAGTTTTAATGTGATTCTGCTGACAAACAGACAAACAAACAAAGCCAAATGAAGACATAACCACCCTGATGAAGCTGAACATACAC
Source organism: Lophius americanus (assembly GCA_037951165.1). NCBI lineage: Eukaryota > Metazoa > Chordata > Actinopteri > Lophiiformes > Lophiidae > Lophius > Lophius americanus. The sequence goes on from JBBDHG010000099.1 coordinate 7,774,998, forward strand.
ACCACAGGAAGTGGGCATTGGCTATCACATGATAACAACAACCAAGTAATTACTGGTAATTTTTATACAATGTGACCTATGAACATGTTTATAGTCCTATTCAGGGAAGCTAGACAATATTTCATAACCATAACTGGCAGTTATAACAAATCTTAATACCAAGTTATATCTATAGAATATGCTTCTCAAGCCAACCTAATCTGATCTGATAAAAGGAGACAAAAGGTTTAAATTAGAGGTGAAATTGCGGCCGCTGGTTGCTAGTGATATGCTCAGGTTAGACCACTGTGACTGAGGGTCCAGATCAAACTTCCTCATCAGAGGAGTGAGGTTTTTCATGTGATATAGTGTTGCTTAGCTGGAGCTCAGTGGCAGGAGAAATTGAGCTAGTGAGAGTGATTGCCAGGGGGATAAAGTTTAATTAGAAGAGGTTACTTTTGTTAAGCTAATTGCTCTCGCTCTCATTTACAGGAGAGTGCTGACCTGATGAGATAGGGGCCACACTCACAGCACAAGAGCATGAGTTGGAAAAGTGTTTTGTACTATTGATTGTTGTGTGTACTTTAGTATGATGCGTTTACAAATATAATGTTACCTCTATCCATCAGTCCCTCAGACAAATCACTTATTAAAATGCACACTGATTGCATCATCTGTTGCTACACTGATCATCTTTTATTATGTAAATATTTCTTTCTATGACAAAACAGTGACAGAAAGTTGAAACAAAGTCACTGAAAATGATAAACATGAAAAACAGATTACTGTCATTGACAATTACAGAGGTGTATTTAAAATTGTTGAAATTAAACTTTTTTTTATTTCAGCGGAACTTCATGCTATGTGGATGTTGTTTTCATTAAAAAAAAAAGAAAAGTGGGTCAATATCGTAGCATTATTCGGTTTCTGAAAACTAAAATATCACAGGAAAATTCAATTTAAAGGTAGGTAAAATCATTATACAATTTTATTCACAAGTTTCTGTCTTTGAAGCTCCCTGGATGAAATAGGGATAAGCATCAACCACCACTCTTCTCCCAACCTGAAACATCCACATTTTGAATGATTTTTCTGTCTGTTTTAAACATGCACCACTCACCCCGCCCTCTTAAACAGAGACACGCGCACAACTCACGTTTACATAGCAACTACTTTGCAGCGCTGGCCGGCAAAAAAAGTAAATATCTGCCGTAAGATACATAGAAAGAGTCTCGCATTTTACAATACATTTTGGCTGCGGCGATTTTTCAGACTTCTAGTGACTCCAGCGGGTTTACAGTGTCAGTACATGTCGGTAATCAAAAGCTAGCTTATGGGTCTTAAATATAACTGTAATACGACACAGGTGTCGTCAATCTAAACCAATGAAACTACAGTTAAATGTTGTAGGTAACAGCCAGTAGTGTTTTCGGGTTAACAGCACCAGCAAATGGGACACACGGGGTGGTTGGGATCTGTCTGACAATCTCAGAACTCTTTACAGTTTACAGTATATTGACCTGTAATATAACTTCATTATTTGTTAATGTTAGTAAAATTAATAATTAATTACTTTTTGTGAACATATAAGAAATTATTAAAATAAATTACTTTTATTCAATGTTAATAGTTTTTAGTCATTGTATCCGGACACATATGTGTTAATAAAAACATACTTTTGTATCCAAAGATGAAAGCTAGCTCCCACTGAGCACATGTGACAAAAATGAAGAATCTTGATGACGGTGTGGTCAATTTCCTGCACCCTGCAGCAGTATCCCGCATGTCTGGTTTGGCTGTGGGTCAGTAATAATCTAAGGAGGCATATCTCTACAGGGTTGCACATTCCTGCATGTTATAACCAACAGAATGACTGCGGTTAGGTAACGGGATGCAATCCTCAGAACCATTGTTTAACATCACACTGGTGCATTGGCCCATGATTTCCACCTAGTGCCGGCTCCATGAGACCAGAGTTTGTATGGGCGGGCCAGTCAATAGCATCAATGCCTTCGCAATCCAGGAACCACTGACACACTCCATCCACATGAGGCCGGGCATTGTCATGCACCAGAAGGAACCCAGGGCCCAGTGCATCAGCATAAGGTCTGACAATGGGTCTGAGGGTCAAATCCCAGCACCTAACAGTAGTCAGGGTAACCCTGGCTAGCAAGTGGAGGTCTGTGCAGTCCCCCAAGGATATGGCTCCCCAGATCATCCCTGACCCACCGCCAAACCTGTCATGCTGGAGGATGTTGCAGGCAGCAGAACGTTCTCCACAATGTCTCCAGACTCTCTAATGTCCGTCAAATGTGCTCAGTATGAACCTGTTCTCATCTTTGAAGAGAACAGGGCGGCAATTACCAATTTGCCAATTCAGTAGTTCTCCGGCAAATGCCGATCAGGCTGCATGGTGCAGGGCTATGAGCACAGGCCCAACTTGTGGACGTCGGGCCCTCATGCCATCCTCATGGAGTCTTTTTCTTTCAACTTGAATACTTTGTTAATCAAGACTTGATGTGTGGTTTAGGTGGTACTTTTTTCTTAAGCAGTGTTTGATGTTTCAGTGTTTAGCAAATCATCACATCATTTTCTTTTTACATGATACTCAGTGTCCCCACATTTTTGTGTAGCGTTTTCTAATTTTATCCTGCACCCCGGTGTTGAATAAGAAAAAACCTAGGACATCTTGATGAAAAGAACTGACAGATTAGCCACAACAATATAACTTGTTACTGTTGGGGCTGATCAGTGCATTAGTTTAGAATTTATTTTTTGTTGCAAGTTTGCCAAAACTTTAAAGATGCATGATGCCTCTTTAGCAGATAGAACATGATAACGTCTTATTAGTCCTTATATGCAAGATAGAGTGCACCCTGGGCAGTGTTTCAGTCATTGCACCCTTTTCAAAGTATGCAAAATCTTGACCAATCACTTAAAACACACACTGTGCTACCTTGAAATGATCATTCCATACAAACACACACCCTAACCCACACAATTAGTGGTATGATGAGAGAGAAAGTTGTAGATGTCTTTTACCATCAATGGAAAGCCTGAGCCTGGGAGGTTGCACACAAGTAACTGACCTATTCTGGAAGGGATGGATGAGAGGAATGTCCGTCCTGGTAAAAATCCCTTCAACCCTCTCTGTACTTGTCCTTGGTCTAACCTCGGAAAATTCTGCTAGCAGCATTACAATAATATTACATTGGGTAATTTTAGGTATTTCCTTTCCAATGATAACATAACATATGTATTAAAGCCATGTTTAAAAAGTATTTCTTTTGAACAGCTTTGACACTTAATCACAATTTGCTTGTCTGCTGTTTAAATGGTTCAATTGAATTAAACACTCGATACAGCTGATCCTTTGTCAGGCATCTTTTAAGTTTGCTTGGAATAATTAAGAGAAGAGTAATTAGCAACAATTAGAGTTAGACAGTTAAGAGATTCGGTAGCCAAGTCTATGTGTCAATTCTATGTACCTCGGGAAATTCTTATTTGTCTTTAGGCTGTTCCCTCGGGGTTGCAACTCTGGAACATCTGTTTCCATCCATAGCTACTGCCGGCACTGCTGGCTAACATCATTGGTAAGGGCATTCGTTAACTAGAGCCCCAGATCCGGTTCGGAAATCTGTGTAATGTTCTGAATATTGATTTGGCATAGGCTTTACACCGGATGCCCATCCTGATGCAACCCTCCTGATTTATCCGGGCTTGGGACTGGTACCGGAAGTAATAATAATAATAATAATAATCGTAATAATAACAATAATAATAATAATAATAATAATACATTTTATTTATAATGCACTTTTCATTTGTTACAAATCTCAAGGTGCTACACATTAGAAGCAGGAGCATGAAATAAAATAAAACAAGTTTAAAAACATTAGTAAAAAGTTTTCTTAAAGAGAAATGTCTTTAAGCCTTTTTTTTTTTTTAATGCTTCAACTGTCTGTGGAGTCCTGAGATGGTCTGGAAGTGAGTTCCACAGACGAGGGGCAGCAGAACAGAAGGCGCAGTCTCCCATGGTCCGGAGCTTGGTTCTGGGGGAATGGAGGAGGTTGCCATTTTGTGAGCGGAGTTTTCGGCTTTATGTTTGCTGGGTAAGGAGTTCCTTTAGGTAGAGTGGAGCATTTCCATGGATGCATTGGTGATTAAGGTGAGCGATTTTGTAGTGGATCCTGGAGGAGACAGGAAGCCAGTCTAGGGCATGAAGGATGGCTAGCAGTGGCCAAGCGATCCCGGGCAAAAAGTCCCAATCCTCATCGGGAACATCTGAAAAACAGTTTGGGACAATACCACCATCAATGGCAGCTGGAAACCATCGGGAGTATCCGGGTCTGTGCCACCATCAGTGGAAGGACAATTTGCTGTTAGCCGTTGTGAAGGAGTAAGGTAGCAGGTAAGCTGCGTAGCCACTCAGAGCCAGTACAGATCCGTGCGAGGAGTTCCAGAAGGGTAAATGTTTCACCCAGCAACCGCTATGAAAACAATAGCTTTCTGGCCCACATAGGTGCACAAAACTGCACAAAAACACACATACACGCACTACAAATTTCAAAAATCATAAATCAGCTGGAGAATAGGCGAACAGACAGCCAGCGTCCTCTCGCTAGTTAATACTTGGTTCTTCCTTTCCACATGCTCTGGGCTCACTGGGTCTGTTCTAGGCTCACTGGGTCGAGGAATGAGAAGGACGGTTTACAGCTCATCAGTGACAGCTAACAGCTGTTCGGTGGCTAACAGTTGTCCAGGCTTAACGGACGGGAGGAGAGTCCCAGCGGAGTCGAAAGTCCGGAATAACTTTTGACTCAGCGGAGGTCTAGTAGGGGTAGAATCGGAAAAAATAGGATCAAAGAAAAAACAAAAAATTATGAAGCACGAGCTAGCGTAGATCGGTTAACGGATAAAGCATGGAAACTAACGGCTGTTTGTGGTGAAAAACTGTCCGGGCTGAGCTGCAGATTGACGGTGTTACACTGACTACTACTACACTGGGATTGCAAAAGAGAGATCGTATTAAGATAAAGGTAATGGAGACAGTCCAAACCAATCTGTTAGCGGTGTACAGCATAGGAAAGCAGAGTAAACAGAAAGAAATACAATTTGCAGCAGATAATGATACGGCGAGAGACAGGCCAGCGTCCTCACATAAGTGAAAATGCTTATGTGAGGACCTTGCTCTCAGTTAACTGAGAGTGAGCACCAGAGAGGCTGACCTGGGATTCATTTGTTTTACACAGTAGGGTTGGGCGCGAACGAAGGAAGCACACGCTCGCCTCTTCAACTTGTTCAGACAGGATGCTAGTAAACCAAAGCAGGGAACTCGAATACCAAGAAAGTTTCTTACGAGATACAGCTACTTGCTTGCTTGGGAAAAATCCGTTTTACGAGCAAAAACAAATGCTCGTAAATTAAATCACCGCTCCTAGCGCAAGGCACATTTTTTGAAGAATCTTTGCTCGCAAATCAAAATACTCGTAAACGGAGGTACCTCTGTACACTGATTAATGACACCTTTGTGGCTCGGTTTCTATATGCCTCGTGCAATATTCTGGCAACGCATCACTCATAACTGAAATTTCTAACTGATAGTATTATGTAGTAACATGCTGACCATTTACCTGCTGCCCAGTCAAATAAAGTCATGGTGGAATTGGGAAACAACGATGTTAAGTTGACACTATTAATATATATTCATGTTTTTATTTTCACTTATAGAAATTTCTGTGATGTGAGCAACATCAAAAGATTTTTTTCTGCCCACTTAATGACACTATATGGCCCACCTGGGCACTGAAGCACCTTGATAGACAAAGGCGGTTCTAGCGGATCTTTGCGATGGACATTACGTGATAATGCTCCGTCTATGATGCCTATAATAAACAAAGATTAATTTAATTTGTTACTGTTACATCAGAAATATATTTTGTCTATGTGTGCTCGTGCACATTTCATATTTCCCACCTCGACTGCACCTGATCACTGCTGTCTGAGCAGATAAATTGAAATGGAGGACAGATTGAAAGAAGAGTGGCAGACAACATATATTTTATTTTCATGAATGTAAATGTCATTCTTTCATTTGCAAAGGGTTACCATTGCTCTCTAAGAAGTATTACCAAACACAACTGCGTGTCAAGTGATCAATGAAATTGATCAATGAAATTGAAATGCTGAAACCCTGATTATGTGTCCATCTGGTCTTTTGATGAAAATAACAACCTTTTCAATCCTATCAATCTTTAACTAAAACTAAAAAAAAAACAATCCCAGAGCCTTGATTATTTTTGCCAGCCGGTGTGCCTGTGTGCCAAAGCATGCAAGCAAATTTATTGCGATATCTCAATCAATTGTATAAGGGCGTATGAGCACATTTATTGATTTTTCGGGATAACCGATACTATCAAGCAAGCAGTACAATCTGGCAATGAGTGATGTGACAACCACGTTGTATATACTGCTGGTGATGAGGTGAGGAGGTGCAAGTGTTCAGATGAGCCACTGCAAGTCAAGGCCACTTTATGCCTACACACATACACGCAAACAAAAGAGGGTAAAAGAGAGACTGGGTAGATATTGAAAACATAATAGTCTGAACGAATGAATGTTCATGGATTGAAGCAGTTTCCGTTTTATAGAAGTAGGATTAATATCTCTTAATCTCATATGGTCCGATGTAACGAGGAGCCAATTCATATGAATATATTTGAAGGGGTATATAGCGTGATAAGAGACAAACCTTTTGTCCAGGTTGATATTTGGGGACGGGGGGTTGGCGTCTATCTGCTGAGCGTTGCTTCATTTCGAGCTGCAGTTTGGAGTAGGGCCGCTCTAAACTCACTGCAGATGCGCCTACAGTGTAGCAGGTTGGCTTGGACAGACAGACCCACCAGGGAGTCCTCCTGACCAGGGAACAGGGGAAGTTGATAACCTAGGGAGGCCATGAACGGTGCTGTACCTGTTTCTGAGTTAACCAGAGAGTTATGAGCATATTTGATCCAAGGCAGTTGTATGCTCTAGGATGGAGGTTGACTGGAAACCAGCCTGATATGCTGAACATGTTCTTCAAGGTGACAGGAAAAAATTAGGAAAACGTCAAGATAGACGGAAAAGGAAATGGTTTAAAATTTCATGCAACACATCATTCACTAGGACCTGGAAAACTGAAGGTGCATCGGTTGGGCCGAGAGGCATCACCAAGTACGGGATGTATTAAACGCCATTTTCCACACATCTCCTTCTAATTCGGATGAGTTGCTATCCATTCCTAAAATTGAGTTTGGAAAACACATTGGCTTGGTGGAGTACTTCAAAAGCGTAATCAATTAGAGGATGAATTTGTTTTTGACCATTCTTTAATTGAATCCACAAAATTGATGCTTGGGCAGAGAGTATGATCTTTTTTTTTTGAAAAGAAAAAAACAGCTCCAACTGGAAATGAAGAGGGATGTGCTCCTCTCACTGGAGGACCCCGCTCATCAGTGAGAGGGGTCCTCCGCTGATGATATGCCTATATATGCCTACATACATGCCGGGACAAAGAAAAGGGAAAAAGAAACACAGGAAAACTGTTTGTCCGTAACTTTTGTCAAAAGATTGTCCGTTGTCTTTGAGATGCAAGTGAACTGCTGAGTTCTGTCCTGATAAACTGGCTCTCCTTTGCTGGGCTATGCACCTTTGAAGTGGTTGCTTGGTCTTCCTGATATACAGATCCGTATATCCCTCACTGCATTGAACGGCAAATACCAGATTGCTGTTTTTGTGTCTGGAATTCTTGTCTTTGGGGTGAACCAGTTCCGGTCTGAGAGTGTTGCAGAGTTTGAAATGATTTGGGATCTTATGTTTGGATGAAATGTTTGAGCTTTTCTCAAACTCCAGCAACATGAGGTATGACAGTGCTTTAGTGCCTGTCCCTCTCTTCCTTTCAAATGTTGCTCTTCTGGGGTGTCTTTACCGACTTGATGAAAGCCCAGTTGGGATAGCTGCAGGTTTTCAGTCCGTTCTTGAAATGTGTATGTTACTTCTGCCTTAGTGGGGTTGTGTGTTGGGTTGTGTTCCAGTGCGGCGTGGTTTTCAAACATCAGGTACTGGTCTGTGTGGGTAAGTTTGCAGTAAACTCCAACTTTGAGTCTACTGTCCGCCTCAACAAGTACCTTACAGTCGAAAAAGGGTAGCCAATATTCTCTTTCTTGATAGTGTCCTCGGCGATGATGTTATTTGTGAAGTTCTCAATGTCACAGATCTTGATTTTGACCAATGTCTCATCCACGTATCTAAACCACTGGCTAGGTGTTTTTCCATTGAAAGAAGTTAAAGTCCTCTGTTCAAATTCCTCCGTGTAGAGAGTTTGGCTACAATGGGTGATAGAACCCATGATAGTTGTATTCAAAGTAGGTAGTAGTCAGGCAGAGGTCAAGAAGCATACATATCTGTTTTGGTTTGAAGGGTGTTCTATCCCCCAGAGTACTGTCCTACAGAAGTTGTTTCCTGACAGCTTCTACACTGTAACAGTGACCCCAACAGTGCCGCAAACTTTTAAATATTAAGTATTCCGAAATCAAAACTGCGTATTTAGTCAACCCAGCCAAAATGCCAGTTTTGTGTTTTCTCGCTGGTTAATGAGGTTTTAATTATGTTAAGGGTAATATTTATGAGTAAACACAGTTGATTACCTTATAATATGTGAGTTTTCATGGATACGTTGCGTGTGACGTCATGACGTGCCCAGGTGCTTGACGTTCTCAAAAAAGTTCAAGACGGCTGCAGTTCAGCGTGCGCGAGTAATGTAGATCAAAATGACAACTACCTGTCATGTCTGATCACTAAGTTCCGCTTTTTCAACAAAAAATATCAGCTTGGAATTCGTTTAACTTATTTTTAATATTTCTTTTCAAACTTGGATATTTGACTGTATCGTCATCATCTGTGACTTATGTTGTCATTAGCTTAACATCAACGTAACGATAAACAATTACCTACAGGCTTCACAAATAAGTCTTTAACGCTCATTATTTTCCAAAGCCTGGCTGTCCTACTTCTAATCGACATCTTTCCCTGGTAAATGATCTGTATTTATACTTTTACTCTAACAGCTAGCTAAGCGTATCAGATATGCGTTAATGTGGCGGTAACCAAGGTAAACGGGATGTGGGGACAATTGATTAAAGATGGCTAAGAGATGGAAGCAATGTTAGCCTCCACTTGCATAATTTCTAAGTAAAATATAATTAATATGCATGTCTTTGGTGTCAGACAAACTACCAATAGTGAAAACATCAACAAAAAATTTACTTTTATATCATAAAAAATACGTAGTTAAGTCTCCAGTCAGAATATACAGACGTAGATAAATAATCTGATAATTTACTTGAGTAAAACTATTAATATTACACCGCGTAAATAACTGTATCCCAAACATTTCTCCAGTGAACGTATTTAACTGTAAATATTATTTAATACTAAAGAAAATACATTGAGTACAGCCCTTGAGTAAATGTACTCTATTACTATACACCACAGAGAGAGAAAATATATTTGTATAGTATTCAATACATTTAGTTATCATCACTGAGGTGCAATTCTCATGTCCATGTATATTAAATGATTGTTAAGAGATAGGGCAGCTTGGAAGACTTGGTAACTAACATTAATGTTTACAGCAAAATTAGGGACCTGGTCATTTGATTATTAACTTAGATTATTTGATTATTATGATACACAAAGAATTCTGGGTTCAGTGATTTGTGCATTTAAGGGTTGAGTATTTTGCTTTTTGAGCATATCTAATATTGTGTCTTTCTGTCATTATTTGTTAGGTGTTTTTAGCTATTCTGCTTACTGAATCAATGATTTCAATGATCTGACCGTTATAGGCACGTGCTATAAGTTGGTTATTGAATCATTGTGGCACTGTAACAACTTTGTGAAAAAGTAAAAAACTTTGTGAAAAAGTCAAAAGTTAAGCTCTACATAAATAACATAAATCAATTCTAAAAAATAAGAGAACCTATACCAAAACCTAACCGACTTCACAAAATGTCAAGTTGTAATTCTCTTTTAAATGTTTTTGTATGCTTGGTTAACAGGTGATACATATTTTATTAAGTTTAAACTATATTTGTTGTATTTGTTTTCCTCTTGTAGGCTCATGTATTCTGACATACTGTTGGTAGTTGACTGTTTCATTATATTAGCCATCTACCAAAGGGTTTCTTTACCTTCTGTTGCAGAGTTTGGCTGTCTGATCTGAAAGGTGCATTTGTCAAACACCTGAATTTCACATCTGTTTGTAGATATGGAACTTGATCCATAAAATGCTGCCCCTTAACATAATTCTGAACTTTTCGGAGGATATTATTAATATTATTAACTTATTTGTGGTTTTGTTCATTTACTGTTTCCACATTCCAAATCTAGGACTGCTGCTCAACTTTTTCCCCATCTTAAAAACACTAGATTCATCATAAAGGGATTAACAGGTGAGTTTCCTATTTAATTAATTAAATAGTTAATTTACTGTAATCAATAAATAATTGCCTGTCATCCAGCTGTTACTTTCTCCAACAATCTGATTTATATTTTGAGTTTAATATATTAATTGATTATTCGGAAATCATTTATATACCTGTGTGAAGACATGATGCATAAATGCCCTGAATTGGCAGCATTTATACTTATTCTGTATACATTTGTATGTATTTGTGTGTTTACAGGTAATTGCCGAGTTCAACCGCATTAACAGTTCAACAGTTCTATTAGAGCTCAACCGACACACACCACATTTGATCAAATTGTACAGGCAGAAGACTTAATGTACAGGCAAGAAAGCTGAGGCGAGGTGGAAAATGCTTTGCACCTATTATCTTCAGGTATGTGAACGATTAACTTGGCAAATCACATTTTGTGCCGACATTTTTATATATAACACGGTAATCTCAGTGGTGTGTTGATTTCAATTATTACAGTGTACATGTAAAGTTAACAAACTTGAATGTGTCTTCCACTATTTTACTTAAGAGTGATTTTAATGTAGTTTGCGTTTTTTGAAGTCTATTTTGAATAAAAACATCAAATACTATCTGTACATTCAAGAGTTATTAGGGGTTCAAATCATTTTTCCTTTTTTGATAATTTGAACTATTATAGATATAATATAAATGTCACATTAGAAAAGGATGAACTGATAGGTAAAGTAATTGCAGTCAATTAATTCCGTATGCATATTGGCATGTGAGGAGTGCTTCAAGAGGTGTTTAAAAATTAACAATGAGAAACTATTAACATGCCTTGTATGACTTATTGGATTTTCAGGGTATTATTCTCAGACGGAAGCTGAAGAATATTCATAGTGAAATGGTCAGAAATCATTGTTATGACTTAAAGTTAGGCTGCTGTGACATTAAATAAATAAATTCAATCATGATAATGTTGTTGATTCATTCCTCTGAGAAGCACTTGCTTGAAATTTGGGATTTCAAAAATGTTTTCATTGTATCGAATACGTTACTATAGTTGAGCTTAATGCATCTCGAACTTTTGATTTTCATAAAGAAAATTTATTTTAATAAGTTTAAATTTATTGAGTTAAAGTCAAGTTGGTTAAACATAATTCAATTAAGCATTACAGAATTAAATTTATTTAGTATGTAGAAAATAAAAATATTATTATGTGTAAATATATATATGTTGACAGAAATGAAAATGTATTATAAAACAAAAGAAAACAATGAGTAATCTTAAAATAGATTTTTAAGTTTAACGTAACTTAAAAAGTGTATTTTAGGTACTTAAATTTTATTAGGTAATCGGTTTCCACATAAATTTTGTGTGCAAGAAAAAAAAAGTTCCTCGCGATTTGACTGTGCAGAAATGACCAACAATAGAGACCAGAGAATCAGCAGGTAAGATGCTGATGCTGACCTGTATATTCTGCACTCAGCCGACTGTCTTGCCATATCCTGCTCCTGTCATAACATTTGTGTTAGCATAGCTTAGCCACAGGGTTGGTTGCCCAGTAATGTGTTGCTGAGAAAAAACTTAGCACTTAGGCTGGAGTGGTATGAACTGGGTAGCAGTCACACATCAGAAACTTTATCGTTACACGTTGATTCAGAAAAATACTTACAAAAATCAAAACCGTACCATCAGGGTAGTTAAACTCACCAGCTCTCCTAACCCTGACAAATGACAAACTTCTTAAGTTCCAAAATTAACTGTGTAGACACTTCACCATAGCTTACATTATCAAAATACACTAATAAGTGTAAATAACAAAGTCACAGTTTACAATAACAGGTAGAACATAATTGAACTTTCCCTTCACTTGGTTTCACTCAGTAACATCACTGGTGGTGTCCCAGAAGGTTTAAATACAGGAAGTGGGTTAGTACCTCCTCCTTTTTTTTCCTCTGAAACCCAAGGTGAGTTGTAACATGAGAAAATGCAAATTAATGAAATGACGTAGAATACACAACAAATAATAAATCAACTTAGTTATTTGTTTTTTATTTAACCAAATAAAATGCCAAACATAAATTAACCTGGACGGTATTTTTTTTGATAGTGGTCTGATTATGCTTGAACAAGCAATTAGCAAGTATTGTTCAATTTTGTGGAAGTATATCATATTGTGAAACGGGGACAAGTGGCGTGTTCTCACCCACTTTGTCAGACTTGGATGTCCGTATGTGTGAGATAATGTGATGATGCTTTGTCTCTGTAAATACGTGAAATAATGGCAATGCATTTAGGTAATTTTAAATATATACAAAATATGATTGGTATATACAGTATATGTATAATATAGTTATGTATTGTATTTATATAAATATTTAAATATAATGTATGTATATAATATATAAATAGGAATATTAAATTAAATTATAAAAAATAATCAAATTTAAGAAAATATTACTTATATAAATACAATCATCTGATTTGGTACTTATGACAAATATTATTATACCAGTATACAAAATTATAAAGCTGCATTGATATTCCAATTTCAAAGAAAAGATAAGATAAGATAAAAACCTACTTATGTTTATTAATATCACTTTATACGATGCTCATTGCTTTAAATTAAATTGAAATAAAATTAAATGATAGTTAAGTTTTAGGATATTACAATGCTGTAGACTTCGTGTTATGTACATATGTATATACCGTCTATGGTATTTGATTATTTAAAACATTTTCTTTTGTGTTTTTCATTCATTTCAACGTTTTCAGCTAAACACTGGTTTAACTTCAAAAAATAAAAGTTGAAAAGGAAAAGAGGACTGATCATTGAGAGTATTTTAGTGTTTCAATCCGAGTTGAGAAGAGTGATACTGAGATCTGGATTTCAGTAAACAGGACAGGTCAGATTTGAGGGCAGTGGTTGAGATGCATAAAATGTCAAAATGTCAATGTAAAAACCCAAAAGTGTTCTTTAAACTCCCAAAGAAAGACATGCGATGGCTATTGCATACCTCTTCGTTTGCGCACCGATGTTGTCGAAAACATACAGTATCTGACAGTTCTTGGATCGGTTGTCCCTTTTCAGCTAAAAAATGTCCAATTTCTTTACGCTGCAAAAAAAAAATTGCTGCAGAGAGGACCCCCGACTGAGCCACCTCACATCGTTGTGATAGATTACATCTCCGTCTTCAGCCTGAATGTCAAGCAGGAACTGCTTTAACTGGCGGTCGTTCTTTATATCAAGTGTGTTGTTGATCTTCATGTCACACAACCCATCTACTTTCTTTGTATTGTTCGTAGTATAGGTTTTGCTGTGTCCATATCTCTTGCTTATTCTGGCATTGGACTCTACCTCTTAGTTGCATCTTATAAATTAAATGTATTATTATTATTATTATTATCTGCACATAGGAACTGTGTTTGGTAACTGAGCAAATTCTACATCTATACATGTTATTATAACATTTTATTACATTCTGTATCTTATCAAAAAACAATCAAAACTAATATGAGCTGAAATGTTAAGCACACTCTGATCCCATTACAAATTTGCCATTCCTTTCTGTATCCCAACATACAGACATTAATTTTATCTTTACCAAAGTAAGTATACTTGTATGTATTTTCAAACTCATGCTTAGGTTTGATTATTCACAGCTGCTTTATGTTGACCTCAATAATTGATTGACACTGTTACTATATTTTAGGTCATTGACACCCCTCAAGAATAGATTAGCCTAATGAGTTTTATTTGTGGTGTCATCATATACATGTTGTATGTTATGTAAATGTTTTATGTTATGTAAATGTTATTTCTGACAATCTTGAAATTTCCAGACAGCTCATTACCGAAAATATATTTTTTTGTGCAAGTCTCTTCCGGACTCAATCAATTGCCGGGGGTAATTAATGGATTATTAGTCCTATGTTAAAACAGCTGTAGTTCACGTCCTTGTTCAAAATACAGTATATACATAATTCTTGGTAGAATGAAACTTACTAACATGCAACGCTGGTTTGTTCCAGTGGGAGGAAAGCTAAAATCAAAAAGGTTTTCTCTCACAGGAGTCCTTCATGACTGACTTTCTCTCTGTGGCTATCGAGATACTCAGTCTTCCACTTTAGTTGAAAAGTTCTTATCTGCCCTTGGCCTAAATAAAGTCTAATAACGTCCTCTGTGCGTGTCGTACATGGCGAACGGCTAATAATGGCCTAGTCTCCACGACTGGATTGATGATAAATTATCCCATCACCCAACTGATGAAATTCAACAACTACAACACTCCGTTGTGCATATAGATATTAAACAACTTGGACTCCTTTGCCGGCCCTGTTACTTTCACAGAAGTTGCCGTTCTAAGTTTATTTAATCCTCGTCCGATAACTCCATTCCTACCTTTCAGTCTTTCTCAGTCAATACAGAGTATCACTGCTCCATCTAGTATTAAAATTGAACTCTTTAATACATAATCTCTCACAAAGAAATCATGCCTCATACATGACCACATTCTGGATAAGTGTCTGGACGTGATGTGCCTTACAGAAACCTGGAAGCAACCAGATGTTTTTTCTGTCCTGAATTACCTGCCCTGCTGGCTACTGTTACTTCCAGAAAGCCCGCAGCACTGTTCGTGGTGGTGGCCTATCTGTCATTTACCGCAGTGATTTGGACTTCTCTACACTGCCGTTTTCCAGCAATTCTTCTTGCATTCTTCTTTTGAATGCCTGGTATTTAATTGTAATCCACCTTTCTCCATGACCATACTTCTAATCTACTGACCACCCAAATCAAACCCAGCTTTCATCTCTGAGATGTACAAACTTCTGTCGACATTTTGCACAACCTCTGCCAATATGAAAGTACTTGGTAATAAATCCAAGTAATAACTCCCCTTCCTGTCGTTTTGCATCCAGATTTCTCCAACAACTGGATTGTTTTAATCTGAGCAACTTGTAGATGTTCACACCCACAACATGGGACACACTCTTCTCTTGTCATCAATGACACTGCTCCTCTCAGCAATCTTCTTGTGTACGATCGGGGTGTGTGCGACCACAAGGCCTCTCCATGGAATTGTCACTTGTGTCTCCCCTCACCAAGCCCAAACGTCAAATCTACTTCAGGAATTTGAAAAACATCAACACAGAAACCATGACAGTCGACCTCCAGCATCTTTTTTCTGCAAACTTTGTATCAGCCAATGACTCAGTGGATTTCTACAATAACTCCCTGAGTAGCATCCGGATGGTCACGCCCCCGAAAAAATTAGAACAGTCGCCTTCTCCCGCTCAGCCCCCTGGCTCACCAGCGAGCTACGGAAAATGAAGGCAACTGGGCATGTCCTTGAGCTGCGTTACAAGGCTTAAGGTCTCACTGTCCACAAACTAGCCTTTCAGGAACACCAAAATGTCTACTCAAAGTCGAACTTATGAAAACCAGTCCTGGAAATGCGAAGCAGCTGTTTTCCACAATCAATCATCTTTTTAAACCACAAAGTCCCCCACTTACAGAAATTACCGAAGAGCACTTTAATAATTTCATGGCTTTCTTCAAATCGAAAATTGACTCAATCCGTTCTGTCCTTTCTGGTTCCTCCTCTCTACCTATCCAGTCTGCTTACTCACAGTTTGAGACCTCCCAGCCTCTAAAGTGCTTCCCAGAAATCTCACAGCAAGAGGTTCAGGTTATCATCAGGACGATGAAACCCTCCACCTGTGCCCTGGACCCCTTTCCTAAAGCCCTAGTGAGAACTAACATCTCTTCTATCAGTCCCCTGATCACTGCTGCAAGAAACCAATCCCTCCAGGCTGGCTTTGTTCCATCTGCTGCAGATGGAATCAGACCACTTCCCAAAAAACCCAGTCTCCATCCAGAAGTTTTCTCAAATTACAGGTCCATTTCCAAACTCCCATTCCTCTCCAAAGTACTGGAAAAAGTAGTTGCTGCCCACCTCCAGGACCACCTCAAATACAACAACCTCTTTGAAAAATTTCAGTCTTGTTTCCGCTGCGCCCACAGCACAGAAAGAGCTCTGCTTAGAGTCAGAAATGACCTACAGATGGCTAGTAGATGCTGTTTCACCTTCCCTCTTGATGTTCCTTGATTTGTCTGCCGGCTTCAACACAGTTCAACATGGAATCCCACCCTAAACTGGTTTCAATCCTACTTCACCAACAGTACAGAATACATTTCCCTTGGACGTTCAAGGTCCCAGACACACCGTCACTTTTGGGGTCCCACATGGATCAGTCCTTGGCCCCATTCTCTTCATACTGTACATGCTCCCCCTTGGCCATGTCATCATTCGATATGGATTCTCATTCCATTGCTACGGTGATGACACACAAATCTACATAAAAACTGACACATCTTCCTCCACAGATTCTCCATCCTCATCGTCATCATCACCTCCCCTGTTAATTCTCCACGCTTGTCTGGAGGAGGCAAAGGTGTGGATGAAAAACAACTTTCTCCAGTTAACAGCTCCAAAGCCAAAGCAATTTTAGTTGGCACCCCACATAAGACCCAATCTTCCTCCATAACCAGCATTACTTTCTCTGGTTGCGACATTCCCCTTTCTTCATCAGTCACCAACCTTGGCGTAAGATTCAACCCTCAACTCACTTTTGAATCCCACATCAAACACATCTGCAAGATCTCCTTTCACCATCTCAGAAATATCTCGAAACTCCGTTCTTCACTCACCTTGAGTGATGCTGAAAAGTTGGTCCACGCGTTTGTCTCTTCCAGACTGGATTACTGTAACGCACTTCTCATCGGCCTGATAAAAGTCTTCAAAGACTTCGGTATGTTCAAAACAGTGCAGCAAGGATCCTGATGAGAGTGCGTAAACACAAAAACATCATCCCCGTTCTTCATTCCCTTCATTGGCTTCCCATCTACAAAACGATTGATTATAAGATCTCTCTCTTCACTCACAAGTGCATCCATGGCAACGCACCCCCCTACCTAAAAGAACTACTCACCCCATTGACTCCTCCTTCCCTGGACTAAGCTCAGCACGTTGGATGATCGGGCCTTCAGTTCTGCTGCCCCTCTGCTGTTGAATGCCCTCCGTGACCATCTGAGGGCTCCACAGAAGACTGACACATTAAAAGAAAAGGGAATTAAAACTTTTCTTTTTAGCAGAACCTATAAATATTAATTAACATTGCTGCGTTTTGGTCATATTTTTAAATAATTATTATTATATTTTTTATTGATGCATTTATCTGCTTTATTTTGTATCACTTTGAGATTTGATCCAAATGTAAAATGCGTTATAAATTAAATGTATTATTATTATCATTATTATTATTATTATTATTATTATTATTATTATTATTATTATAACAAAGTCCGGTGGCTGTCCAGTGGGGAGGTGCCAAAACGATTTGCTGCTTGTATGGAACATGTGAAAAACTTTCTAGAAAACAAAGGCCTCATAAAAAAACAGACCGCTGTAGTGAACTTGACTCTAATTTTGTCTCTGCGTAGAAGAGCGACAGCAGATTAAGCATAAACCCTTGGGCTCAGCACGCCCCCTTCCGTGAGGCAAAGGTACAAGCTGCATCACCTCGTGGTTTTTCATTACAGTTTCATGTCAGATATATACACATATGTGAAATAAATTACCTATTCTATGGAAAGTGTAATAAATACGGATATATTATATAAGATATAATAAAAGCGTCTAAAAACATTACCTTCGTGACAAAGAGTAAGAAACGAAAAAGGCACGCGCTCAACCCCGTTTGTGAGGAACTGCACAATCTGAAATGAGGCTCAACTCATAGCTGCCTGACGCTGTGCGTCTCTTCTCTATTTGAACAGGAAATACGCAAATTTAGCGATTTCGATTTTAAAAAATTAATGAAATGATTGTATCATGCAGAAATTACAATTATAGCACATATTAGTACATATCAGTACATTAATCTTAATATTTATCTTATTTTATCATTTGTCTTTTTTTACTTTTCATGAGGAGACGTCTGTCTCAACTGCTTTCCCTGATATCAAGTTCCTGTTACAAATATGGAATGCCAAGAAGAAGTATGAGTTTGAAGTCATGTCCATCTTTGGATACATACTTATGCAAACACATTTTCTCCACTATGGACTACTTACAGTCCAAGTATTGATCCCGTCTCACTGATGAAAGGGCTGCTGTCCCCTGTGAAGTTCAAAGTCACATCTTGAAGCCCTGACATAGAGAAGATCTTCCGTGATGTTCAACAACACATTATGTTCTGACATTGAAAAGGTCAGAACACAATGCTTGAAAAGGCTATTATTTGAAAAAATATTTACTTTAGAAAGTTGTGATTTTGTCAAATAATTAAATGACACTGAGATGTATGGTGCTTAGCTCAGGCGCGGTCGATTGATGGTTTCTGTACGTTGCTGAGGGAAATAACAGAAAAGGAGGACATTACAGTGAAATGAGGGCAGCGTAATTGGGGGAATATAGCACTGAAGGCCCAGATGGAAAACACACATCCCGCCAATGCATAATACATGCTCCATTCATGACACACAATCACAAGCGCTTGAGTATTGAGGTTATGTGTGTGAGTGTGTGTTTTTTACAAGTCATGGTATATTAAACAGAAATATATATTACACATGTGATAGTGCAACCTGACTGTAACCTGAGTGTAATGGTTTGGTTCTTGATCTGTTTATTTATAATTCTATTATGTATTATTGTCAGTCATAGGTTGTATTTCCTGTTTATTGTGAAGGTGCATTCCTGTTTATTTATTTGTACCTTTTTCTTGTTTTACTTTCACTGCTTTTCACCTGTCTTCCACTTAGGTTTTCTATTTCATCTCCTTCCTTCCTCTCTGTGTCCATGTGTGTGAATCCTCTTTTCTTGTGTCTCCTTCCTGATAATTTAATGTTATCGTCTGTCCCTGGACCTCACATGTTGCCAATTTGTTTCATTAGTCTTTGTATTTAAGTCAGAGTCCTGCTCTTCGCTTTGTTAGATCATCTGCATCCGTCCCTGTTCATCCTGTCTATTTTCTATTCCATGTTAGCTCTGGTGAATCGCTGTGTGCCCCTCCTGCTTTCTTGTACTCCCTGAATCATCTTATCTAAGTTATGATTCTCCTTCATGGATTTGTATTTGATACTTTGCAATTGTGGATCATTTGTTGATACTTTTTAATTTGGATCTTTATTTGTTACTTTGTTATTTTCATCTGTTTTACTTAATTTTGGATTGATAATATTTAGCCTCTCGTTTACAGATAGGTGTTTCTGTTTTGGAATTTTAACTTGTCTTTATTAAACTTTATTTTTGTTCTTATTACCTTTTTTGCCTTATGTTTGCATTTGGGTCCTAAATCTTGAACTAAAGATAACAAGGAGTTACTGTTGAGGAGTTGATGGACCGGGGCAGTAGATCAATCTGCATGTGGGGAGAGTGAATCTCCTGCCGGAAGGTAAGAGTTGGAAGTTTGGCTGGTGAAATGAGAGTTGGGTCCTACAAGATACTCTGACCCTGTCTGCTAACTGCTTGTAGATCACCTGGAGGTATGGGTAGTTTATATCCCCAATGATCATCATAGCATTGTGCACCAGATAAGAAACCTGTGACCTGAACTGCACTGTCAAGCTGCCATAACAAGCTGTAATGTCATATCTAATGCAACTCACCAGTACAGCCCGGTAGAACCGCAGCCTGACCTCCTGCTCCACTCTCCATAGACCTCGAGTCCGTGTAGAAAGTACATACGCTGTTGGAGTTTGGAACACAGATGGTGTATGAACAAAATTTTGTCAGTATTCCCAACATTCAGCACAAGATATTTTTTGTCACACCACTCCACAAGGGCTGACGGACTGATACCCCTGTGTATTAGGCCTAGAATGGCTGAATCATCAGAGATTTAATGGTGTCATACCGACAGCAAGGGTATATCCCCACGAAAAGTCCCCATTCCCCTGTGGTGTAAAAGCAATCCCCCTCCCTGATTGAACGCCTCAAGAAATGTCCGAAAAAGTGTTTTTTGTAAAGAAAGCCCACCCTAGGGACTAAAATATGAACTCAGAATAAAATATGAGATATACAAGATAGATCTCCTTGGTCGATTATTATTTACCAAGATTGGACCAAATAGGACCAACAATTAAGAAGTAATGTAAAATTGTGCGATAGCTTATTGGGGAAATACTATACAATAATAATAATATTGATAACAACAATAATCATCATCATTAGCATCTTGTGATCAGTGGACATCGACCAGGTCCACAGCAGCAGATGCAATCACCATCCATGTGACCTTACAGGGCGAGAAAGCACAAAGACTCCAGGGAAGAAGTCAAGTTAGTAACATGCATTAATCCGTTAACATGCATTAATCCGTTAACATGTATTAATCAAGTAACATGCATTAAAGTGAGAGGGATGTATAAAGAGAGTTAGAAGGTAAATCTCAGTGCATCATGGGAGATCCCCTAGCAGTCTAAACCTATAGCAGCATAGCTAAGAGCTAGCTTATGCTAGCTTTAATTATAAACTTTATCATAAAGGAAAGTTTTAAACAAACTTTTAAATGTAGAGAGGGTCTCTTCCCCCGAACCAAGATTGGAAGACGGTTCCACAGGAGAAGAGCCTGATAGCTGAATGCTCTGGCTCCCATTCTACTTCTGGAGACTCTAGGGACTACAAGTAACCCTGCATGCTGGGAGCGCAGAGTTCTGATTGGATAACTTGGAACTATGAGCTCCTTCAGATACGTTGGTGCCTGACCGTTAAGGGCTTTGTAAGTGAGCAGAAGGATTTTGAATTGGATTCTAGATTTTACCAGGAACCAATGAAGGGAAGCTAATACAGGAGATATATGTTCTCTTAACCTGGTTCTGGTCAGCACACGTGCTGCAATGTTCTGGATCCGCTGGAGGGGCTTCAGAGACTTATTGGGACTACCTGCTAGTAGGGCATTACAGTAATCCAGCCTGGAAGTAACAAATGCATGAACTAACTTTTCTGCATCTTTTTGAGACAGAATATGTCTTATTCTAGAAATATTACGCAGATGAAAAAACGCAGTCCTAGAAATCTGTTTTATGTGGGAGTCAAAGGACATATCCAGATCAAAGATTACTCCCAGGTTCCTCACAGTGATGCTGGAGGCCAATGTCATACCATCCAGAGTAGATATATCATCAGATAAATTGTTTCTAAGGTGTTTTGGTCCCAGCACAATAACTTCAGTTTTATCGGAATTTAATAGTAAAAAGTTGCAGGTCATCTAAATCTTAATATCTTTGAGACACGCCTCAAATTGGATACGTGATTAGATTCACCTGGTTTCATTGATAAGTACAATTGTGTGTGATCTGCATAACAGTGAACGTGTATGGAGTGTTACCTGATAATGTTGCAAATATAATGTGAATAATATTGGCCCAAGCACAGATCCCTGGGGAACTCCGTTGTTAAACGCATTATACATCCATACTGGAGCTGGTTACAAATACAGTTTTCCTGTTAGCAGTAGTGGAGGGAATATCAACAAATACGAGAAAAAGGCACACAAATACATCAAAGAGCATCCATGAAGGAACCACAGCCTAATGGGATTCAACTTTATCGGATTGTACGGCATACAAGGGTTCTACACCAAATGTCAGCAAACAATTAAATTCAGTCGAAATACTAGACTAGGTCTTTGCAACAAAGCCAGAGACTACTGTCTCAGATCTTAACATACTTTTAATATTTCTTTACATGCTTTGCATATTCATCAATTTTAAGTTTAAGCCTATATTTTGAGAAAGAGTACCCAGCCGATGAAAACTGGAGGGCCGTGATTGGAAGAAGCGGTCTGCCTGATCTGAACCTAAATTATGCCTTGTTTTTGGACTTCTGTGCTAGTCATGGACTAAGCATAACAAACACCATGTTCGAGCAAAGGTGGCTCATAAGTTGTATCATCATATCTGCGGCCGTATGTCTTGGACACTCAGGTGAAGAGAGGAGCAGAGCTGTCCACCGATTACCAGATATTCATGAAATGGATCGGATAGCGAGGTAGGCTGCAGGACAGACCTGGTCTGCCCAAATGAGTTGTTGAAGTGAATTGGGAACATCTAGGGGAATCCCCTGTCTGTCAGGTCAGGTCACACCTCCAGAGAAACTTCCAACATATTCCTGGGGAGGTCGAGGACATGGTATCCGAGTAGGCCATGTTCAAGTCACCAATTGTGGAGTCAAGCACCAGCAGCTATGGCCAGACGGTTATGGTGCATGTCCTTGCGGCAACTTGTAAACCCACTGGTGGACTTTGAAAGTAGCTGTGAAGGTTGCTGTACAGCTAAAGGAGACCTTTTGGACTTTGTTAGCCAAGAGGTCTACTGAAGCAGCAGGCAGGTAGAGACCAGAAGAACTGCGATTTGGCAGTAGCCAGAGCTAATGAACTTGAGGAACTTCTGGACCGGGAAGCCACACCCTCTATGGTGGAGGCAGAGTTAGAGGACTTGGGGGAAGGCCCATCCATTTCCCTTGCAGACGTCACTGAGGTAGTTGTGAAGCCACACAGTGGCAGAGCGTCAGGGGTGAATGAGATTCACCCTGAGTTTCTGAAAGCTTTGGACATTGTTGGGTTGTCATGGTTACACGCATATTAATTCTGCATGGCAGGCAGGGACAGGGCCTGTGGAGTGGCAGACTGAGGTGGTGGTCACATTTTTTAAAAAGGTGGACTTGAGGTTGTGCTCCAATTATAGCGGTTCACACTTCTCAGCCTTGCTGGGAAAGTTTACTCCAGGATTCTGGAAAGGAGACTCCGACCATTGTTGAACCTTAATTTCATGAGGAACAGTGGACCAACTTTTTAATTTTGCAGGCTTGCTTAAGAGGTCATGGGAATATACCCATCCAGTCTACATGTGTTTTATTGAATTGGAGAAGGCTTATGACCATCTCCTTGGGGGATTCCTGTGGGGGTACTGCGGGAGTATGGGGTACCGGGGCCATTACTTCGGGACATATGGTCTCCATATAACCAACGTGAGAGTCGTGTTGGTATGCTCGGCAGAAAGTCAGACACCTTTTCAGTGAATGTTGGACTCAGCCAGGGTTGTCCCTTGTCTCCAATTCTATCCACGATATCCATGGACAGGATCACAAGGTGCAGTCAAGGTGAGGAGTTTATTTGGTTCGGGGAGCTTAGAATTGCATCTCTGCTGTTTGAAGTGGAAGTGGTCCTGTTGCGGTCATCAGCCAGTAACCTCCAGTGAGCTCTGGAGCGGTTTGCAACTGAGTGGGAAGCCGTCTGTATGAGAGACAGCACCTTCAAATCTGAGGCCATGGACTGTCCCCTTCGGGTTGTAAAGAGTTGGTGTCTTGTTCTTGAGCAATGGGTAAATGGACCGGGGGATGGACAGGCAGTTCGGCATCAGCAGTAATGCAGACGTTGTCTTTGTCTGTTATGGTGAATAAAGAGCTGAGTCGTAAGGCAAAGCTCTCAATTTACCGGTCCATCTACGTTCCAAACCCCAAATAAGGTCATGAGCTCTGGGTAATGACTTAAATAAGGATGTCAAGGATACACGCGGCAGAAATTAGTTTCCTTCGTAGGGAGGCTGGGCTCAGTCTTAGAGATAGGGTATGGAGCTCAGACATCCGGAAGGAGCTCGGCGTAGAGCCGCTGCTCCTTCGCTTCAAAAGAGCCACTGCTGTTTCCAAATTATTGAAAACTTATTAGTAATGGGGTTGTAGAAGTTATAACCAACAAATTAAAATAAACCTAGATCAATTGAAACCAGCCCCACTGAGTTAGTTTTGTTATAAATTATTTTTG
This sequence comes from Lophius americanus, assembly GCA_037951165.1. Lineage (NCBI taxonomy): Eukaryota > Metazoa > Chordata > Actinopteri > Lophiiformes > Lophiidae > Lophius > Lophius americanus. The sequence continues at coordinate 7,799,271 of JBBDHG010000099.1, forward strand.
TAATCTACAGTACAAAATTTGTGAAAAACATTTCTGTGAAAATTCCATCTGTCCTTTGCAAATGTTCAAACTGGTTAAACTATGAATTTTTAAGAGCTCCCGACAATGTTGGAGGGGTCTAGCAGTAAATATGGAGTAGGACAAAGCTTCTTTGGGCACTACAGTTCCTTGGAAATGGCAATGCTGAATTAAAAGAAATTGCAAAAAGTCATTACATACATTGTAACCATTAGCTGTAATTAATTATAGGGTCCATATCTCCTGAATACTAATTCCCATGAAGAGCAGAGTGAAGGAAAAATATTCCATATTATCTGAGGAAACATAGGAAGTCTATATATTAATGACTTGGGAAACATAATGGCTTTCAGTGAAGTATGGGCTCTTATATTGACCACTGATGATGTTTCAAAGGAAATGCTTCCCCTAACCCCAGACGCTTTAATAATGTCCAAATAGATATGAAATTTATTAGAAGATTCTAGTAATTTAACTTAATTTTAAGTTTCTGCTGCATAGTCTACAATTTGCATATATTACGTGAAAGTGAGTGCATTTCTGATAAAACACATATTGAGCAAGAGGCTAGAAAGCTTAGTTCTGTGGGAGAGCCTGGGGAAATATTCAGCGAGAAAGGGATAAGGATTAACTGGCTTGTATTTCCAGAGAAGAGTTAGTAGAAGTACAGTCGGCCCTAATTTTTACATTTTCCAATAATTAACCCTGAGCAGAGGAATCCGACTGTCGTCATCATCAAAGCTTCTGTCTACATCCGTCACTGCTGTTATTTTATGTAGCAGGGCAAAGACTGATGAGCTGCAGTAATGTTCATCAAGCTGTTTACTAGCCTCATGGATCTCATTCATCCCAGTTACTGATTTAGTAATTTAATTTATGAAGCATATGAGTGGGTAAAGACTACCATTGCCCCATGGGCTTTTAATTTAAATTTGCTTATAATAGCCAAAATACATGATCTATTTCTGCTGTTTATCCCCAGCTCATCCTGCCAAAGTGTCATTGGACAATGACGCTCAACTCCATAGGTGACCTCATGCAGGCATGAAGTACATTGAATATTGCAGCAGCAATATATGCCCATTATGTATAATAGGATGCAGGGATGTCTCTGCATATCCTAAAGCTCTACAAGTAATATTGTTCCTATGGTTGAATATTGATGATAAAAAACATCACCTTTTCCCTGATTTCTATGAACCTCAGTACCTTGATCCATGAGCATACAAAGCACAGTCAGGTACCCTCAGTGGACTGAAAGACACACACTTGTTTTTTGCCTGATTTAAATCTCTACCAATAAACTTGTGCATTGTGGAAATCCAATGGAATGTGTATATTTCATCTGTCCCATGTGTGGATTTAAAGAGTAGCTCAATGATAACATTCTTCTCAAGTCATTTAAGATTATATTTAAAACAACACAAGATTGTATCTATTCAAGAACTATCACTACTGTACTAATTTATACTCCTCTTGTTATTTTGCTATGAGGAAGAAAAATAAAATATTTGTATATATAAAATATTAGGAGTTACTACTGTCTTTTAATGCCAATTTATGTCCCAGGATTATAGATGCTTAGAAAGAAAGAATCCTTTATTAGTCACATAGTCATACAGTACAACATAGTGAAATTACTTCTCTGCATTTGACCCATCCCTGAGGGAGCAGTGGGTGGCCCCTCGTGGAGCACCCGGGGAGCTAAGGATTCAGGGTCTTGCTCAAGGACCCTACGACAAGTAGACCCTGGTGGGATTTGAACCGGCTACCTTCCGATCTTCTGATTGGGAGACGGCCGCTCTACCCACTGAGCCACAGCCGCCCCAAGCTTCAAACAATGTTTAGAAATATTGATCTCAGTAAAACTCGAGAAGCCCGAACAGCATCTCCCTGAAGGATATGTCTCGTATCAATGGGACCATATTAAAAGTAAAACAGTTTAAAAATTATCTGCTGCAGGAGAGCTAATATTATCACTTCATATGTGGACATTATTGAACTTACAAATCCATTAGGCACAGCTAGAAAGATACAAAGCTTGTGGATCTTTGCAGTATATTGGTTTCTTGACAATATTCCCAGTTAGTATAGTTCCAGCTTAGATGTCAAACAATTAGATTTGCTGCGTAGAGTTTCTGACCTGCAGAAGTATTATTATGGTATGGTTCTGTCACGTTTGCGGAAATACTTATAGACTATAAAGCAGGATTGCATTTTCATTGAAACACTTGGTTGGTGCATCAAGGGGACTGTGTTCTATGTAGCAGCCAAAAATGTGGCGCCTCATGGTCTTGCAGGTATTGTAAAGTCTTTCAGAGGAACTTATGTCCTAATATGAAAGAGTTGTGCCTATTGACTTGGCCTTTTGTATTCAAAAAATAATTAATTTGAAACATTTCACTCTTGAATTTCACCCCTCCATTCTCAGCTAGGAGTTCCAGTTAAATGTTGTTAAAAGGACTTTAGAAATCAAAGAATATCATCCTCACAGTGCTACAGGTCATGTCCAGATGGTTTTAAGTCCTATGGAGAAGATGAATAATTCTGCTTCTCCAGAGTCTTCTCCAGAGTCTTCATTATTTGAGAGGTCAGAGCAACAGGCCTGTAGTCATTCAGTGTGCTTGGACGTCCCTTCTTTGGAACAGGAACCAAGCAAAATGTTTTTCGAGATCACGGAAACCAGACCCAACCTTATGTTCATGCTGAAGATGTACTGTAGGACCCCATATAGCTGCTCCCTATTAGTTTAGGGACCTCAATTCAATCTGGGCCTGCTGCTTCACCTTTCTTCAGTTTTTTTAGTTTCACCTTGACAGTGGTTCTGAGTATTTCATCTTTGTACCAAACAGTAGTCAGGGTAGCATATGCTAGTACATGGAGGGCAGTTTGACCCTCCAAGAATTTGCCTCCATCACTGACTCACCATCACACCGCTCATGCTGAATGATGTTGCAGGCAGCTGTGTGGTCACAGGTCCCATTAGAATACGTTGGGCAGTCATGACACCCTCATGGAGTCTGTTTCTGACAGTTTGGTAAAAAACAAACACAACAGTAGCCACTGGAGGTCATTTTGTAGGACTCTGGCAGTTCTCCTCCTGGGTTGTTGTCTGTCTATAGTTTTGTCCAGCTCTCCTAGTGTCACCTTTGCGGAAATACTTATAGACTATAAAGCAGGATTGCATTTTCATTGAAACACTTGGTTGGTGCATCAAGGGGACTGTGTTCTATGTAGCAGCCAAAAATGTGGCGCGTCAAGGTCTTGCAGGTATTGTAAAGTCTTTCAGAGGAACTTATGTCCTAATATGAAAGAGTTGTGCCTATTGACTTGGCCTTTTGTATTCAAAAAATAATTAATTTGAAACATTTCACTCTTGAATATCTAAACACCAAAATATGAGCATTTTTTCAGACAGCACTCTAATAAGCTTAAAAAGCCGCAATTAATCACAAAGTATTTTGCTGCCAAACTAAGCATTTCTGGGAATGGGCATGCAAATGCCACTTTTCTGAGGATACAATCACTCATGGAGCAATGGTGGCTCAGTTGGTAGAGCGGTTTTTCACTTTTTTGAAGGTTGTTGTTTCCATCGCAGGCCCCTCAAGGCCACATGTCAAAGTGTGTTTGAGCAAGAACCAAAGATGACCAATGTTCCATTGGTCACTAAATAATGTCATGAATGGTGACTGCTTCTGATAACGCCTAATGGGACTTTGCATTACTCTATGAACGTTTGAATTTGTGACTGAGTGAATGCTGGCTCGATGTTTAAGTGGTCAAGAGTGGTCAAGCAGATCAGAAAGCACAATATAAGTAGAGTCCATTTCAGATTTTTGATAGGGAGTAACGTGCCTGAAGGAGATGGGAAAGCCTCAAGTATGACCTCTGTCAAAGTTGCTATGATATAATGATTTCCAATGACTGCCAAAATTCAGTAGGATTGAACATATACTCTTTGTGAACAACTCTGCTTCCTTTCTTTGCAGGATCTACGAATAGGCCTATTGGTACACTGAGTATTTATGACAATTTGAGCTGATAATCCTAATGAAAAGGATTTTTCAGTGATAGCAGAAGCACTTATGTGCAATTCTTAGGTTATCATAATTTGCAAAAGTGAGGGGATGTTGATAATTCTGAAAAAGTAGCAACTGAGCCTTTTAACTTCAAAATTGTATTATGTTTATCACATAATTTTTCCCCAAAACACATGAGTAAATTGAAAAAGTTAAAATATAGTGAAGGACTAGCCGCATCATTGGTGAGTTCTGGGCAGCAGATATAGTAACATTATAACCTGTTATCAGGGGCGTATAAGATTATTTATTATGTAACACACAAATTGAAAGTTTTTTCCTATATATCATCACCTGAAAGAATGAACACTGAGGGATTATAATAAATTATGTTTGTGACTCTCATAGACTGACTGTGTCCCAATGTTCCTTATATATCAGACACACATTGAAATATATTTAACACAACAGTTGTCTCTTCATGCCTTCAGCTGGTGCAGACTGATGAACCAGACATTAGTGACATATCAGTCACTCACCTCTCACTCAATTCCAATTGAACAGATTCTTCTGCCCAGAGAAGGTTGCATTTGTGCTCGAGGGTAACACGATTTTCCCACACATCTTGTTTTGCTTTCTGAACTTACTTACACTCTGCATCTCAGTTACCCAGAAGAGATAACCAACACATTTGACTTTACCCAGAAAGTCTTAAGTGTTGTGTCTAAAAATGACCTTTTGGCAGTGGAGTAATCTTAAGGGTGTTTAGGGACTACAGTTTTTTGCATAAAATGGTAATATTTTAAGCGGTTTGGTCTTTCTTCATATAACAGTTCCAGAGTGTAGCCTTTTAAAAATGCAACTGATACTGTCATTGTAAAATGGGCAAAATGCAATTGCTATTAGAACTGTGGCAACATGGTCCCGGATTTTCATATGTGGACAGAACAGCAGAAACAATGATGGTTTATCTTGTTTTTCATGCGGGCGTGTGATGTCACTATGTGGTGTTGGTTTAGAAGGTAAAACAGCCAAAAACCAGCGGAGGTTTGATACCATTATGTCCTGCCAGACCTATCTGACCATCAGTTCCTGTACCGTCTGTGGTTCTACTTGGTTGTGCCTGATAATAAGATAAGATAAGAAGATACTTTGTTCATCCCACACAGGGAAATTCCAGTGTTACAGCAGCAACAAATTAAATGAGAGAGACAAGCGAAATACAGGTAAGAAAGAGACACAAGAAATATACATGAAGGGGTAAAACTAGAGTTTAAAAATACACTGCCAGTGTTAGCCAAACTATACAGAGAGTGTTTATTAATACACTGAGCATTAATATTAGTGCAGTAGTACAGGTGAAATGTGCATTAATACAGGTGACATGTTAGGGTGAAGGAATGATCTTGTGGTGTTGATGAAAGCGTTGGGGGACCTGTTATGACTGTGAAGGTGACATTTTGTAAAGTTTGAGAGCAGTGGGTAAAAAAGACCAAATGTGTCTTTGAGTAGAACAGCTGGGAATCAATAGTCTCTCACTGAATATGCTGCTGTAGCTGTTCACAATCTGAAACACTGGATGAGAGGGGTGATCCATGATATCCAGAAGTTTGGACATTATTCTCCACTCAGCTACAGCTTTCGGGGGACCAGGCCAACCAGCTGGACAGATTCAGCATTTTCAACAGTTTTGTCTATCCTTTGGACATCAGCAGCATGAAGACTGTTTCCCCAGAACACCCGAAGTAAAAAAGAGCACAGGCCACTGCTGACTGGTAGAAAATGTTCAGGATGGTTGTGGACACGTTGAAGGACCTGAGCTTCCTGAGGAAGTAATGACAGCTGAGGCCTCTCTTGTAGATGTGTTGAGTGTTGAGTGTTCAGTCCAGTTTATTGTCGAGGTAAACTACCAGGTATTTATAGGACTATACCATGTCCACATTGAATTGAGACTGGTATAGTCTCCAATGACACCCCTATACTCTGTTTCGTCCCCTTTCTCACACATCCAACAATCTCGGTGTCATCAGAGTAACTTTGTAGATGGCATGAGTTGGTGTTGAATTTGAAATCTGTTGTGTAGAGTGTAAATAAGAATAGAGCAAGGACAGTCCCCTCCGGGGGGGCTCAAAGGTTGCTGACCGCCTGGTCTGACACACTGCTCTGATGGCTCAAATATTGGGGTCGAGCAGTGAGGTGGTCTGTTACCCAGGTCAAGGGTAAATGGGAAGTGTCCCCCTCCATTCTCAGCTAGGAGTTCCAGTTAAATGTTGTTAAAAGGACTTTAGAAATCAAAGAATATCATCCTCACAGTGCTACAGGTCGTGTCCAGATGGTTGTAAGTCCTATGGAGAAGATGAATAATTCTGCTTCTCCAGGGTCTTCTCCAGAGTCTTCATTATTTGAGAGGTCAGAGCAACAGGCTCTGACCCTGGTGCCCATTAGCAATGATTAAGTTTCAGAGAATTAAAAACCATCAATAATCCCCCTCTATCACCATTAGCTATTTCTCAAACTGTCAGCTGTTGAAACATCCATCCAGACACAAACAAAAATATATGCATTATCCTGTTTATTTTTTTCATTATCATTTACCCATATTTATCCTGTTTTGTTTAGTGTGTAGTTGAATAAACATATTCATATTTAATCATAACAGGTGTCCTGTCTTTCCTTCTGGAACAGAAATGAGAGTACTTTGTAAAAGAGTTCATGACTTTCAGATGTGTGATTTTTAAGTTTAATCAAATTAAGAATTGATTAAATCTAAGTTTCATAATTTCCCAAATTAACTTTTGGTTGTGTTCCTATTCAATTATTTTCGAGGTAAAAATATAGATAAACCGCTTCAATTGACAGAGCTACTGTTGCACAAATTGCAGAAAGAGATATTGCTGGTTGTGACACAAAAGTTTCAGAACAGGACTTCTCCCTGGTGCTCCCCAATTGCCCCGAACTATAGCTCATTGTGGACGAAGAAATATAGAATGAGTGGGGTTAGATGCATAAAACAAAGTCAAAGGGACCATAAGAACACAGACGAGAAGAAAGAAAAATTTATCAGAAGCCGGTGACAAATGGGGAGGTTTGCATCTGAAAGGGCATCTGGCGTAAAACCTATGCCAAATCAATCTGCGGAACACACCCACATTGACAATCGTCAATGAGGGTATCAAGTGTATGAACAAGAAAGACTCCTGTGCTTCAAGGTGCCCACATTAAGTGATTGAAGCAAGTAAAAGTGACTAAGTGTAATTGTCGACGTAGGCCAAAAAGATGCAACCTGATCATCCATATTCAACATCAGCAGTTCAGCAGTCTGACAGCTTCTGGGATGAAGATCTGGTGGTTCTGCTTATAATGGGAAATTAACCCCAAACATACTATGGGATACGTTTACCTACCCCTGAGAAATAGCACCAATTAGAAAAGCAAAAGAAATTAAATTAATTCCACTTGAAAATAACCCTAAAAGAATGACCAGATTAACCAGAATTACTATTTTCTTTACTAATAACTAGGAAGAAAACACATAAAAATCAGGTTTCACAATTAATATATAACAAATTAGATCATGGAAAAAATCTGGTTCATGTTCTGGTTGAAGTTATATTCAAATATATTATAGAGCTTGTTAACTCAACCAGCACAAAACAGTAAAGAAAATATAATATTTTTTTAAACTTATTTGATCTGTCAAGCCTTTGTGTTCCTTTCTCCCTCTGTGTCTGTCCTGTGATTGGTCATCATGCTCACCTGTTTTTCCCCTTCAGTTTTGTCTCATTGTCTCGTTACGTCCGTGTATAAAGTCTGTCCTTACCTTCCCTTCTGTGCCAGTTCGTTGAATGATGTTCCTCGTGTCGTCACGCGTCCCAGCCTTTCCCAGTGTGTCGTAAGTTATCTCTAATGTTTTTGTTCCTGTTTTTTCTTCATGCCCTTTTGGTTTAAGAATAAATATTTTTGCACCTGCTCTACTGCGTATTGTGTCTGCATTTGGGTCCGAGCAAAACCCCAGAAGATTTCCTAACAAGATCTGCTCTGCATTGGACAAAATAAATGACTATCTTCACGGATCAAAAATAATACAAACGTCAGTAAAAAAAAGTTAAAAACTAATAAGATTCCATGTGGTACAACGACTGTCAATCAATATCGGATCCTGGTGCTATTAAAATCATTTAATTGGAATGAGGTCATTATCCCTGTTATCCCAACAGAAGGAATGATGAATGGGCTTAGTGGATCATACAGACTAATTTAAATTCTAAAGTGTCAAGATTACAAACTAGACCAATGCTGTCATCCCCGACAGGCAGGGAATATCCCAGAAAAGTCCCCAATCCCCTTCATTGTACAAGCAATCCTCCGGATTAAACTACGACTACTGTTCTCAGCCATTTGTCCAACTTAGTCCAAATTTGGTGCATATGAATCAACTTGAGGAGATCTATCTTCCATAGTATTTTGAGTTTTATTTTGATATTTCATATTTTTCAAACAGTTTTTAGGGCATTACTTCCCAACCGTTGGTCCGATTTAGTCCAAATTTGGTGCAGGTGGATAAACTCAAGGAGATTTTACTTGTAAGTATCATATTTTACTCTGATAGTTCATGTTTTGCTCCGTTTGAGGAGATTTTTTACAAAAAATGCTGTGGCCATAACTTAAATGCCTCTACAACAATGGGGATTTGGGACTTGGAATATGCCGTTGCTGTCGGGGATAACAGCATAGGTCTACCAGATGCTTAAAAGGTTTCTGATTATGTAAGCTCTGAATATTTGTATATGTATATAACCCTAACCCTGCTTGGAGCTTGGTTTTGGGTTTTTGCATTTCCCCTTAACAGCATTTCATCCACAGTTCCTCATAGTTTAAACTGTCAGGCAGCATGAATTTTGGGTGCATTTTTGATAGGATGTGGCAGATTCTCAAACCATCTAATCTATGCGTTGCTCACTAGCAGCCCCCGCGGAAGGTGTTCATTAAGCAATGGTAAAACAAGATTGACCAACATTCAATTGTTGCACTATTACGGCGAAATAAAATATAGTACAATATAAGAATATAAGAAACCGTTATAATAACTTACCTTGAAATTTGATAAAATGTAGCCAATATCAAATCTTAGGTAGAACATCTTAGTCACAGAGAAACACGGTGAACACTTCCACACTGTTGGTAACAGTCCTTAAAACTGTCAGTACAGTTATTCCAGAAGATATTCCAGGTTTAGTATGTAGTTACAGTAAGCCTTGTTTGACTTTGCTACAAACTGTTACCATTAACAACCCAATTATTTATATCTTATCTTTTATATGGTGTGTGTGAGTATGTGTGTGTGCAATTGTGTATAATTGTGTGTGTATCTAACCCTAACCCTAAATCATACTCATCTGATCGTGTGTTTTATCATACTCATCTGATCGTACAATTGCTGTCCTTGACCTATGCTTTACGTTCATTTCATTCCAAATCTACAATATGCCAGCTTTTGCCAAATTCCAGGAGAAAGGAGAAACATACTGATTCCATACAGTAAGGTTCACAGACTTGTTAAAGTAACAATAAGCAAAAAAATAATGGCATGGTATACTGCTGACATTATGGTCATTAAGGGAGGCCATTTGTTTAATTGCATAAATTAGTTAGTCCATGTTCATTGGAAGAAAAGAAAGGTGTTCTGTTTTTTTCACAAGGCCAAAAACCAAAGCAGAGTAATGATTACTTAAACAAAGAAAATAGTTTAAATGGCACATTCCACTTGTTTATAAGCAGGCCAGTGTAAGTTTTTCTCCAAGTCAATATTATGACTGTGTGCATATTGATCAGAATGTATATGTCTCATGACAAGATAAGGCATCACAAACATCAATATTTTTTTTTTTGAAAAACCGATATATATATAGAGGTACATCCGTTTATGACAGGGATCTCAAACTGAAATTGGCTTAGGGTCGCTGATGGTATTGTCATTTCATGGGAGGGCCATGTCAACATTCAAATATGAGAAAAAACAGTTTTCAATATTTCTTAACATTAATTATATTTGTATTATTAATAATTTCCTTATATTTACAGAAGAAAAAAAAGCAAACAGCAGTTACTATGCATTTTTATATACATTGTACTCAACATTTACTGCAGATGTTTTTTACTTTATTTAACACTAAATAAAAAATAAATAACTTGGCGAAACATTGCACTGAACTAACAAATGAAATCCCTGTCCCTTGTCAATCAGTCCCCAATCAACCTCAGAGAGCCTTGGAGGATCTGTGTGAAAAATGTCCGAAAATATACAAATCCAGGTATGCAAAGCTTGTCATGTGATTCCCAAAAGATTGGAGGCTGTAATCAGTGCCCAAGCTGCTTCAACTTCAAGTATTGAGTAAAGGGTCCGAAAACTTGTCAATGTGATAGTTCACATCGTTTCCCATAGTTTTGCAAAAATGGCAGTTTTTTTCAATTTATTATAATATGGTATGGAATGTAGACTATGAAATAAGTGAAAAGTTCTGATTAACTTAATGTATTGTATTTAGTCTGTAATCTTGTTTACAAACAATCAAATGGACCTGCCTAAAAACATGATCTCCTTGGTAGAGGTAATCAGATACAGTTCATGCTACCCAGCCCTGCCTACGCAAACACAGACATACATACAGACACTTACACACACAAAAACAGCCTGAGCTTTTTGCATGTGAGATAAATAGCTCAACACTGCTCCTGGACCTCATCAAAGAGATCAGAATCTAAAATTCTCTGTTGCTATATGTCTTATCAGCAGCCTCTATTAGCGTGCCTCATTATCCTCCCCGACTGGCATTCAGACAGAGGTAGAAAGATACAAGCCATTTTCAGATCTTCCACATCTCACAACTACTTACTTGCAATGCACATGTCCGCTACCTAAATTGAAGAATGTAAGGAGAAGTGTGTTTTTACAAAGCTATGTTTATCCAATGAATTATATATACTATATTGAATTATTATATTTTTATAAGATTCTATTTATCATTTCCCAGAAAAGTTGTGGACTTTATTGAATTTTCATCACCTCTGCTGCCTCTGCATCAACGTCTGCTGCCGCAAATCCTTCATGTAATCGCGATAACTCAAAAACTACATCATCAATCATTTTCAAATTTAAACCCACATAGACCTTAGTGCGAGAAAGAACTGGGTTTTTTTTGATGAAGGTTGGGTTGTATATTTCTGACAGATTTTTTTCCAAACCTGGTGTATAAGGTTCAACTCGAGATCTTATCTTGTATACATTGTGATTAAGCTTTTCTGATATAAAATCCTAATCATTGGTTCAATTTAGTCCAAATTTGGTGCGAAGAATCGCTGTAAGGAGATTTACAATATATTGTAAATATGTATTTAACTGTAGTAGTTATATACTATAATATATCTAGTCTATTTTATATTTTTAGTCACTATGAGAGCCTTTTGTTATGAAAAACAATTTTTTCCACACAGAACTCGAAAAAAATATTTCATGGATCTTTTTCGAATTTCATACCTAAATAGACTTATGTAGCGATTTATCTACTTTTTATCTCGAAAATAATTGAAAAGGGGCACCACCCAAAGTTAATTTGCAAATTATGAATTATGAATTCTAGAATTGATCAATTCTTAATTTCATTAAACTTAAAATTCAAGTCATGAACTCTTCTACAAAGTACTCTCATTTCTATTCAAGAAAGAAAGACAGGACACCTGTTATGCATAAGTATGAATATATTTATTCAAATGCATACTAAACAAAACAGGATATATATTCATAACTGATAATTAAGTGGATAAACAGGTTAATGTATATACAGATATGTGCGTGTGTGTGGGTGTGGGTGTGGGAGTGGGTTTGTGGGCTTATGGTTCAAAAGCTGGGAGTTTGGGAAATAAAAAATGATGATAGAGAGGGATTATTGACGGTATTTAATTCTCTGGAACTTAATCATTGATAAAGGCACGATAAAATTGAATACAACTTAGATTTTTTGCATCAACCCCAGAAAATGAATGAGAATGATAGAACGATCTTAGTGGTGCTGGTCAACAATCACATCTGTGGATCGGGTGCTGCAGTCGATCAGGCATTTTCCTCTCGCTGGACGAAAGGCAACTTCTCAAGGTTACGTGAAGACTCCTCTTTACGGGACCCTGTCGTCGCTGCTGTATGGAGACTAATAGCTGCTGCGCACACACGTCCGGCTGGAATAGGGATGGACCTGGCACCGATCGCTCTTGTTGCCGGATAAAAAAATGGGAGCAAAGACTTTGTTCCAGCGTGCAAACTGATTTCCAGGGAGAGTCGCAGGCCTCACGAAACTCCTGATGGAAATTGACCAATGCAGCTAACAGTCTTGTAAGTAAAGGGATTACAAATTGACTCTTAGGAGCAGATTCATACAGAAGTAAAAAAAAGTTTGCATTCTGTTACTGAGCTCGGGGTTCTGAGGCTCAGTAAAACATCAGTTCAGAATACGAAGTATAACTGAACGGCGAAAAATCAATGAAAGTCGTATGAAGTATGGAAGTAAAAAAAGTATGGAAGTAAAAAAATAAGTAAAGTGGAAAAGGTCAAAAAGAAGTAGCATAAGCCACACGGCTTCATCCCCTTTTATAACCGTACGGGGGTCCCAGTAACTTATTTGCATGAAGGGATGAGCAGAGAATCAGGTTTCTCTTTGTATAATGAAAATAGGGTGGACAGGGGTAGCGATAAAAATACAGGCGTGATTGTAACGTTAGAATAGTAAAACCACTCTCTCTCTCATCATGGCCAAAGAGTGATCAAACTCATGAGGGATATATATACGTATGTAAATACCATGTATTCTATATGATGTGTTCATGTAAAACAATAATCAAAATATAAACAAGTCTAGCTTAACTACAAGGACATCTGCGTCAATAAGGCATATCCATTAGATTCGTAACAGACAGCATCAGTACATGTGAAACAATCCATCTTATTGAACAGGATAAGACATACATGTTCAAATATTTGACAGTAGAATATTTGACATTAGAAAAAGGAAAAACAATTTTCGAAGTGATGTTTCTATTAATGACTGCTAGAGTCATTAATTCTGATTTTCTAGCTGTATACATTATGACATCAATAAGCCTGTCCTTCTCTTGATGTGATAAAAACCAGAGTTGGAGATGTCTCGCTACACTTAAGTACGAGGATCGTTTCAGTTATATGGTACACAAAAGAGATAATATTATGACAATGTTGATATCATTATCATAATTATAGAATTATTCAGAGCGTGGTGTCAGAGCTGCAAGGTGCTCACTCAAAGTCCCTCCTCATCATCTCTGATAATTTTAATCATGCCTCCCTTTCCCCCACTCTCCTAATTTATACTCAGTATATAACATGCCGCACCAGGAACAATAAGACATTGGACCTTATGTATGCCAACACCGAGTGGGCATACAACCCAAGAAAAAGCTCAAAATCGACAAGTCCAGTTGCAGCTTGAAATACGAAAGCTGGAAATTGAGGCCGATACAGCTGTGCGTCTGAGCGAACTGGAACACCAGTCTCAACGGGAGACATGCACGCTAGTTGCTCCTGCTGATTCACCAGGTATGGCTTCATCCTCCACCACGTTACACCTATAGGTTCGTTTGATATTAGTAGACACATTGCATTAGTTCCAACCTTTCGAGAGACCGAAGTGGACAACTATTTTAGTTCTTTAGTGGCATCTTCAAATCTTTCTGGGAAAAAAGTCTTTTGTGAGGGGAAAATCTGATTAGCTAATATAGTCATCTGCAATTTATCCCGAGGGATTTAAACATCACCAGATAATTGCCGTTCAGACTTATGGTGCGGCTGTATTTACCTTGATGAAATACATTCTGGGTCAGCATCATAACGCTCACATTTCTATGATGTCTGTACTGTGTGAAGATTTTGACGACCTCCGGGTGATCTGAGGCTTGAAAAATCACGTCGTCCAGAATCATCAAGTGGCTTTGATGTTGAGGAAAAATGTTGTCATCTTCGAAATGACTCAGGCAGGCCTTAGATGAATTTAATCTTAAGCCTATTCATCCTTTGTCGCTCAGCATACATGGGTTGAAAAGACGTATAACAATGTTTATATACAATGTTTTCAGGTGTTTTGCTCATGACATGATTACCATTACCTCTCATTACAATCACACGCAGACCATAAACAGATATCTGTCATCTCTGCTGTGTAGCAGCGTTTAGCTCCTCGAAGGGGGTCTTTGTACACGGGGAGGTGTCGTGGGGCTGAAAGCACTGTGGACAACCGTGATAGAAAGGTCCGAAAAACTCCCAAGCTTTCTTGAAGCTATACATCTCTACAAAGCCATCCACAAAAAAGCGTCCAATCTGTGTCTCCCCCTTGTTTAGTGTGTGCTGGATGAAAACCCCCGTCACACGCGATTCCAACTCTAACCACTGGATGAAAGCTTTTGAGTAATTTTTGCATTGATGTCTGTAGTCATCAGGTTGCCGTATGGTGAGGGTATTAGGGTGCAGGAAATTGGCAAGAAACACTTTCAAACAAGCCTAGGCTATAGTGACGCTTCTGAACGGATCGAAGGCTGTGTTCGTGAGGAATTGATTTCGGAAGCGAATACACGCCTCAACGAGAATGTCGACGTCATTTTTACAGTAGCGCATAGCTTTGGTTTTGAAGTTAAAGGTTCCCTGACTCACTTCCCTACGACTTACCAGTTGTAAAACTCTCCCTGTTCGCTTGAGGTCATGCGTTCTACACTGTAGTCTTACGGTTTTGTGTTACTAAAACCGTAGGGGGTTTGTTCATTCAGGCCTGCGAGACGCTGAAACTCCCACCAACTTTCAGAGGCCCGGTAGTAAATAAATTCAGGGTGAATGAGATTAGCTAAAGCGATGGCAAAAGAGAGTTGGTTGTCGGTATTGTCTACCACGTACAGGTGGCGTCTTTTCTTGTTGATAATTTCAATGTCTAAAATCTTTTCCGCGATGGCCGCTTACCGCCCCCGCTAGGATTACGTACACCCTGTACAATGAACTGCAGGTTTGCATCGGACAAAGCAACTTGGTTGGATTGTACGAACTCCAGCTGTATCAAATCACCGTGTCTTGCCGAGGAAATGACGATCTGCGCCACCTGGTCAGAGGTCGCCATAACATTACTATAATATGATGGAAAATCAGGCACATCATCTGGTGGGGGAATGTTTAAGAGAAGTCTTACCTCTTGATGGTTATAGCGGGTATGTGATACTGTCATGACATTAGATTGATTGATTGGGGAAGCTGAAGAGGTGAAGGGCACAGGATCATTTCTCCACCTTGTAATATGTGTTATTGTGAGGTAAGTGAAAACAGTTTGGGTCTTCCTTTGACCGCTGAGGGTAATTTTGACAGGTGTGTGTGGGTGATAAATTGATGTGCCGGTGTGCTAACTGTGGTTTTCTGCATCACTGTATACTTTATTTTCTGCAACAAGATCTGAGTCATCTACGAGCAAATCATCAACATCAACTGTTTCTTCCCAATATTGCCCTTGAATTCCAGTCAATTATATATATTATATTATATATAGCTTCCTGAAAATTATTTGGTATTGTAACATTGATTTGATCAACAAAAGACTAATTTGACTCCATATTACTGATAGAATAACTCATCATTAATGAAAAAATCATGTTTGTGATGGAGATAAGCATTTGGACATTTTCAACGAGAATGATTAAACAACGCCTGAGATGGTTGCGGTCGCTTGTCCTCCACCGTCGGGTTGAACGGCTGGATGAATGAAGCTCAGACGAATACAACTTCTCCCTCCGGCGTAGGTCTGTGGTGACAGTAAAAAAAAACTACCTTTCTGCATTAGAATTCTGGATGCGGTGTGTGTGTGTGTGTGTGTGTGTGTGTGTGTGTGTGTGTGTGTGTGTGTGTGTGTGTGTGTGTGTGTGTGTGTGTGTGTGTGTGTGTGTGTGTGTGTGTGTGTGTGTGTTTGTGTGTGTGTTTGTGTGTGTGTGTTTAATGATAATCACCTTGGATCTTTTTCCCCCACCTCTCTCTCATCAGATGAAGCGAGGTGAAAAATAACTTTAACTAATTTTATCATTTTATAATTATAAATATTATTTTCAATTTTTATTAGAAAGAAAGAAAACCTTTATTAGTCACATAGTCACAAACATGAAGAAGATAACGCAGTTACTTTTCTCACATTTTGTGGGTATACTTTTTTAGTTTTTACTTTATTTTAAAATAACTGTATTCATTCATAAAAATAAAAAAAACAGTCATGCAATGGAATTGGATGGGTGGGGGTTTGGGGGTAAGAATGCTTATTACATGTTGCAGGCAGAGATCACGGGCCCAGTCTTGCATGAGGTGTTGTAGAGAGGATCTGCAGTTGTTTCTCATACTATTTCTTTCATTCACAATTCTTCAGATGACACAGACTTGTGATTTGCAGGCAGAGTTGGTCGGGAGAGACTTACCATTTGTGGCAATGAGCGAGACGCTGCAAGCCCATCTCATCCTCTCCCTCATTTACATATCGTCAAATGACACACCACCCTCCACAAAAAATAAGAAGAAGATGGCTGACTCTCACCAGAACAGGAATAGACCCCCTATCAGTCTGTGTAGTTGTCTCAGGTCCGAGTGCTGGATGCCGATTTCTATAGTGCCGGCCACAATTTTTTATAGTGAGCTGTCGAATTATCAGTAATTCATGTTGGTAAGACACCTGTGAATACAATGTGGTTTTGTTCAGCAGTAAAATCCCACTCTCCCTGTCGGTCAACAGGTCGTCGAGGGAGTACATTTCGGTCGGAAGAGAGAGTGATATTTTTGAGTTTAATTGGGCAGTTTTTTGATAAGAGGGCTAAGACAGTCGAGACATCACATACTCAAGGTAATGCTTTGTCTCACCCCCAAGAATCTTACACTTCTAACATGCTAGAAAGATGTGTGTGTGTCTGGGTTGAATAAGAAGAATGAGCAGTTGCTATGTGTGCGTGTGGATGGTTGTGTGTGCATGTACAGTTGCGTGCGTGCGTGTGTATGTGTGTGTACGTGCGTGTTTATGGAGGTGTGCTTGTGTGTATTGGATGTGTGTCCAAAAGGTATCCTTATTCATTTTTTACCTTTTAGTTCTACATCACAGGGAGGTGGCTCACAGTACAACAAAAACAGTGTTCAAACACCAGTGAGTTAACCCTTCCTAGCCTGAGCCCAGAGGTTTAAACTCTATTTGCACACCCATTGCCGGCAGATTCAAATATTTGAAAAAAATATATAAACGTGAGTATGTATGTGTGTGTATGGATGTGTGTGGATATTTCATTTTGTATGGATGTGAGGCATCTGTGTGTTTTTTTCTTTCTGCCCATTTCTCCTTGTCATCTCATTCAACTATTTGAAATAAGACGTTTATAATAAATAATAATAATACATTTAATTTATAACGCGCTTTATGTTTGGAAACGCACTTTATATAACCTTTACCCATGTCCCAACCGTCTCTCCTATATATTATATCTCCGACAGGTACATATCGATGGCTCCGACTGTCAAGATAACCCATACTCAAGGTCATGCTGTGTCTGCCCGAAATTACCAAATATGGAAGACAATTCCGGTCATGGCGGAAAACTAACAAAATGGAGGATGGTAGGAATCACGTGACTGTGATCATGTCATCGCAACACATGGGGCTTGCAGGTGCTGATTGGATGAGGGGGATGGGCTCAAACTCACCCATTAGAGAGAGTCCCCTCAGAATTCATCATTGAGGCGGGACTACCGATGACATGACAGATTCTGATTGGAAGAGAAGGTGGGCATCCGATGAACGTGACGTCACTTCCAGCTGATGCCGTGGCAGCTTTGATTGGGAGAGTGACAGGTTAGACGAAAGGTGTCCTTTTTAATTTTTTCACATGAGCATTGGTTTTTTAACGTTCTCAGTGAAGCACAGCTACGACAAATAGACTTCTAAGACATATTATGGTAGTTTATACCCCCTTTTTAAAAAAAATTTTTTTATGTTTAATTTAATACAGTTTAAGGATTTGATAATTGAATAGACGGAACTTCATTTTCAACCTATTCATTACTCGAGCTTATTTGCCTTAACCAGAGTTGACCTCCACTGCTCACCTGTTTTTTTTTTAGCATGGGAGCTAGCTAACTAATCGGACAGCCTGCTTGCTGGACATCAACACAATTCAACCCTCAGGATTTTGATGCTTGCAAGTCAATGTTTTTAATCAGCAGACCCAGTTTCTGGTCTCCTGTAAGACGTGTTTTCTGCAGTCCTCTGCAAGAAAGCGCTCTTTGCCTACTAGCATCACCTCTTACTGGGGCTCATTCTCTCAAGCTATGATTCCTCCCGGTCCCAAACGACTGCGTTTTTCATCTCTACAGCTTGAATCTGACAACCTGTCCCATTCGCTGACAGCTACTATACAGTATTTTCTTCTCTTCCTCCTCACTCACCTGCTGCTGCAGCAACCACAGACGAGGTAATCTACGACCCACCTCTCTTGCATGAAGACAGACATCACTTAATACCAAAGCTTGCAACTTGCAGTTACCTTGATACTGAGCGACCTATTTGAATTGTCGGTAACTCAATTATAAGACTCATAAAACATCCAGGTGCAATCACATACTGTCTCTCATGTTCAAGCTATAATCATGCAAACTGGTACAAACAATTTCATGTCTAGAAGCTCTTTCAAACTACACAATGAGCTTAAATCTTTAACAACCACTGTTCAGTCGCTTGGAAAGAGGTATGTTCTGTCTGGTCCTCTTTTATCCATGTCCAAAACCTCTGAACGTTTCTTTCGCCTTTTTACCCTTCACCTTTGGATGGAAAGCTTCATTACTGCCACTGGACTTGGTCTTTTTGATTCTATGTACACTAACTAGGAGCAACAGTGGCTCAGTTGGTAGATTAGTTGTCCACTTATCTGAAGGTCAGTGGTTCCATCCCCGGCCATTCCCCGGAGCAAGATACTGAACCCCAAGTTGCTCCCAATGGCTGTTCCTTTGGTGTGTGAATGATGGCGTGAATGGTTACTGCTCCTGATGAACATGTGGCGCCTTGCACGGCAGCCTCTATCATCACTGTATGAATTTTAGTGTGAATGGGTGAATGTTGACTCGTGTTGGAAATGCGCTTTAATTGGTCTATTTACCATTTAAGAGGGACCTGTTCAAAAATAATGTTTTACAGGAAAGGAACAGGAAAGCTGACCCATAATGTTATTAACTTTCTTGCGTTTGCCTCCTACTGATGGTTTCCCCAGCATGACTCTGCCCAGCTTCCTGATGGGCAGGGCCTTGCTGCTTAACAGCTAATTTTGTTGACAGTAATAATATGTAATAACACAGTAATGGCAGTTTAACACAACTATAGCAAATAGCAGTTTCCTAGATAACGATTAAAGGCCTGTTAACACCTCATTTTGGTGAGAATAATATGAATGCTATAACACAGAAATAGCAGTTTAATACAACTATAGGAAAGAAAACAAGCTTCTTAGGATAAAGATTAAAATCAGTTGGCTACGGAATACCTTTACCGGGGTTACTTGGTTGATGCAGACCCAAATGATGGAGTAGTGGTTTTTTTGTGTGTGCTCAGGAGCATTATATTCAGACACTTGAACTTATACTAAGACTGCGATCCTGAAGTTGAGGTCAACAAGTTTTAACATTTTTTCCCCCTTAGGTGGCAAAATATTTTTTTTGCTGTATTTGTCTGTGGCCACATGACAAATACATCATCTGTTGGGGCAGTCCGGTTTAATATGTTTTGCATTTTCAATTCAGTTGTTTGCTTCATGGTACAGTTATGCAGCTGAACCTAACCCCACGTCCTTGCAAACTGTTCTTTCTACTGGCCATATTCATTGAACATCTTGGTCTATAGTATGATTGCTAATTTACATGCAATACTAGAAAGATAAAAGTTCTATGTACAATAGTTAATTTATAACATGCTTTGATAAGGGTTACAGAGTTTCTTTCTATTTATTGTGTATTTCAGTGCTAGCTGACATTCAGCAAGGTCAGGTTTCAATCTAAATCTTTGACAGGTAAAGCACTAAACCTGAACACCCTTCGTAGTTGATTTATAATTTGATTTATTTTTTTCTTATCATGCAAGATAAGGAAATCAAAGGAAGGAAAAATTAAATGTGGTCATACATCGGATGAAAATGACAAATATCAAAATTAAAGAGTACCTGGTTTTTCGTAAGTGCCTATGAAATGACAAATTAAACTTTTACTACACTGTTTTTGATTTTGTTTTACTGGAAAATATTTTGAAAATATATTTCATGTAAGTTTTTGGCTATGCAAAGATGTTGCAAAAGGTGACATGGCTGGAATATTAAATTTTGTAGATAGACATAAACATGTGATTTTACACTTCAGTTTTAACAGAAAAAAATAATCTTTTTAGATTGAATAAAAGTCTGTGCCACATTTCGTAGCTGTTGCCATATTTCCTTGAATTTGCAGTAATTCAAACAATGTGAAGTGCGGAATGTGATTGTGTGTGTGCCTGCGCTAGCAACTGTATAACAAATTGCATCCATTCCACATGTGTGATCAAGGTGGACGGTGGTCCTAAACGTTTCTAGGGGGCCTGTGTGACTGCCCCTGCATCACGTCTGGGACAAAGAGCACATCCTCATCCTCAACAGTTCCGTCTGAGGGAATTCAAAATGAACGATGTAAAAAATTGCGGCCTAAGGTTAAGCAAAGAAAACCAGACATATCACTTTGCAGCCTCTACAGTATTTTGGGTCTGCAAAATTACAAGATCCTGCTCATTTACTAACTGGAAAAGGTTATATTTTCTTAACAGCTCACTCGCAATCCATTGGGTGTTAAGAGGTTTTTAGGTAATTTGTGTGCATGCATCAGTATTAAAAGTTAAAATGTGAATTAATTTTAAAAATAGCTTTTTCTATTTTCTAAAAAAATTTGTTTTCAGTATGTAATCATTTGAAACTTCAGCAATTTTGAATTAGTGGCGGAGTAGTAGTAGGAGTATTGCTGTCATACATTAATTTAATTTGCTTTTGAAAAATTCTTGACTCATAAGTAAAATTCTTGGTCATAGATGCAAAGTTATAGCATTGGTGACATTGTGATATTAGCAGGATCATTATCTGTTATATTAGGTAGGTAGGTAAAACCCAACCTGGGACTGCTAGTAGATGCCAGGTACCACTATAATCTACATAGTGAAGAAGATTAGGTAAGTGAAGATTCACACAGGACAGTTCCATCCGTCTCCAGTGATTCCCATGGAAAATCAATTGATTATTAAAAAATATTATCATCACATGTTAACCCCAGGCAACATTTTGCGTGCATACTCTTAACAGGCAACTTATACAGTAAATTGGCTAACATTGGTTTAGTAAAAGCTTACTTACATGTCAAAGCTTAGCTTTACTAAACACAACAAATCAACAAAAACATCCAGTACATCACAGACAGGAAATGTATATTATCAACACTTAAACATTATTAACCTCAGTTGGTAGCAATGCACAGCTAGTGGTGTATTGTGATGTCCATCGCAACATCCGGAGCACCGAGCTGGCAGTCAAAAACTCATTAGCCTTAAAAAACCCGCGCACTCGTGAGCTTTGTTTCATAACTGCAAACGAAAAACTCAGGGAGCTAAAATAAAAATAAAGCTGGCAGCGTAATTGCAAAACTGAGAGTCAGAGCAAAAATCTGGAAACTGTAAACAAAAGAATGTATTATCGGAAATGTAAAATATCAATACTTTGCACAATTACACAAATAATTTGATTGTAAGTTATAAATTTTACTTTAGAGATAACTTTTTGTAATCTTAAAGACAAAAATCTGAGTCAGAGGGTCAGACTTTACCTTCTGTGTACCATTTTTCTTCCTCATCTCTAATGAAAACTCAAGATGGACATCTTAAGCATTGAAGCTCATTAGTTTATAAGTTTAAAGAGTTTGTTACATCACAGTGCACAACAAATTGGCGATCTGATAGTGGAAATTTTGTGCCTCAACTTGCTAAGCAGTAGACCTAGGACAAAAGACAAATGCTGCTGTAAATTGCTGTTAAGTCCTTTATGATTCCTAACTCATAATGGAGAACTCTGGTAATATACACGCTATAAGCTGAATTTGTTGCTTGAGCCCTAGAGGAAGTGTTATTACTTTTGCTGAGTCATGAATAATGGATCAGGTTTCTGTATTATCCCTGGGTGATAACTATCTCGGTCAGGAAAGAGGGAAAAGCTTGAAATAGAATCAGAAATTGAAAGAAAAAAAACATAACCACTTTTATAGGATCAGAAGAGCAAGGCAGAAGCAGTTAACTCCTGATAACCCGCAACCTGCCTTCCTTTAACTCTGATATGACTACCCTTTTACATTCACTTTTTTTGTTTGCAAATCCTAAACAGTGTGTGCTCTGACAGCATGCATATGGAGGATCACTATAGTACTTGTCTGATGAGCATGTGGCGCACACATGCGTAAGTGTGTGCCACATGCTCACACTTATGTAAAATATTTCATTAGCTGTAATATTTTACATTACAGCAAATGTAAAATATCAATGGGATATTTTACATTAGCTGAAAAACACCCCCTATTGACTGCTTGGATGGTTATACGTAATTGGGATAAGGGATGATCATTGGTAAGTGATTGTGTTACAGGGGTTGACCAGACTAAAGCACATCTATTTCAACCGAAGGTTCCTTTGATTATGTTGAGGAGCAGAAAATTAAGTGAATCCAAGAGCAGCAGCTGCAGATCGACTACTCCCCCACATGACAGCAGCTTGTATTACATGTCTACTGCTTTCTAGCGCCTGCTTTTCTACCTGTCACAGAAGATTCACCTATGCATCAGATAAAATGTTACATTATGTTCCTCCACAGACACGCTCAGAGGAGCAGCTAACCACACACATAAACTTTTCCCAACACAGACGTATGAATGCATTATACTCATATCAATAGCAATATTAAAAAAAGACATAATACAAAACAGAAACAGTATTTTTCCTGCAAACTTCCTCCTAATTATTGTAATAACTATCCTGTTATATCTGATATTCAAGCATTTGGTTAAATGTAGATAATGCATTCATCAACTTCTGACACTCTGGCCACATCTACTGTTTATCAGAGGGCCAACACTACAAACAAACTATTCACGCTCCCTTTAACACCTTTCAGCATGTTAGAGACACCATTTCACCGATATTGTATGTTTACCGAGGAAACCCAAATCTGAATGTTGTGAGAATATGCAAAACTCAAATCAGGGACTTTCTGTATTGATGACAAAATAGGCTCTTAGAAGAATCAATCAACCCATGTGAATGTTTTCTTTATGCATCAACAATGGTCATATCTACTGAAATGACCAAATAATACTGTTTGTCAGAAATGGAATGCCTCTGGTGTCAAAATAAGTTACTTTTGGGTACCCTGGCAACTGAATTTGCATGTCAATATGACGGCGTAGCTTCTACAACTTAGCCCTCGTGCTGGTGAACTCTCTTGTCTGCCTACTTTGTCAAACAGGTACCAGATAGTTTGCTTTCAGAAATGATCAATTAATGTGGATATAATGTTTTATTTTAGAATATCTGTTTCTTTATAGTTTAATTATATATTACTGGTGCAAAGACTTGCCTTAGTGTGTGAATTGTGATAAACTACCACAGTGTACTAGGATACAGGCTCTAGCCAACCTAAGAAACTCCAAAGGATAAATAGTTGTAGAAAATGGGAGGAAGAATATTTTATACTTAGTTATATGCTAAAAAATTAGTATGAATATTCTAAAGAAAAGCATAAAAAACATATAATTTGAAATTCTCATCATAAATAGGCCCATAAACAGTGTACCTTGTTTTTTCATAAAATATTCAATTAATACCCTTAACACAGAATTGGAAAAAAATCTTAATTTTGAATTTTGTTGTTCACTGGTCATGAAAATAATTAACAGTTGGCCTCTAGTTAGTTCAATCAAGTAAAACTGAGGAGTTGGCATCATGATGGAATACCACTGATTAAACTAGAGTGACAGCAGGTATCCTAGGTTGATTATAACATTAATAGTAATATAAAATTTAGCAATACCTTATGGAGAAATACTATAAAATAATAATAATAATAATAATAAAAGTAATTGTAATCATCATCTTTATCATCTTGTAATCAGTGGGCATCAAGCAGGGCCACAGCAGCAGATGAAGTCACCAACCATGTGACCTTGCAGAGTGACAACGTTCAAAGACTCCAGGGAAGAAGTCAAGTTAGTAACATGCAATAATCCAGTAACATGCATTAAAGTGAATGGGATATATATATAGGGACAGTGAGAGAGAAAGAGCGAAAAGCTCAGTACATCATGGTAGATCCCCTAGAATTCTAAAACTATTGCAGCATAGCTAAAAGATAGCTTTTGCCAGCCTTAATTATAAGGTTTATCATAAAGGAATGTTTTATGCCTGCTTTTAGATAAATAAACCTGTACTGTTGTCACCGTTAGCAAGTGTATATCTTTCCCCGAAAAATCCCTCTGTATTTTACAAGCAATCCCCCTGATTGAACTCCGCCAATTAAATTAAAAGTTATGTCCACAATATTTTTTTGTTAAAAGATTGCATTAGTGAGTAAAATATCTAATATTACAGTAAAACACAACGTATAATAGATATATCACCTTGAGTCAATTCATATGCACCAAAATCAGACCTACGATTAAGAAGTTATGCCTGAAAAACAATGTATTTCTTAAAAAGCTCCCCCTAGTGGGTAAAGTATGAGCTGTTACAGTAAAGCACGACTAATACAAGATAAATCTATTCTATTTCATTCATATGCACCAAATTTGGACTAAATTAAATCGACTGTTAGGAAATTATGTCCGAAAAACTGTTTAGTAAAAAGCACCTGGTAGTGCGACCTGGGAAATATCGCCTTTAATAGCAATTCCTCCAGCCCGGACATCGAGCTTATAGCCATCGGTCTTTGACCATATTATATGCCACGGAAACTCACCGACACTATACCCTTTAATGTTTACATTCCCCCATCTGGTAAAGACAATGCAGCCGTGACATCATCCACAAAGTAAGTGCAGCACTACAAACCAAACATCCGGAACGCCTTCATAATAATCACAAGTGAGTTCTACCATGCCTCTCTCTCATCCACCCTGCCCACTTTCCATCAGTTTGTCCACTGCACAACTACAGTAAATAAAACCCTGGATTTTTCTGCTCTTAGCAACAATATATCCAGACATGACACTTAAAATTGAGAATTGAAAGCGTTAAATCTTTGTTTCATCAGACCAGAGAAACTTGTGTCTTACAATCAGGTGCTTTTCTGCAATATATAAGAAGGCTTTCCTGGGTCTTTCATTGAAGGGAGGCTTCCATCTGGCCATCTCTACCATAAAGCTGAGATTGTTGGAGTGTTGCAGTGATGATTGACCTGCTGCACATTCCTCCTATCTCCACACAAGACCTCTGGAGCTCAGTCATAGTGATCATTAGATTTTTGGACAACTCACCTGGTCACACTCAAAGTACTCCTATTCTGCCCTCCCTGAACGTTAATGCTTCCTTTGTCAGATGGATAACAGTTCTTCAAATGAGAGACATAGGCTTTCTGGTTTAGCATGAATAATTATTGCCTCCCAAATAAAGGCACAGTGAAACTATGAAAAACACTTAGAACATACTACTTACAAAATATATAAATAAATCACACATTTTAGTTATAATATAGTTAACATAACTGCCAACACAATGTAGAATAATAATAAAAAAAAATTTCTGTTGGCTTAATGCTAACTTATAATGGGAATTTCCTTATACACGCTAAAAGAAAAAGCATTGACGATAATAACATATCCAAACAATAAAATAACAGTACACATTACTTCACTTCAGATATAAAAGGAACCCAGATTGTGACAATACTTAGAGGCATTTGTTTCCTACACACTGTTTAGACGGCTGGTCATTAATCATGTCTTTTCAATCTTACACTTTACTCTCTGCTTTTCACCTTTACAGTCACAGTAACTCATATTTGTTCCATTTTATGAAGGATGACAAAGTATGCTCAGGTGCATTACTGTCAACTAATGCTGGTGCGTATCCCAGAGTTATCTTCCCCACTGAGTAACACTATCATCTGTATCCATCCTGTTTAAGTTACTGTGGATTCTCACATGACGTGCAAAGTCACGGGTCATCTTAAAGTGTAATTATTCATTGTTTACAGTATATTGTTTTCTTCTCATATTATTTTCGGATTGGTAATTAATTGGAATTAACACATTATTTCGAGACAACCTTATTTGAAATATTTTTTCTTTCCATTTTACATGGTCAGACTTATTTCATCCTTCAAACAATGAGCCTGTCCATTCTCATTATTCTTAATGGTTTTTTTTGTCATTTAAAATGATACAGGATGTTTGCATCCTGATCATTGAGCCATTTTGCCATTCTCAGATCTAACACAGTAATTTATTAGGACTGAATAGTCCTGGGACACACTACAGAATGTATTTGAATAATAGTAAAGCAGAAAAGAGGGATACAAAGCGTTGCTGACTTCTCATTTCCAACAGTCACTTAATACAATGCTCTTCATGAACCGACTAACATATTTCTATTCTTCTCACCAAAAAGTATTTTAATGAGATCTGACTGAACTGTATTGGTTTCTTCAGGTAATCGCATTAACAGATTAAGTGTTAACAGATGGAGACATTATTGAAAAGATACAGCATGCCTATCAGTTTCAATACAATAAAGGAGATCAGTACTGATCTTGATTAGAATATTAATTAAAATGAATTAAAGAAGCCCCATGGCTTATAATATGCTCTTTGTGTTTGAGGTCTTTTCTAATGACAATTTTAATTATGCAGCTACCGTGCCCAGCATTTCCAGGCTAACTGAAATCAATTAAATTACCAGGAGAACATCCACTTTGACGAAGGGCCTAAAGAAAACACTGGAATGGCTAATTCCAGTCTCTGGTTGTCTTACTTGCTATTGATCATTCTATACAGACTGTGCTCCAAGGAGACTTGCCCCATGCTCTCATGTTGTGATCGAGGATTGAATTTGAAAACAGAAAATGCCCCACAGCCTCCAGTTTGTAAACATTTTGTAATGTTGTTCCAATTAGTTAGGACATGGCATCTGTCTCCTTAGAGAATCGGCTGCCCTGCAGCATACAAGCATGAAACGTTGTTGTGTGTGTTATATGTAATGGAGGGCAAAATGGTACCAATTCAAAATTATACACACCAGAAAAATGTTTCAACAGCAGATGGGAGAAAAAACTTGACTGACACAACTGGTTTATTTTAAATAAGACTCTGCCGGCTAATGCAACTATATACTAACAAAAATGTTACCCACAGCAAGACAATCTCCAAAGTGGCAATGTTGTGGGACTTTTGGAGATAAACGTCTCATCCATGAAGTGACAATTGGATGTGAGGGATCACAATGCTCATTTGAAAAAAGGAGTGAATAAATGTGAGGAAAATCTTTTATCATGTTAACATAACCAAGAAAAAGATATACCCCATTCCAGTGCTCTAAAACCTAACCCTAAAAGTAGCAAGAATTCATTAAATTATTAAAATTACAAGAAAAGGGAAAGCAAGCAAGATTCCACAAGGTGACCTTTGTAACCATTATAGCACGCACGCCTTTAATTAAGCCCCATTTACTGAGCCAGATAAGTGGTTACGATTAATGAATTAATTAATAGTCACCAAGGGTGTTGGGCAATCAAGAGCAAGTGACAACAAAGAGTAAAAATCATCAGAGGGAGCACTGGAGGCTAGCAGGTGACCGAGACAGACAGACAGACATTGCACAGGCTAAGAAATCTCACACGATTGCCCGGACTTTCCTGTTGCCCGGCATTCACTAGAATTAACAACAAAATGCTAGGCTTACAAACACAAATTAATTTGTAATGGTCCTGCTGTCAGAATGGGCCATTGGAGGGCAAATCATTGGTATGTCTGTGGATATTGAAAGGGGTGGTTTTGGACAAAATCCGATTATGTGGGAAATTACATCAATGAAAGGATGCGGACCTGGAGCTCCATGTCATAATTCATCCATCAAAGAAGAGGGTGATTGTGGACACCCACCCAAGGTCAGGTTTCCCACAAGCAATATTTACCATCTCTCTCATTGCATGTGTGTGTACATGCGTATGTGTGTGCAGGCATGAAGTGAATAACTAAGTAGTATAATAAGTCATATGCAGCTTAATGAATTTTCTCATCGATAACATTTGTAGGGACAATCTGTAGGCTGTTTGTCATATGGACATGGAACTAAGACCGTGGGAGAATTGTGTTTTTGGGCTAATAATGACAGGTGTATGTTGCTTCCAATACGGAAATGGACATTAAACTTTATTTTTTTATATTTAGCTTTTTAGAACAAAAGTTCAATATTTAATCAGTCTGAACAATCCAATGCGTGAAGACACTGTGTTGCAACTGGCTTCAAGGTCTGAGAAGCAGCAATAATTCATGATCATTTTTATTTCCTGTTTGCAATTGGGAGAGGTGACTACCTATTCATGCTATGTAGTGACTCCTAATTGAGAATTACACCACCAATGATATAAGAGTCAACAAGTCTTACAGGGAAGGATAGGTTACTGCCCACTTAGACTCATTTCCTTAATATGAGGATAGAATTGAAGCCTTTTTTTGTCACGTATAATTATACAAGTATTACAAAGTGGCAAAATTGGTTCCCTGCATTTGATCCATCCACCAGGAGCAGCAGCAATCGGCAGCAACTTGGGGCTAGAAAAGATATGCTGACCTTTGGGTAGAGAGACCACCAATCTACCCAATGAGTTACAGCCACTTGTATAATTGAATGTAGCACATAAAGGCTTATATGATAAATGTGATCTGTATCGAAATACCTTTACATGTAAATACAGTTCATACAAAGTATGACAACAGCCTGTAGCCGTGTCGTCCCAGTGAAGTTATCTGAGGACAGTTAAAATGTGAGATAATAGCATCGGAGTCACAGGTGGAAAATTCATGACCAGCTAAGATTAGTCATGAATCAAATGATCAATACAACTGGAGTTTTTTTGCTAAAAACATCAACAATAGTTATTAAGAAATAACTAATCCTTCAACTGTCTGTGGATCCCTGAGGTGGTCTGGAAGTGACTTCCACAGACGAGGGGCAGCAGAGCAGATGGCGCGGTTTCCCATGGTTCGGAGCTTGGTTCTGGGGGGATGGAGGAGGTTGCCATTTTGTGAGCGGAGGTTTCGGCTTGATGTTCGCTGGGTGAGGAGTTCCTTTAGTAGAGTGGAGCATTTCCATGGATGCACTGGTGAGTGAGGAGAGCGATTTTGTGGTGAATCCTGGAGGAGACGGGGAGCAAGTGAAGGGCATGAAGGATGGGGTTATGTGTTCATGTTAATGCACTCTCATCAGGATCCTAGCAACACTGTTCTGGATGTGTTGGAGTTTCTGCAGACTCTTGCTAGGGATCCCGATGAGAAGTGCGTTGCAATAATCAAGCCTGGAGGAGACAAAGGCATGGACGAGTCTAGTGGCGTCGGAAAGGGTGAGTGTGGGACGGAGTTTGGAAATGTTCTTGACGTAAAAGAAGGATGATTTTGCACAGATGTTTGATATGGCTTTCAAAGGTAAGGTGAGGGCCCTGTCTCAAACCGAAGACATGCTATCACTTTAGCCTGATCACACACTGTGCTCCTATGTAATTCAATCAAGCCTGTTACTTATGTATTAGCGCAGAAGATTAGGTCTCTTTGTGCCAAGAACTAATCTTTAATTAGTCTTCAGGATCAGAGATTTGCTGAGATTATGATAAATCATGTCCCAGTAAGGTAAGTAATCCTGTCCACGTCATACGCTGCCATGTAGATTTGCAGTCATATGAGAGGTATGAAAGGCATTTTTACTCAGTGTTGATGTGATTGTTCTATTAACCTGTCAGAGAAGCATCACGTCTTCCCTCTCGTCTTTCACATCCAGTCTGTTTCAGTTTTTTTGTTTTAACTCCAACATGCTACCTTTCCATCACAGCCTCAGACTCTCTGCTCCATTTTCAATTCACCTTGATTTCTTCCTCTACAGCACCTGCTCAGCATTTGAATTTCTGATTTACAGGAACTTTTTGGTCTTTTACCAGATTTATATTATCTGTATGACCTTGCAATAGCTTATAGCTGTTGTGTGGGGACACAAAGCAAGGGGAGTAGGGTTGCTTTCTCCACAATTTGCCCATAACATAGCCTTTAGCAATTGGCTTGAGTACTGAGATGTATAATTAAACCCTGGTTTCCATAAAAACACAGCAACACACAATCCAGTCCTCACTGTGGATGCAACTCAGATAATGGTGCGTGCAGGGTTTTTCTGAAAGTGCCTCTTAATTATAACTTTGCCCTGGATAATGAGACGGATATCTGAAATTGAACTTCTTCATTTATTTTATCCATAAATTTCATGGTGCACTCCTTGTTAGCCAAGATTCATTGCCACATGCGTTCCACTAAATAACTAATAGTTCCCTTTATTGTGTGTCATGAGTAAATCACAGCTCAGCGCTACAGCATCATGAGTATGACCCCCACTGTTAGTTGAAGTTGAAGAAGTCAGTTTAACATTCCTGTGGTACATCTATCCATAGCATTGGGCTTGTGATTGAAAAGAGGCCCTGAATAAATAAATAGGGAGAGTTGACTGGTAGAGGGATTAATTAATGTGTGCGGGAAAATCAAGATGACAACTTTACCCAATAACTTTAAACTGATCATGAGGACCCTGGGTTCCTCCGGGTCGAGGACAATTCCCGGCCTCATGTTGTCAAAGTATGTATGCAGAGTGTGTAGGCAGTTCCTGGAGGAGGAAGGTATTGATGCCATTGACTGGTCCTCATATATCCCAAACCTGAATCCGTTTGAGAACCATTGAGATGTTATATATCGCTTCAGCAGACACCACCACCACTGACCACAGACTGTCCAGGAGCCATGATCCAGGTCTGGGAGGAGATCCCCCACGAGACCATCCTCCATCCATCAGGAGCATGCCCCGACGTTTTTGGGAGGTCCCATGGGCATGTGGGGTCAAACACACTCCTAGGTTACATTATGAGTTTTTTAGATAGATAGATAGATAGATAGCCTTTATTAGTCCCACAGTGGGGAAATTGCAATATTACAGCAGCAGAGCATGTTACAGAGTAAGAATAACACAGAGTAAGACTAACATCGTGGTATGTGCAATTAAAATAAATTAAAATAAATTAAATTAAAATTAAACGTTATGTGCAATTAAAATAAATTAAAAGGTAGATGTGTGTGTAAGTGTGTGTGTAGTTGTGTAGGTGTGTGTGTAAGTGTGTGTGTAGTTGTGTAGGTGTGTGTGTGTTGCTAACAGTGCTGGTTGTGGAGTCTGACTGCTGCAGGAAGGAACGATCGGCGATATCGCTCCTTCACACACTTGGGGTGAAGGAGTCTGTCGCTGAAGGAGCTCTCCAGTTTTGTGATTAAGTTCAATGGATCAGCCGGTGATTTCAGTTTTTCAATTTGATTTTTTGGTGTAATTTAAACTCCAGCCCTTAATGGATTAATTAATCATTCTTGCATAATTTTGTTCTAAACAAATTACACAATACTTATCAATAAAGATTTTCAACTTGATTGTTTTTTTTAATCGAGATCCGTACTGTGAATAAAGTGTTTCCTTAATTTTTTTGAGCAGCGTATGTCTCCTCCAGCGAATTTTGGGTCTACCGAGTATAGCTATATATTTACATTTGATTTTTAGCTGCTTAGTGCCCATAAAAGAAAATAGCTGAAAATAAAACTCTGTTCGATACAAACACCCTTTCACCTTTAATACTCAACAAAAGCGAGATACGTAATTGTATGTTTCCTCCATTCCTCCTCCATGTTTGTTTGTTTGTTTGTTTGTTTGGAAGTCAAGGATGTTTTTGCAGCGCTTAAAAGATGCTTTCCATTATTTTCCACCCTAGTTAACCTGACCCCTCTTTTTAATTCATTGTTGAGATGGATAACTTTGGCTGGGTGCCGTCCTCTTGCAATTTTCAGATGCCAACCAAAAATCCCATCCCTGTGCTTTCTTGTCCCTCACATCTTTCTCTTGGATGTAAAAGCGATGAACTAACAGCCAAGCTATCATTGTTCTTCAATGGGAGCCTATCTCTCGTTTTGCCTATCCTCTTGGTGATGCTCAAACCCATTCCCTTAACGAGACACCTCTGGTGCCATACTCTGTGTGCCTACACCAGGTTATTTGTTACACAGTGTGCCCACGAGAAATCGCTATGTGGTCCTACTGCTGATGATCTAGGCCCTCTTCCTATTCCTGGCCATACTTGGTCTCACATAGCTCTGGACTTGTTACTTGTATCAGTCAGGCTGAATACAGTGTTTCTGGGTTCCTTCCTGATTCCTTGTTTGTTCTTTCTGTAACCACGCACATAATTGTGTTCTGCATTGTGGTGTTATCCATTTCAGGAGACCATTGTTTCATCAAATATGCTCAAATTAGAAACTCCGTATCTTTTCCAACACTTCAGATATATTATTATTTAATTTTCTATTTGTTTGTTTATTATTGTTTTTGCCACATATGGACTTTAATATTAGTTCTTGCTATGTTGGGTTTTGAAATACTATATATATATATATTTTGCAGATAAAATTTTAGAACCAGTAATAATTCTGCTGGTATTTTGATTTATTTCATGTGTTTCTCCGGCATTATATATAATTAACAAGCCATAGTCTGTCTATTCCAAATTAGCTTTCTATTATGGCAGATTATGCTCTGGTATGAACGTATAAAAGAAATGTAACATGCATATCATTTAAATTTCCGCTGCTGATAATTACTGTCTTGCATAAATATTCAGCATCCTTATATGCTTGCTAATATTTAACTGAGGAGGATGAGGAGTGAGGCTACGCTTCCCTTTCTCTGTAAACGGTGAAAAATTGATGAAGAAAAGAAATGCCACTGAAGAAGCACTGGGGCAAGGAAAGAGAGGAAATCAAACAGTCACTGAACTTCATGTCGGATTAAAATTGCCAACGTGGTAAAACAACAGACCCAACTGCTTGGATTAATGGAGGAACTTCCTGTACTAAAGATAACGGTTCTGATAAAGAAAAGAAAATCAGTCTCTTACAAAGAAGAGTGGATGAACTTGAACAGTACACGAGAATGGAAGATGTGATTGTGAGCGGAATTAACACCAGACACCGTATATACGCGGAGAAGGTGGCCAGGGGGGCGAGGAAGCACACCGGGAGAAATGCATTCCCTGGAACAACAGGTACTCCAGTTCTTTTCTTCAAAAGACATTGACATTGACAGTAGTTCATTTTCAGCCTGCCATGTACTGCCAAGGAAGGACAGCAAGGCAAAAACGGCCATTATTATCCGGTTCACAAATAGGAAAGCCAAGAGCAACTTGCTGCGACATCTGAGAGGAACAGATGAATACATTGATAAACCTTTAACAAAGAAGAATGCAGACATTGCCAGGCAAGCCAGGGTTCTCAGGAAACACAATAAAATACAAGCAACCTGGATGAGAAATTGTAAGGTATGGATTAAACTAAATGGAACGCCGGAGGAAGCTAAAGTTATCATAATAAGAAAGCTCGCGGATTTGTACGCTTTAAGTGATAGTGATGAAGGTTTACTCACAGACACTTTATAGTTCGACACCGAAAGTCAACACTGACTTTTATTTTTGGATGAACACGCATAATTAAGGATTCACCACTCTGCCTAAATTACGGGAACTGATTTCATCCAACCAGTCCAACCAGACGAGCTCTGTCTAAAAAATATTGGGTTCACAATATCAAACATGATATTGATTCAGAAATTTTTCTTTTTCTCAACATTAATTGTCGGTGCAACTTCTTTACAGAGGAACAATTTACAAATAATGTTATTACATTATCAATAATACATTTTAACAGTAGGAGTCTCTGTATGAATAGATCAAAAATCCAGGACTGTTTGAAACAATACAACAAGAATTTCTCTGTTATAGCAGTTTCTGAGACTTTGCTAAATGAATAACCAACTGCCATGTTCCAGATTGAAGATTATGATTTATTTACTCTGAACAGGTTAAAAAAAAAAGGGGTGGAGGTGTTGCACTGTATATTATGTCATCCACACAGGGAAATTGTTAAAAACATGTCAATTACAATGGAAAATGTTAAATGTCAAAAAATATAATTGTAAGTTGTGTATATAGAGCCCCGGGACACAACATTTAATGTACAACTCAATTAATAACAAAATGATATTTGTCTTTGGATATTTTAATATAGATATTTGAAATCTTCATGGACAAACACAAACAATAAAATTTATAAAGTCAATGTTTTGCATGGGATTGTACCCTTCAATAACACACCCAATCAGGATAACTTTAAATACTGCTACTCTCATCGATAACATATTTACAAATGTAACTGAGGGGAATACAACTGGAGGTTAAATCATAAATGATATTAGTTAAAATTTGCCTGTTTTTGTAACCATTGAATCGAGTTTAAATAAAAATAAGGAGATAGAAAACCATAGTTCCCCAAGACAAGTAACTGAAAGTTTCTTAGATCTTAGAGAGGACTTAAAAAAATCAGGATTTGAGTTAAATTTATGTTGAAGATATAGTTGAGTATTATGAAACATTTATTTCGATTATATCTAAATTGTATGATAAACATTGTCCTCCTGAGGTTAAAGTGGAAAAAACAAATACACAGACAAGCCATGGATAACAAAGGGATGAAAAAATTCCTGTTAAAACAAGAATTTATAATATAAGGAATTTCTAAAATATAGAACAAAGGAAGCTGAAAACAAATATAAGACTTATAAAAATGAGCTAATCAGTATTATGACATATAACAAAAACAAATGTATTACAGTAAACAGTAAACAAAAAAAAGAATTTGGAGAGTTTAAATGAAACTATTAAAAAGGAAAAAATAAAAATATATTACCCATGTTACTTTTATTCCAACAATTACATGGTTATCAGGGATTATAAACTGATAGCAGAACAATTTAATGAACATTTTGTTAATGTGGGAAAACATACAGCTTACTCCATTCGACCTTCAAATAGCACAGATGGAGATAAACAGTAATATAATTAACATCAATACACATTCAATATTTATTAGAGAAGCTGATGGTAAATAAATAATTGATATTGTACACAAATCTTAAAATAAAAAATCAACAGACTGGAATGGTTATTATATGTTTTTGATTAAAAAAAAGTATTGACTGTATTGTTAAACCTCTGAACTATCTGTAACTATCTGTAATCCGTCCCTAATGGGGGGGAAATTCCCCAAACAAATGAAAAAAGCCAATGTCTATTCAGTATACAAATCTGGTGAAAAACATGTGTTCTCAAATTATAGGCCTATCTCACTGTTATCACCGTTTTCAAAAATTTTAGAAAAAAATATTTCTAAAAAGACTAAATGATTTCATATCCAAACATAACATACTCTGCGAACAGCGATATGGATTCAGAAAAAGACGGACTACCTCACTTGCACTAATGGATTTTGTTGAAGAGATAACTAATGCCACAGACAGAAATAAATATACTGTAGGAATTTTTCTTGAACAACAAAAAGCGTTTGACACGATTGATCATAAATTGTTGTTATACAGAGGTATGGTTTAAGAGGACTTGCACATGATTCGCTTACAAGTTATTTGGAAGACAGGCATCAGTATATCCATCTTAATAACGCTAATTCAAACCTTTTTAATGTTACATATGGGGTGCCACAGGGCTCAATACTTGGAGCTTTACTGTTAATTTTATACATTAGTGACTTAAGCTTGGTGACATAATCATTGAAGTGTATATTATTTGCTGATGACATAACTATATTTTGTAGTGGGGAGCCTTTAAAACAACTTCTGGAAACAGTGGAGAAAGAACTGCAGAAAATAAAAAATTGGTTCAATGCTAATAAACTATCTCTACACCCTGGAAAAAACTTAATGTATAATATTTGGAAACCGGACAAAAAACTCACACAGGAAGATTAGAGTAAATGAAGTTGAAATTGACACAGTGCTTGAAAATAAATGTTTAGGAGCAATAATTGAATATAAATTAAGTTGGAAATCACACATAAACCATGGCCGACACATAGAGACATACAACCACTCACACTTGCACTCATTCCTACGGCTAATTCACCTATAATGCATGATTTCAGAAAGCGGGAGGAAGCCAGAGTTCCTTAAACCACGCAGACACAGGGAGAACAAGCAAACTCCGCACAGAATGGCTGGCAGAGATGGATTCCTACTCGGTAACTTCTTGCTGTGAGGCAGCAGCGCTAACCACTAACTCCCTCCAAAGTTTCAAATGTACACTAACAATACTGCCTAGCAAGAGTTCCTCTCTGCTTGTTATCTACAGTGCGTGATCCACAAAGGGTTCTTTAGGCTATACATTATCATAAGCAACATTAAAGGCGCACAGAAATTATGCTGACATGGGGTGAGAGAAAAACACAGAGAATCATTGGGAAATAAATGCTGACTGAAGTGGTAACAGGAAGAACCAAGCTTTTGGTGGGATTAGCTTTGGTTTCAAGGTTCCCCATCTGATGAAATATTTATGAATGTATATAAAACCCATGATTAGACATAACTTGTCATACGGTATATTTCTATGTTACTTTGAAATAAATTATTGTATAGATTATTCCCCACTTTGGTGGGGAGCCCTTTGAATTCCCCAGAGACATTTTTGAGGTCTATGGTCCTCAGTTTGTAAAATATTTTGGTTAAAACCCCTCAATTATGCATTTCAGAATTTTTGTTTAAATTATTCCGTCACCCAACTGATGAAATTCAACAACTACAACACTCCGTTGTGCATATCGGTTATTAAACAACTTGGACTTCTTCGCCGGCCCCGTTACGTTCACAGAAGTTGCCGTTCTAAGTTTGTTTACTCCCGCTCCAATAACTCCACTCCGTCCCACTAGTGGCGCTGGAGTTTCCTCCATAAAGTTACGGGTTAGTAAATGTTGAGTGGATTTCAGTCTTCTTCGGCCAATACAGAGACTCCCTGCTCCATCTAGTATTAAAATCGAACTCTTTAATTCACAATCTCTCACAAACAAATCATGCCTCATACATGACCACATCCTTGAGAAGTGCCTGGACGTGATGTGCCTTACAGAAACCTGGCAACAACCAGATGATTTTTCTGTCCTGAATGAGACCTGACCCGCTGGATTCTGTTACCTCAGAAAGCCCGCAGCACTGGTCGTGGTGGTGGTCTGTCTGTCATCTACCGCAGTGATTTGGACTTGTCGCCACTGCCGTTGCCAGAGATCTCTTCTTTTGAATGCCTGGCATTTAATTGTAAGCCCCCTTTCTCCATGACCATACTTCTAATCTACCGACCACCCAAACCAAACCCAGCCTTCATCTCTGAGATGTACAACCTTTTGGCTACATTTTGCACAACCTCTGCCAATATTATAGTACTTGGAGATATGAACATTCATGTCGACTCCCCTGCCTGTCATTTTGCATCCGAATTTCTCCAACTACTGAATTGTTTTAATCTCAGGCAACTTGCTGATGTCCCCACCCAAAACATGGGGCACACTCTGGATCTAGTCATCACTGACTCTGCTCCTCTCAGCAATCTTCTTGTATACGATCTGGGTGTGTCCGACCACAAGGCCGTCTCCATGGAATTGTCACTTGTGTCCCCCCTCACCAAGCCCAAACGTCAAATCTACTTCAGGAATTTAAAAAACATCAACTCAGAAACCATGACAGTCGACCTCCAGCATCTTCTTTCTGCAAACTTTATAATGACTCGGTGGATTTCTACAATAACTCCCTGAGTAGCATCCTGGATCGTGAAGCCACTGTAAAAACTAAAATAGTCAACCTTCTCCCGCTCAGCCCCCTGGTTCACCATCGAGCTACGGAAAATGAAGGCAGCTGGGCGTTTCCTTGAGCGGTTTTACAAGGCTTAAGGTCTCACTGTCCACAAGCTAGCCTTTCGGGAACACCAAAAGGTCTACTCAAAGTCCATAAGAGAGGCTCGGTCACTGTTCTACTCGAACATTATCAAAACCAGTCCTGGAAATTCTAAGCAGCAGTTTTCCACTATCAATCATCTTCTTAAACTACAAACTCCCCCACTTACAGAAATTACAGAAGAGCACTGTTATAATTTCATTGCTTTCTTCAAATCGAAAATTGACTCAATCCGTTCTGTCCTTTGTGATTCCTCGACTCTACCTATCCAGTCTGCTTACTCACAATTTGAGATCTCCCAGCCTTTAAAATTCTTCCAAGAAATCTCACAGGAAGAAGTTGAGTTTATCATCAGGACGATGAAACTCCACCTGTGCCCTCGACCCCTTTCCTACAGCCCTAGTGAAAACAAACATCTCTTCCATCAGTCCCCTGATCACCGCTGTAATAAACCAATCCCTCCAGGCTGGCTTTGTTCCATCTGACCAATCAGACCACTCCTCAAAAAACCCATTCTCCATCCAGAAGTTTGGGCAAATTACAGGCCCATTTCCAAACTCCCTTTCCTCTCCAAAGTTCTGGAAAAAGTAGTTGCTGCCCACCTCCAGGACCACCTCAAATACAACAACCTCTTTGAAACGTTTCAGTCTGGTTTCCGCTCCACCCACAGCACAGAAACAGCTCTGCTTAGAGTCACAGACGACTTATGGATGGCAGCAGATGCTGCTTCACCTTCCCTCTTGATTCTCCTTGATTTGTCTGCTGCCTTCGACACAGTCAACCATGGCATACTTATACACCGCCTACATCACACCATTGGACTCACTGCCACCGCCCTAAACTGGTTTCAATGCTACTTCACCGACAAAACAGAATACATTTCCCTCGGCAGTTCCATTGCTACGCTGATGACACGCAAATCTACATAAAAACTGACACATGTTTCTCCGCAGCCTCTCCCTCCTCATCGTCATCCTCATCTCCCCTGTCAACTTTCCGCCCTTGTCTGGAGGAGATAAAGGTGTGGCTGAAAAACAACTTTCTCCAGTTGAACAGTTCCAAAACCGAAGCAATTTTAATTGGCACCCCATATCAGACCCAGTCTTCCTCCGTAACCAGCATTTACCTACTCTGGTCACGACATTCCCCCCTCTTCATCAGTCACTAACCTCGGCGTAAGATTCGACCCTCAACTCACCTTTGAATCCCACATCAAACACATCTGCAAGATCTTTCATCTTGGAAATATTTCCAAACTCCGTTCTTCACTCACCTTGAGTGATGCTGAAAAGTTGGTCCACGCGTCTGTCTCCTCCAGACTGGATTACTGTAACGCAACGTTCCTTTTTATCAGAACCTATAACTTTTAATTAACATTGCTGCTTTTTGGTCATGTTTTTATATAGTTATTATTACATTTTTTATTGATGCTTTTATCTGCTTTTACCTTGTAGCACTTTGATTTGATCCAAATGTAAAATGCGTAATAAATTAAATGTTATTATTATTCACAATTTACACCTTTTTTAGTCAAGCTCATATGCGCCTAAATTTAATTTTGACCCCTAAAATAATAATAATTCATCACAGTAATATCACAGTTATAAGAATCATTTTAGACCGGTGCTGTTGTCAGTCAGACACAACACTGATAATTAGAGGTCAAATGGCTTTATTCAAAATTGTTTAGTGTCCAATACAGGGTGTCAATTTATTCTGTGTCATGAGTTCGCTTCTGGCGCAGTAACACAGACAGGGGGGACACTTTGATCTTGTTCGCTTGATTTTTTTCCCCTATTGGCTCTTTCCCTCCTATCAAACTCATGCCTACTTCCTCCACAGCTTCAAGGTAAACCAAACATTCAGCTACAACAACCACCTGACTCACATCCATCG
This sequence comes from Lophius americanus, assembly GCA_037951165.1. Classification (NCBI taxonomy): domain Eukaryota; kingdom Metazoa; phylum Chordata; class Actinopteri; order Lophiiformes; family Lophiidae; genus Lophius; species Lophius americanus. The sequence goes on from JBBDHG010000099.1 coordinate 7,839,427, forward strand.
TTTATCTGTTACACCCAAACACAGATGTACTCCACCACACCTTTTCCCTACAAAAAAAACTATTATTTTCTGTTATTATATTTTTCTCAGACAAAAGAAGACTATGGGGCCCCTGAGGTCAGGGTCAGGAGCTCCGCTTGATGCAAACTATACATGTTTTAGATTATGTTATTTTATTGTTAAATCACTATGATGATAGATGTTAGGTACTGTATACTACATATATCACAGTGAAAACAACATTCTAAAACTGATTGAGTTCTCCCAACATCCAGAAGTTGCCCTGGTTAGTCCTCAATTTTGAACTTATTGTACTTGGTAATGGCCTCATGACATCGTAGAGACTGAAACAACTAACAGCAAAATAGAAAAGCCAATGAATAAAAGATGCGTTCGAAAGTGAAACCAAGAAAAGCAAGAGGTACAATCTTCTTAATACATCAAAAACAACTTATCGTAATGAACATAGTTATAAATGTAGCATTAATACATATATCAGGCACTGATGGCACTGGGCAGTATCATAAATCTATGGCGGTGTCTTTTCCTTCCAAATATGTTTTGCACTGATCAGCTGAAAAAAATATTCAAAGGAACCGGAGTTTGATAACCATTGTTCTGTGACGTCGTTGGTTTTATTTTGAAAATCTTGAGCGGAAGAGGTATTGTTTCATGTCGTTACGTGACTATCCGGAATGGTTTTCCATCAAACGTAGGCTTCAATGTCTTCGTTAGCTGACTTCTTACCTCTTTAGCTTGCTTAAAAGCCCTCTAAAGATTATCCACGTGGTGAACGCAAACACGGTATGTCTTCGTCTCTTTTGCTCCCTCAAAGGTTGTTAGTGTCATGTATCTATCTGTAGGTTATAAAGCCAGCTAATGCTGTATTAACGATGTATAAAAGTCAGATAAAAATCATAGTGAATAGTGAATGGTTTCTACACTGTCTAGTTCTCATCTACCAATTTTGCCAAAAAGTATATTTTAAACATAATCTTAATGCATTAATATGTGTACTGGATCTCAGTGGTAGGTCGGACTCTGCACTGCAGTAAAGTTAGAAAGATGTGAACAGATTCGAACTTCACGGATCGATAACTCTTTAACGAACTGTTTGCAAGACATATGAGACACCTCTTCCGTATCCTAGTAAGACAGACAACGAGCTATAATCCAATATTCATGAAAAGAAGACGTCCACTGAGCTGAACGAATTATATAGATCTCTATGAGGAGCTGGCTGTTGGCTGAGCGAGCGGGGACCATCTACAAGTTGCAAGAATACAAGACAAAGTGGTCTTTTTCTAAACTAGTTGCTGTGGTATGATCATTGGCTTATGTCTAAGGTATGTTGTGAATTTGGTGACACTATAATGCATTTGAGAGACGCTATTGCATTTTCCCCCAAAAAAACTCACCATAATTTAGCTAAATTATACTTTTCCAAACTAGTGGCTGTTTTAAATTTGATGACTCTAGGGTGCATTGCAGCAATGCTATTGAATTTTCTTCCAAATAAAAAATTCACCATAAGTAGATATAAGGATCTTTTTCCAAACTAGTTGCTGTAGAATGACCCCTAGTGTTTTGGGTGAATTTCGTGACACAATTCAATAGAAGGGGGAAGTTATTGAATATCCTAATTAATTTTATTAACAACATTTATACAAAAGCGCATTTCGTTTAAAATGTTGTCATATGATCAACAGTAGTCCACTGATGTGATCAATTTTTTTGATGAAACTACCTTGCATATCAATTAACGCTATTGTATTTTTTTATATGGAGCTCTCTCCGTCTTGCCCTTCATAGACGCTCCCTGCTCGCTCTGCCAACAGACTGCCATTAAAGAGTTATTGATATGAGAAGTTTGAATGTGTGAATATCTTTCTAACTTTAATGCAGTCGAGTGTACATGGTTCAGTCATTTAGCTGGTGTTTCACCAATACCACTATTACTATTGTGTAATTAGAACACATTTTACAACTATAAGGCATTCAAATTCTTAAATATGAACTTTGGAATTTAAATGGGAACAGCCGGATATAGCAGTTTAATTTTGTCCTTTTAGTCTACCCTCCATGAATGTTAGCTTTCACTTTGGCAGATATCCCATTCTTCAAATGAGAGATAAAGGCTTCCCGGTGCAGCCAAATGTTTACTGTCTCACAACAATGTTGAAAAATAATTAGTGCTCGGTCCGTTAGCTTAATGCTAGTATAGAGTGGGAATTGTTATATTCATGCTAAAGTAGTTAGCATTGTCGGCACAACCATAATCAAACAATAAATATGACATTAAAATCATATTTATTGTATAACAGTAAAGTAAAAAACACTGAATGTATTGTATATTTTCTTCTGGATTAGGGTGGTCACTTTTATAAAAGCAGAGAGGAGGACGCTTTGCAGCGTTCAGTGAATTATGGAGAGTGATCTCACAAAATCAAATATTACTTTATTTTTACTAAAGACCTAGATATATATAAAATATTGTGGGCAGGGGAAAAATCCAATTTCAATGGAAGGGGACACACGGAGAACAGTAATGTCTTTTACCATAAGCATTTTCACAATTCCCTCTATAATATCAATTTGATATTGAAAACATCTGCAAATCATTCAAAATCCTTTCATCCAAGTTTCTCAAAAAAAACTACATTTTATATGACTACATTTGAACACAATTACTTTACATGTAATCATCCGGTTCCTGTAATTTTACAATATATTGGTGGAAGATAAATGAGCTTAAAAGACGAATAGGTATTTATTTTTTTGCACAACCTGCTACATGGTGTGATTAAACGACTTAAAGCTGTGATTATTGCTTTTGGGTACACTGATTTTGATGGTGCAAGGATTTATTGTGCAGCTGTCTTTGTAAACGTGATTTTCAACTGATAAAAATGCACCAAAAGGGACTTATTCCTCATGTTGTGAAAAGTGTCATAAAACTTATATGAAGGTGTTGAATTATTCAGCCCTACTTAATATTTGCACTATATATTCAGTATGTAAACTGTACATACATGTTCAAACTTTGACAATGTAAGCTGCACTAGGCTCAGAATTAAATGTAAAAAAAATAATAATAATCATTGTATCCGATGATTTGTTTAATTTCTGCAGGTGTTAAGAATGACTGTCCTGAATCTGTCCTTTGCTGCTTGTGGTTTCTTGGGAATCTACCATCTGGGAGCTATGGAGGCTTTCGCCTGCCATGGGGACAAGCTTCTTTGCTCCCTTAAGTCCTGTGCTGGCGCCTCTGCTGGGGCCCTGGTTGCTGCTGTCATGATCACTGCTCCTGACAAGTTAGAGGTAGACTATTCAAATTGTCATTCAATCTGCTGTATGAAGAAGAGATTGTACAGTAGAAATTTTTGGGATTTAGAGAAAACCCACTGAAACATGGTCATCTGTTTCTGACTTGCTATTCTTAGACATACAGCATGAAAAAACGAACATCCGGCAGGGTAATTGTCTATCGTCTTAGAAATTAATTTCCAGAAGCTCATAAATGTGTGAAGCAATATACTGCAATCATATTTAAGTATTTTTATAATGCAATGTTTATTAAATGTATTTGTGAAGATTCTCAGTCTTCTCGATCTTTGGGTCATTGGCTTTAAATTCTTTTAATGTCAATAATTGGATTGACATTAAAATGTCAATTATGATATTAATATGCACTAAGAGCACAATCAATTTATTGATTGATTGGCGGCTGTGACTTTGTAATGTGCTCTCTGAGAGCAAGAAAGTTCTTAGTTTAAATTCAAATTTTTCTGTAGCGGGCGCATTGTTTGTTTTCTCTGGCTTTATTCTACACACAGAAATCTGCATTATAGGCATTGCATTTATGGGAACCCCTCACTTCTGACCGTAGCAGCAAAAGCCAGGTTCAGTACAGGTACAGTGTGCAATTTAGTGAATTAACATTTTATCCCTAATCATTACCACTTATTAGTACAAAACAAAATCACAAAATTATTTAAAAACCCTACATTTACCACTTCAGAAACAGACTGAAATCGTGACAACAAAGACAAAGGATAATATGATGATATGCATTGCAAATAAGATATATATAGCAAATTGGGACAATTCAGCAGCATCAACAACATCACTGTCGGGACAAAGGACCTGCGGTAGCGCTCTTTCTTACACTGAGGGTTCAGCAGTCTGCCGCTGAAAGGGCTGCTCAGAGCTCCCACAGTCTTATGTAGGGGATGAGAGGTGTTGTCCAGGATGGATGTCGGCATTCTCCCCTCAGCCACCTCCCCCACCGAGTCCAGGGGACAGTCCATGATAACGCTGGATATCCTGACCAGCCTGTTGAGTCTTTTTCTGTCCATCTCTTGGCTTCCTCCAACCTAGCAGTCCACAGGGTAGACAGTCGCAGATACTACCACAGTGTCAAAGAAGATCTTAACAGAATCCTGCACGCTCTGACCTTAGTCTCCTCAACATGTGGAGGCAACCATGGCCCATATTCTAGGGGAGTGTATATTGTCAGACAAATCCAGATTATTTTTGAAGTTAACACCAAGGTACTTATATGAGTCCAACTTTTCAGTGTCCAAACACTGGACGTTCACCATTGTGATTTTAGAGGAATTTCTCTCGCGGAGGTGAATCACCAGCTCCTTCGTCTTACTGACGTTAATCCAGAGGATTGACCTCACAGCAGTTGCAAAGATCAAAGATTATTTTTGTACTCTTGATCTTTCCAATCTGATGTGTATCTGACAATTGCTGAATCTTCTCAGAATTCTGGATGTGCTAGTGTCCTGTGTTGTATCTGAAGTCTTAAGTGTATTGTGTAAACAGAAAAGGGGCCAGCACTAAGAGCACACTAAGAAGATGTAAGTAATGAGAATCAAGGGTTAATGAGGAGATACCCATTTAGTAAAGTTGAGGTCTGTGTCCTGTGCATGTTTGGTGTGAGGAATAGACGTGAGGCAGAGAAAATGAGATATTGAATAAAAATTATAACTTATCATTATTAAGAGTAAACTTTTCAATGATCAGTGCTTTTGCAAGTTACTAATAAAATGTTGTTATACTACAATAATGCATAAATTTTTATAATGTGATTATAGCCATCATGATCCATACTATTTACAATATAATATAATAACATAGAAATCAATACTCCCCCTTTAACCCCTGGTAACAGATTAAATAATAACTCACTAGCAGAAATGCTGATCTGTACAGGATGGATAGATAGAAGTTGTCCTTCAATATCCACTATGAGCATTCTGAAGAAGTTGTGTTACTTCCACAGACTATATCATACATGCATGTTTGTTGCCTCGTTTTGCAGCAGTGTAAAGCATTCACCCATGGATTTGCAGACAGTGTGCGACAACAGAGATTTGGAGCAGTAACTCCAGGATACAACTTCATGCTCATATTACAGTGAGTATTCTAGAGATACCACTATACAGATGAAACCGATCTGATTAACTGTCTGCAACACACTGTGCACGGTTATGACAGAGCATCATTTAGGTTATATCTTCAGGATAACATCAGATAGTGTTAGAGTGTCAATAAAAAATCATGATATGATGATTAAAGGTGAGTCTGAAGATTGATAATCTTACCTAGAGCATATATGGCAACATACAAACATTCTAGCTTCACCAAACTTTACACGTAAGTTAACAATGATAAGTAGATGTGCCTTTTAAAACTTCCAGAATTATCATTTTTTGAGTTTTCCTAAGAAAGATGATTAATAGGTCCCTCTGAGGATTGGTGATATTTTTCATAGTATAGAAATAAAATACAACATTTTTAGGGATTTCAGGGGAATGTGTCATCTTCAGATGATTCTTATTATTGTACCAGGCTTCACATCTATATCCAAAACAGTCGATATACGTTGCTAATATATGTACTAAATACATAAAAACTAGACATAGGACTCAGTGAACTCAATTTTATGAATAAAATAAATCAGGCTTGCTTTATCATTATGGTTTTGTAGTTTTACCAGATTGCATTATAATTAAATGCTACTGTCTAAAGCGCTGGGTTTGTACACTGATTTTCCCATGAGTGTACAAACACTTTGTACACGGAGAACACCTTACAAGACTTGCAGTTTTGGAGCTGCTCCAACCCAGTCATCTAGTCATCACCAATTAATGTGTATCTAACATCACATGTCAATGTTTTTTAATGTTATGGCAGACATGTGTGTGGCATTGATTATCTGTGTGTTGTTAATCTGCAGGGAGGGAATAGACACGATTCTACCCAGAGATGCTCACACTCTTGCCAATGACCGTCTCCATGTCTCAATAACGCACTCCAAAAGTGGCAAGAACCAAATCGTGTCCAGGTTTGACTCAAGGGAGGAGCTCATTAAGGTAAACACCCCCATATATTACCACTGTCAATTTCTGTCATCAGAGGGTATCATTATTATACATCCGTCTTGTGCTTTGTTCCATCCACTGGACTTTTCCAGGCCCAGAAATGACACCTGAAATGTCATGCTATACTGTAACCCCTATGTCTCCTTTATGTAATGTTTTTAACTATTCCGCTGAAGAGTTGTGTTTTCATGTGACAGCAGTTAAATGAATCGTCATATATTAACTGTAACTTTTCCAGGCACTACTGGCCAGCAGTTATGTACCTGTCTATGCTGGTTTGAAAGCAGTGGAATTCAGAGGACAGGTAATGGACTCTCATCAGCATTTTGTGTACTAAAGTTTGTAATACATCAAGCATTGTGACGCTATAAAAAATAGTTTTATAATCTACTTTGTAGCCATACAAAGTAGTCTCACTTTGTTCCAACTCGCTACAAAGTGAGGCTTATGTGTAAAACAATATAAATAATATCCATATTTGATTGTATGAGAAGTACCTAAACATGTTTATGTCCTGCTTATTTAAAAAAAAAAATGGACAGATGGACAGATGAATAACATATACAAAGGCTATATTATTATACAAATGTTTTATACACAGATGAAACTGATGTGGATTACTGTTTGCAACACACTGGACACGATTATAAGTTCAGGATGTAGACTGGTAACCCCCCCAATTGGAGGGTTGGCAGTTCAAACCCCAGACTGACCCTAGATCCTGGAGTCTACAGAGCCTTGAGCAAGATAAGATAAGATAAGATAAGATAACCTTTATTAGTCCCACAATGGGGAAATTGCAAGACCCTAAATGCTACTTTTCTTCAATTTGACTCAAAGGGTTTGCCCTTTGCTCGTCAGGGATAGGTCAAATGCAGAGAACTAATTTCAGATGTACAATATGATAAAAATTACGAAAAAGAGAATGCATTATTTTACTACATCATTAATAATATGAGAGGGTTTTACATGGGTTTATGTATTTTATGGCTAATTCCCTGGGATATAATTGAAATCATGCAACTTTATTCACAATGGCACCAAGCCTTAATGGGTTCATTGTGATGCATGCTCCATTTTTTTTTCTATCAAGCTTGACAGAAGTCGATATCCAGCCAGTAGTTTTGGGTTAACTCCCTTTTAAAGCCATCAAAAAATCCTCAAAAATAAAAGACATTGGTTGAAACTCAACCTCCATGGTTGATGTAATAAAACACATGAGGCTGGTAGACATTTTTCATTGAAGTGCAGATGTAAGTATTCCATTGAAAAATTACTGAATTCCATTTTCTTCAGTTTCAGGGGTCCTGACATGTTACATGCTGACTTACTTCCACATCATCGTGGCTTACTGAGAAACTTAAGTATAACAGAGTTAGTCTTAATCTTATGATAAGTGGGTTTGATTATCCTGCTATGTCTAAATGCAGGCATTTAACAATAATAATAATAATAATAATGTGAGGCTATTTAGATTTTCCTATGCTAGTCTAAATGCCTGCTGTGAAAGATACTTATTAGAAATCATTCAGTCACATGAACATCAAAGTGGGCTGACATGTCCCTTTACGTGTTTAATCACAAGAACACACTGCAGTGATATTTTCTGAAAGTCTAAACAGCAAATACATTTACCTTAGTCTTTGCTTTTAGAAAATCTCTGACCTGCATGACTGTGTAGTCAAACATATTTTGCTTTATTAGAAATGGATGGATGGAGGTTTCACTAACAGCCTGCCTACCCTGCCTGTGGGAAGGACCATCACAGTGTCCCCTTTCGCTGGAGTGCAGGATGTGTGTCCTGTCCACAGGGGGCACCTAAACACTCACCTCAGGCTTGCCAACATGAACATAATGGTGAGTACTTGATCATTCTATCATATTTTACTAATTTTTTTTTGTGATAATCTGACATGAAAATGTCTGTTCTTTAACCTGACTGGTGATGTCAATACGCACAAGTAGCACCATTATAACAAGCCAATTTAAAATAAGCCCTGATGTGATGTCAAAAATGAAAAGAAACATTGTGAACATATAATTTGTGTCATTGTTATTGGCAAACGTTGCTAATGTCATCTACAGTACTTGACAGTGTATGATAGATATACGATTTTCTAAATCTCGGGACATTAGGGAGACACATTTTAGCCAGAAAGACCAGGAATATGTCCAACATCTATGCACATTTCCTTTCCTTTTGTATGTAGATATTCAACACTCATTGCTATTATCTAATCTATGTAACAAATAGTGCTTTAATAAGAGAAACCTGCTGAACATAACAAATGTTTATGAAATTGAAATTTATTTGAAATTGGATTGTCAGTGATCAGTCAGATGATTAAAAAACACAAAAACAAGTTTTTCATCTCTCTCATCTTCCTAATTGTGTCCAAGTCAGTCCCTTGGAACCACACTCACCAACTCTACTCTTTGCAACTTCAACATTCCACCTACATCCTTTTCATTCACACACATGAAGTCTTTCATTCCTCTTCTCTCCATTGCATACCTCCACCTCTCCAGGTCTTTCACCTGCTCCCTGCTCTCACTACAGTTCACAATGTCATCTATGAACTCCATAGTCCATGGATACTCCTGCTGAATGTTCAGTAATTTTCAACAAAACTAACTTCAGTGACAGTAGCACTGAACACTCAATATGTTAGTTAACGCATACTGATATGGAGAATCCTAATATTAAGCCTGTTTTCAGTTTATGGGGGTATAGTCTCATATAAAGTTATATCAGAATTACTGGATTCCCACCTCTGCCAGTTGTTGACACCGGAATTACCATTTGAATGGCCGTATAAATTTCAGATACAATTCGCATTAAAGTGCAAGCTGACTCAAAATTAATAAAATGGGAATTTAACTTTCAAGACGTGTTCGAAGTGGCCCCACTCTGGCTTTACCCTTGGATTGGCTCATGGTCTTTTTATGTCACACTGCCTCAACGAGCATCCATTAACCAATATCTCAACACTCTGACTGCATCATTTGCAGTCCCAAGCTCAATAGATGCAAATGAAAGCACATTTGTATCTACATTTTAATTACTGATTTTCATTTGCACTTTAATCCGTATTTCAATATCAACTTTGACTAATCCTCAACTTGCTCTTAATTTTGCAAGACAACAGGCGTGGTGCAATTTAATGTAAGGTTAAAAACAGGGAGTGCTGGTGAAATTCTCTGAAGTCCAGGACATCCTTTAATAGTACTCAATGCAACGCTGTTGGATCCTTCGAAGGATGTACCCCCTGAATTGAGACAGCTTATATTTTTCCTGTCAAAATGACCCATATGCTTACCCATATCAACAATGGATGTATTCTACTGAAAGCAAAGCTGCAAACAGGCTATTGTTAATCAAGCATACACTTTTAATAAGTAGTTCTAACATAAAATGTTGATGGTGGGATTTTTTGGACAATGCACGTGAAAGTTATTTCTGGGAAAAGTTATTATTGATAAAGGTCACATTTTAATCCGAAGGGTAGTACAAGCCAAAGTTCATGAATTTATAACCACGGTCACTCACAGTGGACCACAGTCCGAGCAGGACCCACTAACGTCCTATACGAACCCTGGACTTATAACCATTAAATAATTGAGGGATTTTAAATTTTGACGGGGCGTTTAACTGGCACAGCTTTTCTAGTCTTTAAGGCATTTGTTTAGTGGTTCGGGAAACTCACAGACCAATTGCATGCAGGTTTAGCAATCCAACGCGATGCTACTCAGCAACTCAAAAAAATAATAATTGCCACCATAAATACAGAGATAAGAAAGGTGATTGGCGTGTGACAGTGGAGAAGTTAGCGATACAGGGAGAGGAGACGTAGAGACAAGTGAGCCGGTGACAGGGACAGGAACACAGACAAATTAGGCGAGTGAGCCGGAGACAGCAGAGAGAAATAATGGCCCTCTCTAAGAAGAGAAAAGCGGCAGTAGCGTGCCATTGTGAAATGCCACTTTGAGACAACGGACAAAGGTTTTGAATAAACATAGAGCCCAATATGATCAATCCACCAGGATCCTGAACCATTTGTACACTGCCCAAAAACGTGCTAATGAATGATCCCTCAGAGTTGCTTGGATTTTGGGTCAACACAAAAATCCATTTACTAAAGGAGGGGTTGTCAATGGGTGCAGCAGCAAAGACCTTAATTGAAGGAAACAAAAAGAAAAGCTTGGTGACAAAATTAAGCAAATACCTATGTTATCATCATCAGCCACAAAGAAAGGTGAAATATTAACCAAGGATGATCTAGCCCAGCTGGATGAAGCCATCCTTAAGGCACCATGTGTAGGTTCAGTTGTAGATGAGTCCACGGATGTGCCTGGAGGAAGAGCGGACATCCAACTGGCCATTAGGGAGAAGTTAATAAACCGAGGAATAGAGCCAAAACAAGCAGTTTCAATAACCCAAGATGGAACACCTGCCTGGCTCCCGGTAAAATCTAGAATCGAATTCAAAATCCTTCTGCTCACCTACAAAGCCCTTAACATTCAGGCACCAACATATCTGAAGGAGCTCATAGTTCCATATTGTCCAACCAGAACACTGCGCTCCCAGCATGCAGGGTTACTTGTAGTCCCTAGAGTCTTTAATTTGACTTCTTCCCTGGGGTCTTAGTGCTTTCTCACCCTGCAACGTCACATGGTTGGTGACTGCATCTGCTGCTGTGGACCTGCTCGATGTCCAATGATTTCAAGATACTCATGATGATGATTACTATTATTATTATTATTATTACTATTATTGTATTGTATTTACAAATAAGCTATTACTAAATGTTACATTACTATTAATGTTATTATCAACCTGGGATCCCTACCCCCGTCGCAGCCCAACCCTGGAGAAGCAGAGTATAGCTGATATCTTTGCTGCTTTAACCCCGTCTCTCCTTCTCTCTCTCTGCTTGAGGTTTCTGCCCGTTAAAAGGTAGTTTGTCCTTGCCACTGTCGCCAAGTGCTTGATCACGGAGGAATTTGTTGGGTCTCTGTAGATAATTACCTCCTCTTTCTTGAAAGCCCCTTGAGACAACTGTTATTGTGAATTGGCACTATATGAATAAAGATTGATTGATTGATAATGCATCAATCTGTCCTGCGCTCCACACTGCCAGATGAGCATGCTTAGGTGTTGAACACAATGCTGAAAATTATCAATTTTCTCGGAATCCTCTTTTTATTAGCATCGCATGATTGAATTTTAGTTTAATACCCCTGCGTTGTAATAGGTTCATCCTCCTCTACCACGTCAAAGAGATTTTAATCCCGATACATTTTCATTTCACAATTTCAGTTTTCTCACTCACATTGACATGTTTAAACTCAATTTTATGTATTTACGTCATGAAACTCACGTTGTGTCGTGTAATTCTGCGTAAATTTACGACTTTGTATATATTTGCAATATGTAAACAAAATTAAATTTCAAATTAAAGTTTTATATGCTATGTGAATACAGCGTTAAGACCCATATGGAAAGAACTTGTTATATAATCTGTCAGTAGTAGTCATCTTGACATGCCTGTAATAACAGAGTGGAAACACTGTATGTTACCTTTAAACATTTGTTTTCAGTTGCTGTTTGCTCTGTTTACTTATTTTCTTGAACCACCAATCTGAATTTAGTATTTGCTCGTGATTCCCCAGTTCTCGATGGAGAACATCAAACGTCTGAACCTGGCTCTCTTCCCTCCATCCACAAGCAGCATGGAGTCTTTCTGTGAAGAAGGTTTCAATGATGCTATGAGGTTCCTGAAGAGACAGGACTGGATAAGCTGACTGTTTAACTTCACGCAAAGAAGTGACTGAAATAACAGTTATTAATATATATGTATTTCTGGTCCGATTTCAGTTTTTCTTCATAAATGGAAAAAGTGGAAGGATCAGTTCTTGCCTGAAGGAATGTTATAGAGGAACACTGATGCAGCAAATATGTGGAGCTGTAAAGATCCTGTGTGTATTTGTTCGGTAAACTCCTCAAAATGTTGTATTTATAGGATCTAGGCCTGAGTGTGTTTTTATAAAGTATGAAACAGTGTGTATCATTGTGAGTCTCAGTCAGATTAGTGTTCTCTCACACATTCAGGACCTTTTCATTTCTGGTCGATCCACATGATATAAAAAAACAAACTCATGGGAGCGTTGGCTCTTCACCAATTTTCCAAGAAGATATTTAATATTTCCCAGAATGAAGCAGTGAGGAAAAGAAAAAAGATATTGCAGTACTTCAAAGGAAGAGAATGCCGGCGTCATTGGATATTGGAAGCACCCTCAGGACAGGAGAATCATCTTTGAAGTGCAGGACATTTTCACTGGATTTCTCAGCTGTTGAATAGCTGTTTAATTTCCCACAGCTTTAGGACATGTGAGCAGGTTCTCCATCAGTATGCAGTCAGTTGAACTCGTGTGTTGGAGCAGCTTCACCCTCAGGACAGTTCTTGGGAAACCAACAGACGGCTGATTCACGGCTTCACTTTACTGTCAGTCATTTATAACTTGAAACTTTGATCATCACACATTTGTATGATGATATTAGAAAATTTAATTAAACATCAATTATTTCTCTTTTGGCTGAGGTGACACTTCTATATTCTTACACCTGATTGGACAAGCAGGAAAATCAATCTGATTTAACTTTGTATGAAAAGCAACAATGTTTTTTCATGTTTTTATTTAGTTGTGTTTTTTTTCAAAATACATCCTGACCTAATGAAACCGAACAATTAAAATACATCTCATAATTACGAGATCTGATTTCATATTTAAGAGATATGGCAATCCCTCTGGAGTGGAGTAATGGAGGGGGCACTGATTGTGTGTTAGACACATGGGATAACTATGTACTTTGTATTCTTTTTCAAATTAGTGTAAACAAAAATATATTAAGTTTTGTTGAAAACATAAACTAAACATTAATGTACTAAAACTGCTAGGACTCTGCTTACACATCCGTCAGCACTTTTTCCATATTGCCTCTTGTATTTGTTGTTGCCTTGGTTCCAGCGGGTCAGTGGTCATGACCCGCTGCCCAAGAGCAGCCGTATGCAGAGGGACACAGTCAGCTCAATCAACCAAATGAGTTTCCTCTTTGCCACATCCTCCGACCACACCCAATCAGCCACTGAACATCACGCCGCATTGTATTTAGACATTTTTATACCCACTAATATTAATAGTGATAATTATCATAATAACAATTAACACATTACGAATCACAATATATGATAAATGATGAGAAACTGACTCAAATCTGCTGGACTTGGGCAGTGGATCAGTGGGTTGGAAATTAACGTTGTTTGTCTGATGGTTTACTCTTTTATATGTATCATGTATCCCTTTTTGTATTCATTCTCCAGGGAGGATCAATATAAAAATGTATCATTCATTGTAAAACTGGCTTTGTTTGAAAATATTTGGATTATTTTACACACATGTTCCCACTGTTTTCTCGTTTCATCCCTCCACCATCTGGGTTGTAATCTCCTCATTTCTCTAGTTTCTGTGCCTATGCGTGTCAGAGGTTGTTTGGAAGATGTTCTCCATCAAGTTTGCTTTTAAAAAATATACCTGATGCATTGAGGCATTCTTTTTTGCATATGCAGCATTTAGAGACGAGGTCCAGATGATTATGACCTTCAACTTTTGTAATTCTCAAAGACAGGAAAGCATCAAACACCCACTCAGCCTCGTCTTTATCTTACTAGATAGCATGTTTTAAAGACCAGGGGTAACCATGTACCTGTCCGGTGGTGGGGGAACCAAGGGACGAGTGGAAAGATACATAGGCAGAAGCTGGGAGATTGTGAACTAAGGACTGGTTATAACAAATTATTATAATAAGTGATAATGGAATTTTCCATTACATTGCTATTTAGGGGCCGTTTGCCAGTCATGGTAAATTAAAACATAAAATTGTAGTTTCAATGTTATTTAAACAGAGCAATGATGTTATTCAGGTAATGATCTTAATTGTTTGAACCTATAACTTTTAATTAACATTGCTGCTCTTTGCACATATTTTTAAATTATTATTATATTTTTTTATTGATGCTTTTATCTGCTTTTACCTTGTAGCACTTTGAGATTTGATCCCAATGTAAAGTGCATTATAAATAAAGTGTATTATAATAATTATTATTAGTGCAAAACTAATCAAACTAATCATGCGGTTTCCATGTGGCGGGGAACATGGAAACTGAGTGGACCATGATCCGTGCTGCCATTGCCGAGGCGGCTCCTGGGAGCTGCGGTCGCAAGGCTGCCGGTGCTAGTCGCGGCGGTAATCCCCGAACCTGCTGGTGGACACCAGAGGTGAGGGATGCCGTCAGGCTGGAGAAGGAGTCCTACAGAGCATGGCTGGCTTGTGGGACTCCTGAAGCAGCTGACAGCTACCGACAGGGTAAGCGTCACGTGGCTGTGGCAGTCACAGAAGCAAAAACCCGATAGTGAGAGAAGTTTGGTGAGACCATGGAAGAATTTCTGTCGGCCCCGAAGAAATTCTGGCAAACCGTCGGGCGTCTCAAGGGGGGAAAGCGGTCATTCGTACACTCTGTCTACGGGCTGGATGGGGACTTTCTGACCTCAACTGAGAAAGTTATCGGGCGGTGGAAGGTATACTTTGGGGATCTCCTCAATCCCAGCAACACGTATTCCCAGGACGAACCAGAGTTGGATGACTTGGAGGTTGGTCCGCTCATCACTGGGGCTGAGGTCACTGCGGCTGTTAAACAACTGGGCGGTAACAGCGACCCGGGGGTGGATGAGATCCTCCCTGAGAATCTGAAAGCTCTGGATGTTGTAGGGCTGTCATGGCTGACACGCCTCTGCAACATTGCGTGGACATCGAGGGCATTACCTCTGGAGTGGCAGACTGGGGTGGTGGTTCCCCTTTTCAAGAAGCGGGACCAGAGGATGTGGCCCAATTATCGGGGGATCACACTCCTCAGCCTCCCTGGGAAGGTCTACGCCAAGGTACTGGAGAGGAGAGTCCGGTCGATAGCCGAATCTCAGATTCAGGAGGAACAATGCGGTTTTCGTCCTGGTCGTGTAACACTGGACCAGCTCTATACCCTTTCGAGGGTGCTGGAGGGGACATGGAAGTTTGCCCAACTGCCCTCCCCAAGGCTGGGCTCAGCCTTAGAGATAGGGTGAGGAGCTCAGACATTCGGGAGAGGCTCATAGTAGAGTCGCTGCTCCTCCGCATCAAGAAGAGTCAGTTGAGGTGGTGGAATGAAATGTTGTGTCTAGGTATTATGTTGACAAGTAGGAGCATATGTAAAGAAAACTGGATTGGACGGTCAAGATTTGACACAAAATTTGCTATTTATTAGATAATCACAGAACCATTTCAGAGCTGTCCGACCTTCCTACCCAGTTCTGCAGCCGTCAATCAACAACTGCCAGCTAATTCAGTCAATCGAAGTCATTACTCAAGTCATTGGAGTGGAATGGTTCCGCTTCATAAAGCACAGACTGTTGAAACAAAACCATCGATTGTATTCACTCTCTTCTCTATTTACAGGTCAGTTAAATTGTAAATTTTTCCTGAAACAATACAAAAACTTTCATGATAAGGGTGCATCACATTGCATTCGATGCTCAAAATTGGTTAAAAGATGTGACCAATGGCTGAATAATGAAAATCTATCTGTGCTGATTACTGGATTTTCCCACTGGCTTTTTTGTGTTTGGAGTGTTAATTTAATTGTTAATTAATAGTTTGTATGGAACTTATGAGGCACAATCAGTAGAAGAAGCTGTTTGAAACTAACTCTGTCGTACAATATAAAAAAATGCTGTAAGTCACATTAATCTAGCACTGATGATTTACTTGAACTAACAAGCAAGTGGTTTTTTGACAGTAGGTATTGCACTCGTTATTGCTTTCAAAACATGGATTATTCACTCATATCTTCCACTATCTCATCCTAGCGGTTGATTATTCAGTTTTATAATCGAGCATTGTCTGTTAATAGTTTAGAACTGAGAACATGCACAAATGAGCTAAAAGGTCTAAGGATAGGTTACATTAAAGGAATTTTAACAAGATGTTGGCCATCTCCATCTCCCACTGGCCATCCCCTATGTGTGCTGTATTTATGTGTGATAAATTGATAAGGTTGATTTATATCGCTATCAAATGACTCTATTGATTGTAAGCCTTTATGTTTTATGGAAGAAAACATATTTCTATGAAAGAAAGAAAAGTGAGTGTATCTCATAACAAGATAAAACATGAAGAAAGTAAATATTTACTTGCATGCACCACTGACAAATAGGTTGGTTGAGTACATGCTGTATCCCAAGATTGGAAACCAATTCACAGAGTAACACAGAAATTCCCTCAAATGCTCCAATAGGGTAGCTCCTCAGCATTGGTGCTGAAGTTCCTCAACCGAGGAGAAACCACCTCCTCTTGAATGCCAATAGAAAAATTCAAACTGTTTTTTATCGGTGGATTGGGCTTCTTGTATGTTGTGACCCATTGAAAACCAGATTTAATGAGAATAACTACATTTTTAGTGTTTAAGCTTTTTCTTTCCCAGACTGTAAGAATATATCGGGTGTATATTACACTGAGAATTGTGAGAATTGAGATATTTTAGAATTTGTTAGCTGTGTTTAGAGCACGATGCACTACTTCTGATTTTTTATCTGAGCTGTGCCTTAGAGAGATAAAAATTCAAAGTGAATGAGTAGGACTTACGTGGTTAAGAAAATATTTACTATATTTGCTTATTAAGTCTGAATATCATGTTCATGTTTCCATGTTGATTTCTTAATTTGTACTTAAGGTCTTGTTTTTATTTGACATTTTCTGGTCTGGTTTACTCTGCTGGACTCTGACATCAACAGCAGTGTTGAATCTGCTCTTCTCCTGCAGGGTTTTTGTCTCATTGCTTTCTCCAAATTGTAGGTGCTAAATAAGTGATGTAATAATAAACTTTTTTTAATCTATTATCATATCTCCGAAAAATGTTGGGGATATTAGGGAATTTTCGTTGGCTCTGCAGATCCTTCGTGTAAGCAGGATAATTCAAAAACTATATTGTGGATAATTTTCAAATTTTAAACCCACATAAATGCTAGTTCAAAGAAGAACTGGAGTGTTTGGGGGAAAGATTGGTTATACATATATGACACTAGGGGGAACTTTATCTGCAAAATTTTTCAGACTTCTCAATCGTTGATCCGATTCACTCCAAATCCGGTGCATATGAATCAATTCCAGGAGATCTATCTTGTACAAATAGTTCATATTTTACTCACTAGGGGGAGCTTTTACGCAACACTGTTTTTGAACATAACTTCCAAACTGTTCAATTTAGTCCACATTTGGTTAATATGAATGAAATTGAATAGATATTTTTTGTCTATGCCATGTTATACTCTAATAGTTGATATTTTACTCACTAGGGGGAGCTTTTTATGAAAAACTTTTTTTTTCTGAAATAACTTCCTAGTCA
This sequence comes from Lophius americanus, assembly GCA_037951165.1. Taxonomy (NCBI): domain Eukaryota; kingdom Metazoa; phylum Chordata; class Actinopteri; order Lophiiformes; family Lophiidae; genus Lophius; species Lophius americanus. The sequence continues at coordinate 7,857,314 of JBBDHG010000099.1, forward strand.
TTTATTAGATTTTGGTGCCTATGGATTTACTATAGGAGATCTATCTATTATACAATGTGTTTTATTTCAACAGTATACATTTTACTCAGGGGGGAAAAAAAGATAAAGTGGACATAACATTTTTTAATTTCAAGGAGTTCAATCAGGGGGATTTCTGTACCACACAGGGGATTGGGGACTTTTCAGGTTACACTACACTTGCTGTCGGTGACAACATCATCGGTCTAGTTTAATTTAAATGTATTTTATTGAGCATTTCGAGTCATCACATTTATACAAATGTTCATTCCATGTTAACAGTTTTGCACAAAACTTTGGTCATGGACTATAGAATCAGTATAGGTCTGTATCCGGTACAGAACTGTATTACAATATGTTTATGCAAATGTAAAGCAAACAAGGAGAATAAAACACACAATGCCAACAACCAGCATCAGTAACCCCTTTGACATATTTCCCCCCATTCCTATCCTATCTACCGTACCCCATCTACTATGACCAGTCACTCTGCAGCACCTCAATTATAATGTACTGTGTGCTAAGGTATAACTTGATATACGGGATTTAAGATGGTAAGAAATGATGTCAGGGGTTTCCAGTTCTCATCAAACTGCGCAAGTCTATCCTCCAAAGCATATCCAATCCTTTCCAAGTGAAGTGTGTTATTCAAGTCAATCAGCCACATTTTTGGAGTAGGAATAGCCTTGTTTTTCAAAAAGATAAGGATTACTCTTTTTGCTGTTATGATGTGCTATGAAAAAAAGCGTTGCACTTTGTGTAGATACCTAGATCTCTCCAATATATCTTGAATAACAAGGGTAGAATCTGGTTTGATTTAAATATATGACCTCTGATATCGCGTTAGAAATATTAATCAAAAAACGTTTGATCTTGGGGCATAAGGCAAAGCAATGTAAGATGTTGGCAACTGAGTTGTGACATTTGTCACACATAGGTGACACTTAGGGGTATGTCATACAACCTCTTCTTAGAGTAGTGTAGCCTGTGCATTACTTTGAATTGGATGAGAAAGTGCATTCTTTGAACAGGTATAAATGCGCTCTAGACTCTTTCCCCACAACTCATCTGGTATTGATTTGCCCAATTGGGTTGTCGGTTTAGTCTTGAATGTTTTAGAGGAATTGTGATATCAATGACAGCAGGTTATTTTGCATTAAAACCAGTTGTATGATAATTCAGAATTATCAAACCAATAAGTAAAGGCCTTAATCTTTATCTAGCAGGATCTTAAACCGGAAACGATCTAATATTGGTGAGCTATTGGTATTGATATACACTGGCATTATGAAGCTTTTCGTCCAATTGCTTTGGTAGCCTGAGAAGGTGCCAATAAATTGATTTTATTGATGAGACCTGAAAAGATAGTTTGTGGTTGTGTTGTATATAGCAAGAGAACGTCCGCATATATTAATATTTTATTTGTAGTTATTGTTGTTGTATAGCAATGTATGTTTGGATCAAGCCTAATGTTTAAAGCGAGGGGCACCGCCAATGTAAAAATCAGTGGCGATAGTGGGTATCCCTGTCTCATCCCCGTATACAAGCTAAATGGAGAGGATATTGTATGGTTAGTGAGGATCTGAGCATATTTTTAGTTTTATATTATGATTATTAGGTGTTAGTATCATCAGACCTCAGACTTGGACCTCAGCAGGGGACGAGGTCTGACTAACTTGACCTCTTGAAGCATTAGTTGAATATCCTTGCTCTGAGGGATTATCAATAAACCTATGAATATTAAAGCTGAAGAGGACTAACAGCTTCATTTTGTTTGTCATTGTTAACCATTGACATCACCTTCAGTTGTAGCTTTACAACACCCTATTTGCCCTGCGGCTGCTGACAAAGCTGCATGATTGTTGATCGGCAGGGCTGCAGCCAGGGCTTCCAGATCGAGTTCCATGCAGATAGCTGGTTTTCTACTGGCTGCACCGACCTCTGATGCCTCTCCACAGCCTCTTGCATCACATCCAAGATGGAGTAAAAGGCTGGCTCAGTGTCAACAGTGTGTGGCATGGTCTCTGACGGGTCTCTTGATAGATCAAAGAGCAATGGAGGATTGTGGTAGGTCACATAGTCTGGCGTGCATAAGCAGACTTGTGTGTGGAAACAGGCCATCTCATTCTCTGGGTAGAAGTTGGGTGTAAAGTAAAAGGCTTTCCACACCGAGGTACCTAAAAACAAATAAATAAAACCACAAAATGAGACTTCAGGAGCTTAAAGACGTCAAAGCAACCAAAAGCTAGAAGAAGCACACAGTATATCAAAATAAAAACAGTTTATGCAGTTAAAAAAATAATGGTGATATCTATAATTGTAGGTGTGTTTAAACATAGTTCAATATCTGACAATTGACAGTGAGCTGTGAATTAAAACATTTTCAATTTAAAAAATAAAAAGAATGAGCAAATGTTGGCCAAGTAGGTCTTTCTTCGAGTCTGTTTTTCAGCAGGATTAGGAAAACTAATGCACAATTTGATTTGTGGAATATCGGCCTAAAATGGTGGCCAATGCGACTAACTTTGAATTTTGCAACATTCCTTTTTTCTGCCCAGTGGCGCCCATCCAGTCACATTTATATAATGCAAAAAAACTAGGGGTGTACATGTACCCGAACCGAAAACTTTCATTAAATGCAGCCAGTGCATATGAGGAATTTATTTGTGTGCGTATGTGATTCAAATTCCGAGGGACAACTTAAGCAAAGGACTGGATGCTGATAGTTCAGTCAGGGCAGAAGGCTTGTCGCCTTGGCGACTGCTTTCAAAGAGGAGTTTGTAAACTATTTTAATGATGAGGGACATCATTAAAGTTTTTCTGTGTTGGAACACTTCAGTTTTGCAGTCACAGAAGGACAAATATGTTGCCCGTATCGAAGCTGTATGCCGACATTGTGCAACTGCAATCGTGTATGCAGCTAGTAGAACCACTAATATGCTCTCATTTGAAGGGGCATGAGCCGAGTGTGATTATATGTCTAACAAATAAAATGAACACATTGAGTGCACTGTTCTCTGTTGTTGAGAATGCAGCCTTTAAACACCAGCTAAAAATAATTGACCCCCGTTACGAAATTCAATCACGTTCACATTTCAGCCAGAAAGTCATAACAGCCCTTTCTGCAAACAATGTGAACGAGTTCATTTTTCTGAAGTCAAACATGAAATTATGATAAATATCAGTGCAGGCTGGAATTGTGCACAGGTATACAGTGTACACGCTAAAACTTAATTTGTACATTTTATTAGTTTTTTCTATATGCTGCACCCTCTGAGAGACTTTTATGTTGCATAATCCTAAAGTGAAGATGAAAGCTGCTAATCTGAATACAATAGCAGTGCAGTTCAAGTTAAATTAAATTATAACATGCTACACTGTAATAGAAATTCATTTTTAATATTAGAGAATGTTTATTTTGATTTACTTTGTAAATTTAAGAAAGACAAAGCCACAGTCTGTTCAGTTAACGAGTGTTGGATTTAAAAAAATTCAAATGGAAAAAAATACATTTTTACATTTTAACATGTTTTCTGTAGCTTGTTCCCTCTGAACTGAAAAAATAACAAACCATAACCTGAAAACAGAGGTACATACCAAACCCTGATTTTTGTGATACGAAACGCCCCTCATAACAATGAAAAAATAAAACAGAGTTCATTAACGATTCCAATCATTTTAAAAAAGAAACAGTTAACAAGCATGTTGGCATTAAAAACCGTCAGCGTTTGTATCATTGTGGGTGTCGAAACAAAGGCAGGCAGTCCAGAAGGGAAAGAAAAGGTAGGGCAAAATTGTACTCTGACATTGATTTATTTTGGCTCCTAGATATTTTCTTTTTGTCTGGATTTACCAGTTTTAGCAGTTTTTTAAGTCCATAATTGTAATTCTTATCTATCATGAAGATGAACGGCTATAGGAATAAGTTCAAAATACTTCCATCCAAAATAGTTGCAATCACCCAAAAATAACGGTTTGCATTTTAATTCACATTTAGTGATGTGTGCAACAGATGTGCAAACAGATATTACAAAAAAATCTTGTGTCTATTGAACTACTTTAAAAGAAGTTTGTCAACAATAAACACAGCCAATAGTTTCTTTGTGTAGAAACCACTTTGGTGTAGTGGAATAATTCAATGACTGCTACTAAAATGATTGAATGGATATATGTTTTCTTCCATTTGTCTTCCAAGCCTCTTCCCGTTCATACAAAAATACCTGTCATGTCAGTAATATCTGCCTTTTGATACATTTTCTGTGACATCTCTTGAAGTATTTCCCAGCTTTATGCTACTTATGATCTTATTTCCTAAACATCTCATTTTCAATTTGTGTTTGCCACACTAACTAGGCTTCTCGCAGTAACAATTTTAGAATATTAAGTAAACAACTTGCTGCCAAAAACGAAGTCGAAACAACTAAAGCAAACACTGTTGAGTCCAGGGCTGAACAATTTGCATTTACAAATTTCAGATATAAATGCAAATCTAATTTCTGAATTGGAATCATTCTGCAGCATTTTAATTCATAATATAAGTGGCAGCAAAGTCAGCACGTAGTTTTCCAACTTGTGGTAGTTGTAGTTGGTTGTTACGAGCACAGCACCTGAAAACATGTTGAAGAACCTCTGTCCTTAAAGAAGTGTATTTTTGTTCTTCAGGGCACTTAACTTATATCTATTTGCTTTCTACCACTATATTACTCTGTTGTTTTATGAAAGCTTTTCATCTCTTTTTCCAATAGCTACAGAGAGGAGCTGCTTAGTAGCGCTGCTGATAGTTATCCCTCAGTTGCCCACATACATCAATCTGGTTTACAAACGGACAGTGCGTGCTGCATTTTAATTTCTCATGTCCATAAAAAAATGAGAGATTGCGGAGAGAACACTCTGTCGGACTGACAGAGTCCCAATTGGAGTCTGACATAAGACAGATCAATGGCAGCCAAGTTCACATTCTTCTATCTATGTGAACTCCACAATCTCATAAAAAAAACTGCAGAAATTGTATGCACGATTAAAATCTCAACGTGAAAAACTCAAGATCCCTAAACTCTACATATTTATTTCCTCACCTACTAAGTAAATGTGTGGGTCATTTCCTCTTTCATTGAGCACAGCCACAAATGGGTCATAAGCCAGTGTACTTCTAGTGCCGGTACCAAGCCCGGAAAAATGGGGAAGGTTGTGTCAGGAAAGATATCTGACCTAAAACGTATACCAAATCAATGGGATGCGATGATTTCGAATAAGATGATCTGCTGTGGCAACCACTAAAAGGGAAACTCAAAAAAGAAGATTTACTCTTTCATCAGAGAGTTAAAACAGCATTTGCACTAAAAAAGAGGTTATGTTTTTGGCAAAGTACTTCATTTGACATGGCTCCAACTTGGTACTTCAGTTGTGGATTAGACTGAATGTTTTCAAGACAATGATTAGAGAAACCCTAAATCGTTAAGCCAGGAAATACAAAGGTTGGAAGTGTAAAGAATAGCATGAGAGTCGAGGAGAGAAATCTTCAAAATAAAGATAATTAAACTAAAACTAAAAATGTGGATGCCCCCCCACTACCAAAGAACCAGTTGGGCATGTCAACATCAAGAACGAACCACGGCGCAATGTATGAAGGTGGCCTAATCTGATGAACCACAGTATAATTTGTATCATGAGGATGGATGGATGCATGTGTGTCATATACTTGGTGAAAAGATGGCACTTGATCTAGTATGGGACGATGATAAACCAGGGGAGGTAGTGTGATACATTGGGAAATGTTCTGCTGGGAAAGATTGAGTCCTCCCATTCATGTGGATGTTACTTTGACACATACTATCTCCCTAGAAACTGTTGCAGATCAAGTACAAGCAATAGATTTCTCAGATCTTAATCCAACTAAACATCTGTAGGAAGAGCTGGACAAAGAAGTCCAATCCATGGAGGACTCGCCTAGAACCTACAGGACATTCAGTACCCTCTGCTAATGTCTTGGTGCCACATCACACCATCAGAGGTCTTTTTACATGTCTTGACGGGTTAGTGGGACCTACACAGTATTGGGTAGGTGGTTCTACTTTTATGGCTGCTCTATGTAAAACTTAAACAGTTTGTTGTAGATAATCTCTTGTGCATCTAATTGGGTTATTATTTTGACTTACTGTTTTTGGGATGCCATCGGACTGCATTTATGTAGGTGTTGCAGTAATGGAACAGAAATGTGTGGTTCGATCGCTCAGCTCTCCCTTGAAGCAAATCCATGAGGTCATGACCATCTATCTGCCTACAGAACAAAGAACGGGAGACATATCTCACTGACATAAACAATTAATTTCTGTGAATGCTAATATGTAGATTCAGTAAGGATATGTTTTAAGATACCCATCCCACACCAGAATTAAACACATTTGATTATATCATCATTTCATTTGCATAAATAGTTGTAGAGTTAAAAACAGAAGACACAAAAGTAAAATATTGTCTGAATTCTTCTTTGAAAATGGAAGTACACAGTGCATTTATGGTCTGTTGCCAAAGCCCTTTTCCAACGAAAGCCAGTGTGATAATTCAGACAGAGCTGGCAGGTAATATCATGCATTCTATGGACTGTTCTTTCTTCATTGTCTGTTTGGTTTGCAAAAAGTGCAAGTGAGTGACAGAGAGAGAGAGGGAGAAATTACAGACAAGACTCTCTGTAATATTAATTTCATTATCCCAAACATTATCATTTAAGTAATTTGCCTGTTCAAGTTGTTTTTTGAGATAAATGTGCTTCTCTCACTGTCTCTGTTTACGTTTGCTGAGCACTTTTACTAACCTTAGATAATACTCAACACACAGCAAGGTACCAACTTTGATATTCTATACCTACATGCTCTTTATTGTACTAGAATAATATGTGAGGTTATTATTATGTAAGAAATCTGAATGTGAAACCAAGGGTAGATGAGTTGCATACTAGCTATGGGGATATATTACAGTATTCAACCATAGTGGCCGTAACAACAACAACTTAACAGACGGGTGACACCAGTGGCTCTACTTTTTTTTTGAATCAGGCAGACAAGACGTAGAATCATTTTCTGCATATTGTTCCACTCTACTGTTAATAATTAATGATGCTTTGACCATTACAAAATATGTGGTCACTTCTTCTAGTACTCAAAATACATCTTTTCCTTATTACAAAAAGAGGGTACTGATTGGAGAACTGTTTCTGAAGGTTTGGTCAGAAACAAACACACAAGTAAATCTGCTGGAGGTCATTTTGTGGGGCTCTGGCAGTGCTACTCCTTCTCCCCCTCACACAGAGTAGTAGATATAAGTTTTCTACTGGGTTGATACCCTTCTCCTGTCCAGCTCTCCTCGTGTAATAACCAATGACGTGGTATCTCCACTCTCTTGGGACTGTGTTGGGAGATATGGCAGACCTTCATGAGATGGCAGGTGTGGATATTCCATCCTGGAGGAAGTTAACTACCAGTGGGCTGCAGTTACCACACATGCTACCAGTAGTAACGAGGACACTAGCAAAATGCAAAACTAGAGAAAATTCAGTCAGGAAGGATGAGTAGAGAGAGAAATCGTCTGTGGCGACTGCCTGCAGAATTATCCCTTTTTTGAGGATTGCCTTGCTGTTGCCTCTCTTTTGCACCAAGCCGCTGAAAGTTTAATTTACTTGGTGATATATTGCGATGTTGAGGTGGGGATTTTTTGAGCATTGTACAATTATATCACCCCATTCTACTTTAATTTCTGGTAGTCCAAAAATGTTATCATTAGCATACATGTTCTGTTCCGTACTCTGAATCGCCTTCACTGTGAGCCCAGGGAAACACTTGGGTTTCAAGTTTCCGTTTTTTCTTTAAATGTGACCTAAGTTTCAAGTTCTTCATGTTTTGACGCGGTTGCTGTATCACTCTTTTGGATTCTCACCTGTTCTCTGGGACTGACGCTCCACTCAGCTTCACCACTGTAGGGAACAGGTCCATGTTGCTTGTAGGTTCGTCTATCTGCCTGCCACTGGGGATTATCCCTGGCCATCGCAGAATTCCTGGGACTCGGATGCCTCCTTCCCAATTTGTAGACTTCCCTGCTGCTCCGAGTAATTAAAAAAAAAAAAACACACAAAATCATATGAGAATTCGTCCTCCATTTCTCAGCATAATTGGAAACTTTTACAGTATGGAATGTGAACTCCAACCGGTGTGAACCGTAACCTTAATCGGCAGGTTTTGTGTATAGTAATAATAATAGTAACATATACCTTATTGATATATACATTTTGAAAATCTTTGAAATCTTTTCTCTGCACTTGACCCATCCATAAGGAATGGCGGGGAGTGAATCGTCCGTGGAGCTGGTGTTTCAGGGTCTTGCACAAAAACCCACGGCATGCAATGTCAGGGGTTGGGATCAAACCCCCAATATTACCTACTGAGTGAAAGCCACATCCGATTAAGTATGTTAACTTGAAGAAATAGATGTCAGGTCAGAGAGGTGTAGCTGGGCGGAACAATCCACCAAACACTGACATGTTAACCCATATCTTAAGTGGTATATAAAGGCTTAAAGGGTCATGCCAGCGTGCCAGGGGTTAAAAGCCAGGTTTGCCTGAAACCGGAGACTTACTATTTTGACAGAAGAGCTATGTAATCTCTTACTACCAGATGGTAGTAAGTGAGATTACCATGTTAGCTGATACTCCCCCTGTCACAACCTATTCTGAAACCTTTTAAGAGTGCTTGTTTACCTAGAACTCTTTGAGTTCTAGGTAAACAAGCTCACCTGTTCCATGAGGAGACATGGAACAGGTGAGTTAAATGTAGTAAACTGGTCTTAGTTACAAAGCTCATGTACAACCCACCTTTCCCAAAATCCATCCAGTTCTTATTCGCACTGAGGTCTATGGGGATATAACATTTGAAAATGAACAATGAATAGTTTGAGTTATGTCCAAAAAAACTTTTTTTTATTAAAAAAATAAATAAAAACACCCACTTTAGAGTAAAATATTAAGTATTAAAGGTAAATATGATGTATCCAACAAGATCTCCTCGAATCGATTCATAAGCCATATTTGGACTAAACTGTACCATTACTTGCAAAATTACCGATTGAAAACTTTTTGAGATAAAACTCCATCCAGTGCCACAAATTAAAAACATGTCTTTGAGAAAAACTCAAGTGACTGTAGCTCAGGAGGTAGAGGGGTCCTCCGCCAATCAGAAGGTCAGTATTTTTTAATGTCATTGGGTCCTTGAACAATACCCTCAATCCCAATTTGCTTCCCAGTTGCTCAATTTGTTGTGCCTTGTCTACTGTTTGACAGAATATGTGATAGCGTATACATGATCAATTCTCAAATATTATTTTGTGATTTTTATTCTTTGAGTCTACAAGTTTAAGTGTTTTTGAGGAAAATAATTCACCACAAAATACTCCCACTGGCCCAAAAATTTTCAGTGAGAGCAAAACATGACAGCTCAACAAAGAAGCTTGCTTATCTGACTAGTAGACCGCTTTTATATTCTATGAAATACAAAGAGTATTTGTGGCATGGCGTAAAGTAGCAGGAAAAATTATTTTAGAAAATTTAAGAAACAATATGGAAAATGTATTCAGTTCTGTTTTTTTAAATGTTTAAATAGATATATAGCACAGGACAACTAGCTGCGTGTCACTTTGTCAGAAAGCTGCTGGGGCTGAGCAGGTATCATGGAGTTACATTTACCAAAAGGTCAGCAAACTTGGTTTCCACAAATCAAGAAAGTCCATGTGCAAGATGTTGAACAGCAAACTGTTCCTGATGGTTATATTTATTTGTTTTTTGAAGTACTGTGCGTAGTTAGCCAGACATGATAAGCACTTTAAAATTAGTCTATTTAAGGTTTATAGTGTATATAATAAAGCCCTTGCATTGATATATATTCATATGTCACATCGTGTTAAGTTTGATGATCATTTATCAAATTTAAGTTATGAGCTATAAATTGTGGCTTAGGTTCATAACCTAGTGATTTTAATTTTGACTAGAGTAGTTTTGGTCAGTGAGAACTGTTGATATTTTATTCCTTTCTCAGATATAAGGTTATTATTAAGGTATTCGAAATATCAAGATTGCTGCTTGACATTGAAATGCTTGATTGATCAATTCTATAAATAAATTAAGACGGACTCCGAGCACGACATAGTCTGAGAGACACTTCAGAGGGAGTCAAATTCAGGATGGTTCCATTACCTTTATACTAATTTCCACAATATGACCCCTATGGGACCTCACCGTAGTTCCTCTGGAGGTGGTTTTCCATCAGTAAAGGTCTGATGTTTTTTTAAGCTGTCTTGCTAGCTGATGCTAACACGGTGATATCCAAACTATCATTTGGACAGCATCAACTATGACCAGGTCTACTAACAACACATAGAGTTAAATAACAGAACCACGGTGGAAATGGCCTGAACTGAAATTGGCTTGTATAATTCAATCCAATTTTAAAACATTTGTGTTCCGTTGACCGTAGTAGAAGAGTGACACAGACGCATCTTTTATTTCCCAACAGTAAAGTTGGCATGAGACAGATTGCAGCTGAAGATAAAAGAAACCGAGGCGGTGCAAGTTGGCTATATTTAATTCAGTTTGCATTACTTGTTTGATTTGAAGTTATCGTATTATATATTTTTCTATGATAGAGCAAGTCTGAACTACTTATATAGACATTTAAAAACATCTTCAGTCTATAACCAGAACAACATTGCAGTCATTGCTGTATATTTTTATAGTCATATGATTCATGCGCCCTCCAATCACATTTGTCCATGTCTCACAATAAACATTTCAGCTTCAAAATCCCTACACAACTAAAAGCAGATATATTAAGTTTTATGAGTGGTTTACCATGCAATACTTCAAGAAAAACAGCATGTAACAAATACATGTTACAACCTTCACATGTGTACCCACAAATGTGAAGGATCAGTAATTTTTTTTAAAAAAGGTCAGAATTAAGTTCTTCATTATACTATACCTTTATATATTCCATTCCATCCATGGTGTACCTCCCCCCTGGAAGAGGTTTCCTCCAGGTGAGCTCCCTGGTCTGATGTAAAGTAAACCAGGGTATTTTCTCTCAGTTTGAGTCTGTCCAGAGACTTCAAAATCTGACCTGAGAGAAGATACTATATAAATATACAGTATATAAAGTCTTCAATAGACTTGTCCTCTGAATTAGACAATAATTGTCACAGAGTTTAAATGAAAGATTAATTTGATTCTCTAAATCAAACATTCCTTCCAACTATACACAACTACTTTAATTCACAATTATTACAGATTTATATTATTTTATTTATATTTCCGTGAAACGTGGTAGGACAGGCATTCTGACGGGCAGGAAAGGAATTTCGGACTTCTAACTGCATACCATCTGCTATTAATCAGAAGAGTGTCTTTCGACAAGCTCTATTATGTGCTGTAATCCTCTTTCTCCTTGTGCTTATTTAAGTATTGGTGTATTTGATCACATGCACCAACCACCGACTTGCTGAAGTTCCACAGGCAAGCCAGTCTACAAATAGTCTGTTCCACTCGTATGGTCCTTTCATGAGATTCGTTATCACTAGCAAAAAAATAATACTTTCCCAGTGAATTATGAAACACTGCTGACCTACCGACACTCCAGTCCACTTCATGGACAGCGTCTCCATAGATGCCATGACGGCTCATTCCATTGAACTTTGCTGAAACAAAAATAGCTGTGTGTACCTGGAGGAAAGAGAAAAACAGCAGGAAAGGGCCTGCTGAATTCCTGCCAAAACAGAACAAAATTTGATTACCAGCATTTAACAAAAAATTAAGTGGGAACAAAAAACAAACAAAACAGTAATTCAATAACTATAACTGGTGAAACAACACCTGTCTAAAATATTACAGGGTGCATTCCTCAAATACATGAGGACACATAACCATTAAAGAAGATCATTATTAAAGAAGATTATCATTATCAAAGAAGATTATTATTATTATAACTAGGACTGACAGATCCATCTGGATCATCTGACCTCTCAATGAAGTCCACTGCCTCCCTAACCATCCGCTGTGTCAGGTTTTCAGATGTGAATGGCTGCTCCAGGACTCTGTGGTCCATCATTAGAACACAGTTGAGGTATGGGATGATCATGATGAATCCTGTTATCAGACCAGTGACCACAGCCAACAGAGACAACAGCCTCAGTATAAGTCCTCTGCGAATAATGAAGATGCCGCTGTAGTGTAAGACCACTGCGGTGACCAAGACGAAGCCTATTGTCCGATAAGATATATATTTATGGATCTGGAACACAGTACTATGTCCAGGCTGGCAGTCTCGAAGGTTGGTCAAGGGAATGCCAAAGAAATAGTTAAAGCCATGGTTGCTGGGATGGTGGCAATGATCGTCACTGCTCTTACAGTTAAGTCCTAGGTGCCATTTTCCTGGGAACAAATAGCACATTTTAAGATACAGATAATAAAGACTGTTGAAAATTTTGAAAGTGAAAACCAAAAAACTAATATAATGAAACATTGAAAGGGAAAAAAAACAATAGAAGACTGATTATTCATTGAAAACATGCCAGTACTATTAAAACGTCAAAACAGTAGCTGAAAGATTCAGCGAGGAGGTTGCTGTTACACGCAGAATCGACTAGTAAGGGGAGGACTGTAGACTGCAGCAGGACTGATGGCCGGTTTGGTAAGGTGCTAGAAGACATCATGAATGGGCATTAGCCTCGCTGAGGACTACTTCACCATCCAAGCTGAGCAGAGGGCAGTAGCAGGATGAACTCTTGCGCCTGTCCATCCAATATTCACCGTGGCGGGTGGGCTCTGATTTCCAGGCATGGCCTGTTGAATTTGCCCTGTTCTGACAACCTCTATGTGTATCATACTCTGCAGGATCCAGTTGCTATATGCGCCAATAGACCTTGAGGGTGCTCCTCAAACCTAGGCGCAGGGCCTCTGGTGGTACAGTCAGCAGTGACACATCCACAGAGAGGTCAGTATGGTGCTGTCCTTCCGTTGGCATCCCCCGGTTCAGCTGCAACATAAAGCATTCCGGTAAGGGTCCAAAAGGGTGTACATCAGGCGATGATGGATTTGGGCTGGATGCGTTCAATAGCACCAGAAACTGGTTCGCCCTGGGGCACTGGTTGAAGCTTTTTGGGTGGATATTAGGTGATATTGACCGATATCCTGTATTGGCAGGGTAAATTCCGTTCTATCACCAGTTAGCTTCACCTAGCACCTAGCTCAGTATGTAGAGACACCGTCTCCCAATCGGAAGATCGGCAGGCTGGTGGTTCAAGCCACAGCATTCTACATGTCGAAGGGTCCTTGAGCAAGACCCCAAACCCCAATGTGCTCCCCGGTTGCTGCAGATAGCGGCCAACTGCTCCTAGTGGATGGGTTTAATGCAGAGAATCAATTTTTCTACCTAGTACAACTTGCATGATTGTATGTTACAATAAATACTTCTTATTCTAATTACAGATATAGATTGGGCTGGGTTCAATCAGCTAGTGGGGCAATTTGTGGAGGTGTGTTTACAGCTGACAGGGATATATGCATTATAATGTCTGATATATGTGTGGTGCTCAGCTGTGCCATAAGGTCATTCGAAAATACAAAGGGAGGAGGAAAGGAACCAGCACCACATAGAGTCGTGGTGTCACAGGTCCCAGAATTACACTAAGAGGAAAATTTCCCCTGGTGCCGTCTTGTGACGTCAATCTTTACATTATCTTCTACAAATTGACAAATAATAATTATCATTTGTTCCAACGCGACACTGCCCAAACAGTGAGTCGAGACACCCTAAAAGGAGAATTACAAACTTAATGCAGGTGACATAAAGACATTGGGAAATGATATTCCAGGCGGATCATTACAACCTAATGGCTGGCCTCTTGGGATATGACAAAACACTAAACAAAATATTTTTTTAATATATATTTTTAATATATATATATTATATATATATATAAATATTATATGTTTATTTGGCAGGGACTCTGTAAGTTAATAAACATTTCTGTAAATGTACCAGAGTTAGCCAAAACATTTTTCATCTGCAGTCCCTGGACCTGGATAATGGTCTAATCTAATTAGCCAGACATTCAGGAAAACACTAGTGCACCTCATATCCCTAATGACAGCTAGAGAATCAGCTGGTAACTCCCGGCGCACCTTTTGAGGTTCTGTTTGAGTACGTACGGATATCACTTGTGTTAGTTCTTGTGGATTAGGCGTTATTCCGAGTTTACGTTGTAGCATTTCTGTAAGGAAGAAGTTTCTCAGCCATCATAATTGGAATCCTGAAAGACTGACTGACCAGGGCACAATTTTAATGTCAAAAACACAGAGGCCCCATTCCCACCCAAGGCAGTTCCTTGGCTAGTATCTAACTTGGAACCGGTTTTAGCCTTTCCATAGCAAAATAACTGGTATTGGCCCCTAAGAGCATGTGCTTAAAATGAAGCAAAAGCTAACTGGGCTAGCAGCAAGAAGCAGTGACGTGGGGTCGTTGGGGTCTGGTGGGGTTATTGTGGTAAACCAATTTTTTGTGCCCCATTTTTAAGAAGGTGCATGTCCACACTAACGTCAAGCTCTAGGCTCAACTATCTCAACCTTCATTACAGGAATCAGACAAAAGTCAGATTAGTTATTCTTGAAACAAGGGATTCAGACTGCAGTGATAAATATCATTCATTAAAATTTGCAAAACAAGTTAAACTATATTATATTAAAGGGAAAATGGACTGCACTTATAAAGTGCATTTCTAGTCTGCTCGACCCAAAGCGCATTAGAACACTAGCCAGCATTCACCCCATCACATAGACATTGATACAGTGATGACAGAGGCTGCCATGCAAGGTGCCCCCTGCACACAGAAGTGGTAACCATTCATGCTATCATTGGGTAAATGGCTCAATCATTTGTTTGCAAAGAGTGAGGTGCCCCAACCCTCCACTGTTTTTTTCCTATCATTAAATAAGGCATGGACTTAAGAATATATGCTTTAATTTTTTTGAAATGGGCTCTTAATCCTGTTAATCCTGTTCTACTCTGCTTTGATTATTTCCTGCAAATATTTTCAGGACTTACAAACTTCCATTGAATTTCTTTAAGCACTATGGTAGTAGGTAGTTTATTTGTCTGAAACTTATTACAGAACCAAACTGGTACACATCCACGTACCTATAAGAGCTGTCTCATAACCTTTTTGATTGGCAATCTTAGCAAAGGTAACCTCTTCTCTGGGAAGACCTCCAGATGCAGCATTAAATATAAAAACGCCAGGTCTGCCATCCCCAGCCATACCTGTTGAAGAAGAAGGTAAAATAAAATATGTTAAACCAAACAGCACTTTAGGCTACAGCATAAATGTAAAACTCCAGCTTGTCTACTAGGAGAACTATCTCGAATAAAATAATGATGTCAAGTGTCTAATCCATACTGCTCAATGCCTGAGACAATCCAAGATGGCCTCTTGATCTTGAACTCACAACTGTTGGCATAAGGGGTATATTGCAATCATGTTGAGCTACTTAAGAATTTCTTAGAGTCAGGTCCAGGAGCTGTCCTACTCTAGGACAAGAAGTATTCCAAGTAATCAATCTGTATTTAAGGCATTTATCTGTATCTACAGCTGCCACAATCTCCTGAAAATCAGGAAAATCAATAGAACGTTAGCAAGCATGAAGTTATTAGTGAGGCTGTGTTGTGTGGTTAACTCACCAGAATTGTTATATTAGTGTCAACATCATAACACGGAACGTTATCAGCTCAACTCCTCATCAAACGCAAACCTAGATACCTACATGTGAACTGCCTATAATTAAACCACCATCCTTTCAATAAGTGTACACACTGGCACAGTCAGCCCCGATAGTTTGCACTGCATGTAATTACAACCAATACAGCATAATGAGTGTCTACATACTTCAAGCTAGCATCAATTAAATAATTCATTAACTGAATAAAGGACATTTTAAAAGGAAGTAAAGTGACTGTGTTTAATGGAACTATGTTAAATAGTTATATGTCCTGTGGACATCACATGCATGCCAACATTAAGTAACTGTGTCAGCTAACAAAGATTTTTTTGTTTATCGATTGTGTATTGAAACTGGCCTGATCGTATCGGATATCGTCCAGTGAGAAATGCTGCCCTGCTGGGGGTGCAGAGGCTTGCTGCAGCAATGTGGTGGGTCAGCTTCACCCCTTCCTGGGCCAACTGGTCAATATTTGGGGTCCTGCAAATCACAATGCAGACTCAACTCTCAAAGAGACTAATACAAATCATTTTTTTAAGATTAATTTCAAATAAAAAACTGACATAATGCCACTTTATGAACATATTATGACGAACCAGTTTCTATAAATGTTTACAGATTAAGCACTGTAAATGCTAGGAGAGAATGCTAAGTGCCACTGTCTACATCCCCACAGTCTCTTCTATCCCTAGTCCTGCTGTTCTCTCATATTCTGATAAAAATACTATTCATTATAGGTACATCAACTGGCAGGATATAACTTTTTTTCCTTATAAAATCACATAAATTTGAAAATGGAGCTGCTGTGATGGGTCAATTTACTCGTGGACAAAACGTAAAATTACTTTTTCACAGTGAAAAATTACAATATTGACAGTTTTAAGCAAATGGATGGGGAACCAAAAGTGTGATCTGGGTCAGAGGCAATCCCCATAACCTTGAAATGAATTAACTTAATGACTTAATGACATTCATTGACTAAAATAATTTTTCCTATTTTGCTTTCTACATAGGCAGATCCTATAGCCATCAAAGTGCAACTTCCCCATTAAAAGATATATTAGGCCTATTTTTTTGGTGGTCTCTGGTCCACATCCTCCCCTAAACAATGCTGCAGTAACTGGTGAGAACAACCACAGTATGATATAAGCCAAATTTAAAGGGAGATAGGAAATTAAGTAATCAGGCAAAAAATGAGAAGAATTCATACGTTAACAGATACAGAGATGCAGACAGCAGGATTCCTGGTTCATACATTTATGAAACATGCTACATGTGAATCCTCTCCCAAAAACCAAAGTAACAAACCTATCGATAAGCCACACAGCCCGACAGTAAAAACAGCAATATGTTTTTACCTCAGTGTTGTATTGCCATAGCATCCCAGGTCTCCAATTCCGAGGTCATCCACCATCATCAGGACAAAATTGGGCCTGCTTCTTTTCTGAAGAGACACACAGCTCACCTCTAGCAGTAACAGTAGAGAAGATGGCAAACATGTGGACTTCATGTTTGCAAAATGAAAGCGCTGGGAGAAATGACAGCCAATGTTGTTACAGTATTAGTTCAGTAATACAGATATGGGGCCTTAAAACTGGGGTGGCTGTCTGGCAATAGAGGTAATTCAAATAATGTTCACTTAAAGAAGTCCATGCAAAATATTATTTTTCTAGTGAGCTCTGAATATAATTCCATACATTTCACTGAATTAGAAAATGCACAAAAGTCTTATAGATTTTCTGAAGTTCGATTAGTTTCTTACAGGTGAATGCTGCATTTTCAAAGCAATATAAATTGTTATTTTATTGTGTTGGCTATGCTTCCTAAACCTTTAACATTCAAGTAACCACTGAAACACCCTACATTCTCTCTATGGACCTGCACCTCTATGAATATCTTAGTTTATTTTTTTTGTTTGTATTTTTGCTGCATGACTCACACACAAACACACACACACATAGATATATGTATACACTTGTATATATAAACTTACATATAGTTATGTCATTGTCTCCAAATAGTAAGGTCAAAGGTTCACATGCCTTCATCCCATTATTTAAAATTTGAATGACATTCTCTAACCACACATCTCAAAAATCACAAACAGTGGATGTGCCCTCAAATCGGAGCAATTTTTTGGCATTGCGCTCCATTTCTTTTTAAAACAGAAGAGCCTTCTACAACATCAGCAAATATTTGATATTCAGGCTACTGAAATAAACAGCCACTGAAATATATTATAACTAAACATATGCGGTTGTCCCCGACAGCAAGGGTATAACCAGGAAAGGCCCAAATCGCCATCATTGTTCCTAGCAATCCCTCTGAATGAACACCACAAAATGAATGTATTTCCATACTATTTTTTTTGTAAAAATAAACTATTAGAGGAAAATATGGGTTAAATATGACATAATCAGGATAGATCTTCATATGCACCAAATATGAATTTAATCGACAGTTGAGAAATTATTGCCCAAAAACATTTGGAAATAAACTACCCCATAGTGTAAGAAATGTAAATCACAAGTAGGGGTGGGCGGATCGATTTAAATATCGATTTAAATATCGATTTAAATATCGATACTAACATATCGATACTAACATTGGTATTGGGTATTGATCGATACTTGTGTGATGAAATCGATTCTTAAGTTTCAGTTTATCTTCTGTAGAACTCCAGGCATTTACAGAGTGGCCGTACAACACCGCTCTTCTCTCTCTTCACCCATGCTCTTCGACCTTTCCTAAAATCAATCAAGTTCTTCCTCACACTAAAGTCTATCGGGGTTTAAGTTTGAAAATGATCCATTAAATAGTTTTTGAGGTATCTCTAGAAAACAGTGTTTTTAATTAGAAAAAAAAAAAGCTTTATTGAGTAAAGTATGATATTTAGAAGATAGATCTCCTTGAATCAATAATTCTCACCAAATCTGGACTAAATCAGACCAACGGTGTGTAATTTTTGTCCTTAAAATTGTTTTGTTTTTTTGAAAAAGCTCCCCCTAGTGAGTAAAATATTAACTATTATAGTAAAACAAGATGTATACAAGAGCGATCTTCACAAGCCGGTTCATATGCACCTAATTTTCACTAAGTCGGACCAATGATTGGGAAATTATAGCTTGTCAATTTTGGAGATAAAAGCTCCCCCTAGTGTCAGAAATATACAACCAAAACAAAAAACAATCTAGTTCATCCTTGCACTAAGTTCTATGGTGCTATGACGATTACGTATTATCCCTTACTTTCCAGGGATATAAATATGTTTAGACATAAATTGAGATATAATAATGAAGATTTCTGCCCTCCATAAAGTTTATTCAGGTCGGGGGTCGAGTTTTCAGCAGTCCATGAAAGATATTCCACTTATCCCACCTTACCAACAACCCTCTTTGGCTCTCTTTGGATTGGAGGAATCTTGAAGTGCTCCTAGAGGACGTACATATTTCCTCCAGCGAGTTCTGTGCCAACCCAGGATTAATTATTTAATATTTATTTTAGTCTCAGCTGCTTTAACGTGCGCTAGGTGCAATGAATGAATACAAAAATTTGTTGAATATCATTCCACCACCTCTTCCCACACATTATTCTGAGGGAATGCAGAAAAACTAGTTGCTGGATACATTCACCTAGGTAGCAATTTTCTCCTACGCCAATTTTCTCTCTTTCTCTCTCGGTTTTAATCATCCCCCTGCAAGGGTTTCACTAAAAGCGAACCAACTTAAAACAGCAGCTCCGGAAACAAAAACTCACCTTCTTATCTCAGGGTTCACCAACCCAGAGCACAGAGTTAGACTTTTTTAAACCCGCAACCTGAAATGCACTCTGGTAATCGAATGAACCGTGTTTACTTAAAATGACCGGAAGTGGTAAAATGAGGTCATATATTTAATGTATTATTATTATTATTATTAAATTCCCACATTTGTGTAATGGACCGCCAATAGTTGTATCCTTACTGGCTGTTCCTCTGGTGAAAAGCAATATGCAAATATTCCGGAAGAGGAAAGTACGGAAGTACGGAAGTCAATCGAAAACTACTTTTTTTAAATGTTGTTGGTTTATAGATTTTAACGTGTGCACACAACTTCTTTATATTTTGTGCACCCTGTGAAGCCGATTATCTTGTACGCACAAGAAATATTCGGCATTGCAAAGGCACGCCGGATCTTCGGAAAACCTCTATTGTACCTGCTCCCTGTCGTCTTTCAGTATGTGCAGACTTTGATTCCTGCTGGTGACGATCCCATACCTAAAAGCAAAGGCTTTTAAAATATTATTCTGTAACCTATATTTCTGTTTATGGCCTAAACTACGCGTATGTCTCCGTTTGCTGTAGATTAAGTGTTCTTATTCTGAAGGATGACAGCGGAAGTAATGTTGGTCGGCATTAAATTAACGTACGCTCCGTCCTCCACACTGTTTCTTAAACCAATTCAATGGCCTTTCAAAGTGGGAAGAAAACTTTGTAGGAATATGATAAGTTTTGAGTGGACGATATACGAAAAAGATACATCTTTTTCTCTCGAAGGACTTCAGGGGCGCCACAGCCTTCCTGCAGCGCCCCTGAAGTCCAAACCTATCACAAGTAGGGGTGGGCGGATCGATTTAAATATCGATACTAACATTGGTATTGGGTATTGATCGATACTTGTGTGATGAAATCGATTCTTAAGTTTCAGTTTATCTTCTGTAGAACTCCAGGCATTTACAGAGTGGCCGTACAACACCGCTCTTCTCTCTCTTCACCCATGCTCAATTAGCCCCTCCCCTTTGCTACGCTCCCCGGCCTCCACTGCTACACTCACTCACTCACTCACTCACTGCCTGTGGCTGCGTGATGGCAGAGCGGAATTTTCTCCAAGGCAGGTCAGTTAGTAAGTGAGAGGAGAAGTTCAATAAAAGGGAAAAATGTAAACATGTTATTGTTTCTGAACAAAATCCTATAAAGCTGTAGCTCTCAACAAGGGGACAGGTCCCAAAATGGGACCCTCAGGGGATAATTTCTAGGACACAGGAGGGCAAAAAGACAGAGAGCCAGTAGGAGTATTTTCTTTTGTTTATATTTGCACAACTTAATTAGTACATTTAAGAGTTAATTAAGACATTTAGAGTTTATTCATTTCAAATGCAGATTACCACACCAAAAGGGAAATTTAAGTTTTCTATAGGCCTAAACATTTCTGAGTTACTTAATAAAAGTATTTTTATTTGCCTGAAAACTTTGTCCTGTGTTTTATTATCATCAGAAACATGATTAATTAAAGGAAAACTTACAAAATAATTAAATAATCATGAAAATTCAAGTTTTCATTCAAATTTGCATATTGATGATGCATTCACTTAATAAATTATGATACATTGCTCCCCCCTACACAAAAGTAGGTAGTAGTAAAAAGTATCGGTATTAGTATCGGTATCGGCAATACTTGCCCTGTATTTACTTGGTATTGGATCGATACCCAAATTTTGCAGTATCGCACAGCCCTAATGACAAGAGCAGCTTGGTCTTCAGATGCTCCGTTAAAGCAGAATGAGGCGTAACCCTGCCTCATGGTGAGACAAAACCCTTTTTCGTTAAAGGGCCTACTTATGAAATGTATTTCATGAATTTTGAAAGCAAAAAATTATATGGGAAGAAATGTTATATATATTAATAAATTGTAAATAGTTTTGTCTATAAATGTTAAATTTATGTTCAGTCCAGATCTCCAGTTCTCCACACTTGAAGGATTGTTCTCATTAGGCTCTTGGAACATCACTAATGTCTGATATTAATAGATTTTTTACGTACATATTGCTGCACTTAGAATCTAAAAAAATCTATAACATAAATCAACAGGAGTGAGGGTGTTCTTTTATCTGTATGCATTGTGCAGAAGGATTTATAAAGTTCAGAACTTGGATAGAGTACCTCTAATGATCCTTTCATGTTCTGGCGATACGATTTCAACATCCGGTGTTCGAGTAAATGTTTCATAATGGAGATAAAAGAAAGAAATTTCACACATTTTCTATTAAACATGGTCTTGTTGTTATTCAAGTATTGTAACTTTACCCCAGGATCAGACTGAGACCAATTTAAAGTTTAATAAAGTTGATTTGTCCAGAAACCAGGAGGAGTGATGAGAGGAGATGGCGTATCCATAGTTGGAATGTGGCATGCATCTCCGACATGCAAGAGATCCAAGATGTGCTCCTGAGCACAAGGAAAGAAAAAAACCCCACAATTAACAGTGATCGACAAAATAACCCTTAGGAAAAATAAAGTTCTCATTATGTCAATGCTGAGCAGATAGCTACCACGTAACATGACTGTATAATTTGGCGATGAGTAGCAGGAGAGCCTGACAAATCCAAACCTGTCTAGGGCTTTGTATATGAATTTGTGCTAGCGCGAATCAAAGGCTTTAGATATCCAGGAATAAGATAAGTGCTTCCTCTTCAATGAGGTATGAGTGGAACAAATGGTCTAGAAGATCAATGCTGTTAGACAATTTACATGGCAACCTTTTATAAAAACCAGAATGAGTTGAACAGACTATTTCCTCAAAACACGGCTTTAATGTCTTGGTATATATAGAGGTAAATCAAGATAAAGATAAAGATAAAGATAGCCTTTATTAGTCCCACAATGGGGAAATTGTAAATCATTTATAGGCAGAATTTGATGCCATTGGCCTCCAGTTTTGAATATAAAGAGAATATAGGGTGTAGGATAGCGAAAAATAATACCCTTGTTTCATAGTCTCTGGTAACTCACCTCTTCTTAATGATTCATTGAAAGCATAAAAGAGTAAATCTCCTAAATGAATCCAGAAATTTGGTAAAATTCACGGGGTTAGACCATCAGGACCAGGACTATTGCTCAGTGGAGTTTAATTAATTATTTCATCAAGATTGATTATAGATAATGAGTTTTCACAAGTATCTGGGTTATGAGAGGAGTTTTCCATAACTTTATTATATATTTTAAAGAAAGCATTACAGACATCTGATGAGGACAGGTTTCAGTAAAAATCTGAGATCTGATTTTAAAGTTATAGTATCTGAGGTAATGATATTGTTAACTTTTGTTTGGGGATGTTTTTGGGAGTTCTAAGCTTTTTCACTAAACCAAAGACGTAATTTGACTCCGCCCCCCCTTTTTCTAGATGTAGTGCATTTGAATTTTCTTTAGGTTCACTCTTTGCAATCTCTTCATCTTTGCTTTCAACGTTTTCTTAGTATTTCTATTTATTTCCTTTAATAAATCTTCATTGTCATTTACTTGTAATTTTCATTCTAAAAATCCCTTACTCTCGTTTATGAAGCAGTTCCTGTTTTAAATTGGATGAAATCTAATCAATTTTTTATAACAATTTTAATATTTCCATACTAATAACTTCCATAATTAACAAAGAGCAATTTAATTTTGAATAACTTGGGGCGAGTTTTCTTTTACTTTTCTGAATCAAACAATAAGCCCAACGTATTATTCTTAAATACTTCTTACTACTTCTTAAATTCTTAATAATTGTTCTAATCAGGATGAAGGTAACATAAGGGGTCTAACAATTATACTTTTCCACAGAAATAATAATAGCGTTAATAGAGTATAATCCATTCGCCGTCTGAGGAAGTAAGAGATTCAATGTCTTTGACTTTGGAATTTCTATCAAACTATATGGACTTCTGTAGAGTGATTTGAGCCATGACTAAATATATTTTCCTCCTTATTATTATTACCAAAATCTTTCATCCTTTTTACAGGAGAGAATTTCTTGAGGAAAATTATTATCCTTTTTTGAAGATTGTAAAAATAAACAAGGCTTATTTGTTATATTGTCTATCCCTCTTACGTTAATAGAGAAACATGACAAGGATTACATTAATATTAAGAAATACAAACATCCCGTTAGCTTTGAAGTTCCGTAATAAAAAAGTGAAAAACAGCACCACCAATCCAGTTTCCTTGTGCGCAATAATTCAAGATGAAAAAATATAATATTGCCAGCATGTTTGGACTATCAAAAAATAGGTTAAACATTAGTTTAAGGCTTAAGCAACTTTGAGACTTTCGTCCATGTGTAACAGTTGCATATTTTCACATCACTTCCTAACAATAGCCAACACAGTGTCTGTTAGTGTCAGTTCTGTTATTTAAGTAATTTTTTTTTACAATCAAATATAGCTTTCATCTTCTGTATTATAGTTTCTTCCACCAGCCACCGTTGTTTAGCAATTACATCCTTGGCCTATTGTCTGTCTTTTTGCTCTGCCCCAACAGGTAAGCTATATGGTTTCCTCTAGTTCAACTTTCCTCATTGGACTAGTGCTCAAAGATGGTCCAGTCGCATCATTTAATTTTTGCATAATCATGGACCCTTTTGATTCATTCCACATCAGTTTCCATTGCTGTAGATTTCTTTGAGTTCTCCTATTTCTTTTTTCGGTTTGCACCCATCTTTTTTCCCAGCCAGTTCGAAACAGCGTTAGCTATTTAACGGGCTATCTTGCTTAAGCTACAGCTGTGGTTCCTCAAAATATCCATTGATGGTTGACATTGTAATTCTTCTTTCCCCCCCTTTTGTTCATACTTTGCATTATAATGTGTCTCAATTGACAACTTGTAGGCTATATACAAATAAACATTTGTATCACTATCAATAGTCAAAATGTTTTTAACACAAAGGAAGACATAATGTTGCTTCAAAACTACTGAAAAAAGTTGCTTACACCATTTACTGTCTAATTTAATGTAGGTAACTGTGTTTGAATAAACCGGGGATCCCTGCTACTGCCGCGGCCCGACCCTGGAGAAGCAAAAGAGAGTGGATTAGCATAGCATAGCAGAAGGTTCACTGATGGCAGTAGAACTTCATCATCATTTGATGTCTTGTAGTTGATGCCTTCTGTATGACACTGACACTTAGAGGAAACTAGGCCTATGCTGTGCCTATGAAGTCCTTAGAATTAAAGGTAAAGTTGTGTCCACATTATTGTTTCTTAAAAAAAAGTTTGCCTAGAGCTAAATATATTCCGTTAGGGTAAAATGTGGTAAAAAATAAGAGTTCCTAAATTCGATTAATATGCACCACATTTGGATTAGATTAGACCAACGGCAGTTATCTATGTAAAAACTACCCCAAAGAATAAAATGTGAATTTAAAAAAAGGATAAGATACATCTCCTTGAGTGGATCATATGCACATCAATCCTGGACTGAATCAGGCTGATAGTTAGGAAGTTTTGTCTGAATACAGTGGTTTTTGGAAAAAAAAGCTTTTCTTCCAGTGGTGCACGCAAAGTTTTATGAACCATTAGTGTAAACGTGTATTTGGGATAGATCACCTCAAGATGATTCATAATCTTATGAATCATCTTGAGGTGATCTATCCCAAATACACGTTTCAGACCAAATCGGTTCAATCAATGGTGGAGAAATTATGGCCCGAAAACTTTTGCTTCTAATTGGAATAATCCTGCCTGGACGTAACAATATGGATTTATTATTCTGCATCTGCTTGAAACAGAATTGGACCGGTGGGCAGGCAGGTCAATTGATTGAGATAGAGACTTCATTAATCCACAAAGGCGAAATTCGGTTGTTACAGCAGCTTCAATAAACAGACATCTGAATAGTGGCAAAGTGTAAGACATAATTGAGTTTTACTCTAACAGTTCATATTTTACTTACTAGAAGAAGTCTTTGTCAGATAGAATAATAAAAGTTGTACCACGTTGCAAAATTGGTCTCTCTGCTTTAAACCCATCCCTGAGGAGCAGTGGGCAGCTATCAGCACAGTGAATAGATTGGGGTTAGAGGTCTTTCTCAAGGACCCTTTGACACGTAGGCTGCTGGGGCTTGAAACGCTGACCTGCCAATCTTCCGATTGGGAAATGGTTGCTTTACTCATTGAGCTACAACCACCCCAATACTAGGGGGCGCTTTTTACAAAAACACAGTTTTAGACATAACTTCCTCAACGTTGGTCTGATTTAGTCCAATTCCGGTGCATGTGAATCGACTTGAGGAGAATTATCTGGTAAATGTTTTATTTTATTCTAGAACGGCAGAAGGGGGCTCAGGAGGTAGAGTGGTCGAGCGTTCCACTTATCTAATGTTTGGTGGTCCGATCCCCTGCACTCCGGTTTACATGTCTAAGTATTCTAGAGAAAGATACTGAACTCCAAGTTGCTCCCAATGGCTGTTCCAATTGTGTGTGAATGATTTTATACCCCCATAGACCTAAGTAGGATGAAGAAATTGAAAGTTTGGTTTTTATATTTCTGACAGTTGGGGCACTTTATCTCCAAAAGTTTTCTGACTGTAATTTCTCTATCCTTGGTCCGATTTAGTCCAAATTTGTTGCATATGAATTGAGTCAATGTCCCTATTATACCATGTGTTTAACTATGATAGTTCATATTAAAGCCCCCAGCTTTCATTGTTGACACAATTTCTCTGCTGCTCTGTTGGCTAGGTCACTCTCAGAAAAGAGAGTGACCTAGCTCTCTTTTCTGAAGAGAAAAGAAAGATTTTTTTATCCCAACAAACATTTTCATACATAACAACCTAACCGTTTCTCCAATTTAGTCAAAATTCAGTGCATATGAATTGGCTGGACGAGATCCATCTCTTTTTTGCTCTAAAAGTTAATCTTTCACTCAATAGGGTAACTTTTTTTTTTTTTTTAACAAAATCCACTGTTATTTTGACATAACATCCAGTTGGTCTGATTTAGTCCAAATTTTAAGCGTACAAATCTACTGGAGGAGATATATCTTGTATAATTTACTCAAATAATTAATTTACAAATTTAATAGTCCATATTTTACTTAACTACGACACTATCGGGGATGACAGGCCATGTTAAGAAAAGAGGTTTCAACTTATACAAGTGATTTCTTAAATGTTCACAATTCAAACACAATTGATGTGATGGGATTTTCCTACCACATATGCCAACACAACTCTTTTCATTCACTCACATATGGTTCTGTCTTTAATAATGAACGTTGTTAAAGTTGTGAGAGTCGTCAGTTGTGGTTATCTAAAGAAACAAGCATACAAACATAAACGTAATTAGTGTAACCTGTTACAAACAACCAAGAATTATAACCGTGATTAAAGCTGCAATATAATAGTGCAGACTAGTCTAGATACCACAAGAATAGCACCTTCTACAGGGGCCGTCATGTACGCAGTATCACATGCAGTGCTCCAATGTGTCCACAAGGGGTCTCCCTTGACCGTGAAATAAACCTGCAGCCAGTGTTGAATATGCTGCATTACAAAAGTAGCAACAGCGTTGTCGCCATACTGCATAGTCACATAATCCCTTTGTAACAAATGTTCAGAATGTTGACAACCTGTTCAGTCTCTGCTCCTCCTGGTAGACTAAGATTGCACAGTGCGCATGTTGAGTGACGTCATGATCTTTTGTGTCCGTTGGACTATTATATTGGACATGCCAGCATGAGTGACGGAGCTGGGAAATTTGCACGCCTGTATTGAATACTTTCCTGGTCAACTACACATTACTCTCCCACTTCTGTAACCCAAGCTAACAGACCAGTTGCTTCCACACACATCTGTTTCCTGTACTCGTCTGTGCCAGTATTTTTCAACCTTTTTTAAACCAAAGCCCATATTTTACATTGAAAAAATCCCGAGGCACACCACCAACCAAAAATTTTACAAAATGACACATTGTTGCCTAATGCTGTATATAACATGACAAATTAGTCTCTAGATTTGTTTATATTCACTCAGTGTGAAACCTAGGCCTGTATAGACAAACACAAAGCTGATATTCTGGCTGATATTGAAGAAAAGCAGATACGAAGCTCATCCTACATATATTGGTCTTTTGGTTTCTTCAAACGAAAGATAACTTTCGCTGTATTGCCTCAAGCTCACCGTTTTTGCTTTTATTTGACCATCACTCATGCTAGGCCCTTCGTTTGGGTTAGAATTTTGTTCAAGGCCTAGTTCGGAGTCTGCATTTTTCCTTTTCAGATATTTAACCATCTCTATTGTACGTATTGTCACCGCCACCTGTCACACTCATCATTATTTTATTGTCTTAAATTAACAAGGTCATTAGACTATTGTGCTACCTACTGCCACCCACTGACATGGAAGAGTATATTTAATTGCTCTGCAAGTCACTGCATTGAAGGCACAGACGCTCAACAATAGCAAATTAATTGCAGTAATTAAATAATAAATTTTTTGGACCAATTGACCACAGCAGACCTGATATACTCTCGAGGCACACTAACGTGGTTGAAAATCACCGGTCTAAGTCATTGTTGATTCTGAACTTTGTAACAAAATTCACTGATTATTTTTACACCCTGGACTTTTAACTCCTGAAGAGTAATGTCTTTGTGTGTTTGTCTATTTATTGTTTGTTTGCAAAAAGGATTAAGGAAAATCTAATTGTCATATTTGTATGAAATTTTAATCAGACGTAGGTTGTGGAATATCCTGGCGATGAATCATTGGGTTACTATGTGCGTCAAAGCATATTTGATACATTTGAAACTAAATAATACAAATTCATCATTAGATAAGTAAAATGCAAACCATCCTTCACTAAATACAAATATAAACACATTTTGCATTTGAGGGTCCAGCATAATCAGATTATCTCAGCAAACATTTCAATATCGTTTCTTTCAGTTCCCTGGAGCCCAGGGAGGAACCTCAAAGCCTGCTTCCCACACAACTGTGTAAATTGGGAAATGTTTGGACGATCCAGAAAGTTAAATCCAGGCAGAGGGGCTTACCTCATTTTATTACATGGAGAGCTTTTATGAAAATGTAAAGCTCTCCTCTTTCAAATGAGAATACCTTCCTAAACTAGATAAAGCAATCAGAGAGTGCAAACCTCCACCAAGGCACAACAGCAACCAAGGTAGATATTATTGTGATTGGAATCAATTAGCTCGCTTTTTTTAAAGAAATTTTCAAACAGATTTATCAATTAATTTCTGAGTTATCGCCAGCCTCTACATCTACCAAAACTTATAACAAAATCACTCAGCAACTCGTAAATACCCTGGAACCGTTCATCTCTCCTTATTCTCTCCCACCTTCAACTTCTGAGTTTCTGCTCGATGCCCCCAGTTCCACCCACCCCTAAAACAAACAAAAAACAGACAAACACACAAAGACATCACTCTTAAGGAGCTTAAAGTCCAGTGTGTAAAATTTGTGACCAGGGGGCTCGTTCTGGTGAATTCTGTCCAGTTCTCCAACTGAAGGCCACTCAACCGGTCATGGACGGCTGACGTTTTTGGAGTAATTGGAGTGCGCACCCTCCGCCTACGTTCCAGAGGAATGGGTCGGTTCCAGAAGGGATTGGGGGCTCACGGTCAGCGCTGCCAGCCTCCTTCCCTTTTTTTAATCTTTTTTATTTCTTTAAGTGGACGGGGTCAAAAAATAGTTTTCTCTTTAAGCAGTAAGGTTTGGAAAATAGTACAGAAATGAATTAATGAATGAATTGAATTGCAATATAAAAAAAATATAAAAATTATATTTATGTAAATATAAAAATTCTGCATGCACCCATGAGTTAGTAATCATACACCAACACCTGTACTTTCCAATTTTGAGAAAAATTAATTGATTGTAGTTCATTATCCCTGTTGAGCTGCCCTTCCACTTTTTCTTTTAAATGTTTAATAATTTTTAATTCTTATGGCAACTACCACATAGACTTCAAACAAAGAAATTACAATATTCTTAGATTTCCCTCCCCTAACAAAATTCATTCCCTTCCCTCTTGGACAAACCTATCCTTCTATACACACCACAAAACCCAACTCATGTACCCACTAAAGCATACACTTGCACAAACAAAATAAATAAATAAAAAGGGTTCCTCTGGACTCTTAAACTTTGACATTTTCTTCCTATACATGTTTTCAAAATTGACTTCCATACATTTTGAAATAGTTTTTCCTTATTTCTGTTAACTGACATAGTCTTTCAATATTCAGGTAATATTTAATTAATGTTTTCCATTATTGAAGTGTTGCAGCTTCTTTATTTTTCCAGTTTGCAGTATTAAAACTCTTGTAAACCAGTGATGAAAAAAGAATTTGCTATCCCACTGGGTAACTTCGATATCTTCCCATATCCTTCTTATTTTCTCACGGTACCAAAAGGCATGTATCATGGCGTCAATATCATTTTATACTTCAAAAATGTAGGAATTTGTACGAATTTAACCCTACTGTAGTAAACTCAAGTCATTAGTTTGGACTGAATTAAACTTAGGTTTTAAAAACTTAGGTAAAATGCTTTAAGTAAACTATTTTGATATAACTGATAGTTTTCAGTTACAATCCATGGATCCTCATTTGTACTGTTGATAATTTTTCTCAATATAAAATATCTAAGCTGCATTATAGTATAGTTCCAAATTTGGAAGACATATAAGAATTTTACCACATCATCTTTAACCGGTTTATTCTTTTGACTAAATACATTTTTAAATCCAACCTTTTATATAGGTAATCTTTCAGTTATTTTTGAAATGGAAGAAAATTGTCTTTATACAGGTGTAATTTATCTGCACTGATATAACGACCGAGGTATTTAATATTCCTTGTATATACTATAAATTCTTGAAAGATTTTTATATCAATTTTATCTTTTATCTGTTACCAATAATTCGGTTTTATTTTATAACCTGACACTTTTGAGAATTCTGTTATTTCCAATACTGTGGAATGGATGTGTTAGCGTAACTGATATAAAGTAGTAAATCATCAAGGAAAGAACTTCATTTGTATTGATTTTGTCTATGGTAATACCACTTACTATTGCTGATTTTCTAATATATATTTTTTAGTATTGCACAAATAGAGGCTAAATTTATTGATCGTGGAAGCGTACCATCTTTTTGGGCAGAGTGTACAAATTAGGTAGGATTTTGTTCTTTTATTTTCGATGTATTAAGGTTTTCATAACAGTGCTTTAATTCTTTATTAACTGGTTGTTTCTGTGCACATTATCTAGTGTTTTGTTCTTTATAGATATAGATTGTTTCTTTACAGTTTTTTTGATTAATAAGCTGAAATATTTACCTGATTTATTTAAGATCAAATTTAGTTGTTTTTTTACTGTTATAAGTATAGGCATTTGCTTTTTTAATAGTAAACTGTCCAATTTTAACTTAAATACCTATTCATCTAGTCATTCATCTAATATTTGGCTGAAGACTTGGGTCTTATGTTGTTTCTCTAGATCAGTAATTTTGTTCTTTAACTTTATATATTTCATTGTCCAGATCCAATTTCTTTTTTACTGTATATGATAACATGATTCCTCTTATGTACGCCTTGAAACCATCCCAAACTATACCATTGTCTGGTCTATTTTGCGAGTCATCCGTATTTACATTAGTTTGTATAAATACATCAATGTGACTTTTAATATAATTAAAAATTTCAGTATATATTAAATATTTTCTATTTATTCGCCACATCTTATGAGAAAAATGATTTTGTTTAGGAGACATAGTTAGTACATGTAACTGTGGCAAACACTCACTTACCTTCTTCTGAACAGGCTTTACCTTCGGTTCCGGATAGGTGCCTTACGCAAAATAAGTGCCTAAAGAGGAAGATTTCACATTTCTATAATTTATTGCGGTTTAGCATGTCTAAACAACATTTAGCCATAACAATGTGACAAACATTTTGACTGATGTAAGCTTTTAATGTCATAATTGCATGGGTTTCAGTGCACAGTTGCAGTAAAATGATCTCAATTGCAGCTTCAACACAGCCATGACAGCAGGAACAACATGAGGGGATATGCCACAGCTGTCATCCGAAATACTGATCTCCTCTGTGATACCATTAAAAGAATATTTGATGTGTGTGTCCATGGCAGTAGGCAATCCACCCTGAGTCTTGGATCTGCTCAAGGTTTCTGCCCTTTAAAAGGCAGTTTTTTTCTCACCACTGTCGCCTAGTGCTTAATCTCGGAGGAATTTGTTGGGTCTCTGTAGATAATCATATACAGAGTTTGGACTAGACCTGCTCTTTCTGGAAGGCACCTTGAGACCACTGTTGTTGTGAATTGGTATTATATAAATAAAGATTGATGTTTGAGTTAGCTTACAAGTAATGTAAAATATTTCTTTAAGGGGGCAAAAGCAGCTTTGATATCAGCTATGGTCATCCCCTTTTTTCCATTTCCATTTCCGGCAACAGGGATCCCAGGTTGATGATAACAATAATAGTAATATAAGCTAAATGTTTTAGCTTATATGAAAATACTAAACTATGAGAATAATAGTACTTCTAATTATCATCATGATAATATTGTAATCAGTTGTGATCAATCAGGTCCACAGCAGAAGATCCAGCCTCCAACCATATAATATATATATATATGTTTTCCTTACCCTGCTAAGGGTAAGGAAAACAACTCCATTGTTTTTCACATGTTTGTTTGTTTAGTTTTGGGGTTTTTTGGGGCAGGGGGTGTTCATGTTTGAAATGTAATGCCAACGATTGGTCCAGCAAAATAACAATAAATACAAATCAGAACCAATAACAGCCCTGAACTTAAGTATAATTTATACTCGGCATTGAAAACCGATAGTGCTTAGATGTAAATGGAAGCAAAACCAGTCAGTTTAGATCTATCCATATTTCCACTAAAACTGCTGGATACATTCATTGAAAGTTCACACATGCTTGATAAAAGGTAGATGGTTTCTTCAATTTTATTGATGTATTGGTTTTTGTTATTCGTATTCATGTATATATTTTTAGTCCTATTATATAGTATGTCTTTATTTTTAGTCACGTATAGAATACCTGTATGCGCGAGCTGCTGCAACGACTAAATTTCCCCTTTTGGGGATTAATAAAGTTTTTCTATCTGTCTATCGATCGATCTTTTCAGAGACATTTGAACTCAATTGTTTTTCCTGTCAGTTGTCAGTTGTTTTTCCTGTCAGTGTTGGGTATCTGTGTCCTTCTCAAAATACTTAAACCAATGAAGAGATGTAAAATGATCAGCAGAATCGATGCATACAGTGTGTGAGTTCAAACAAAAATCACAAGAAAAATCGAAAGGAAAAAACATGCAGTTTGGAAACCACTCATTACAAACCTTTGAAATGCTTATGATTATGCCCCAGCAGCCCAAGGATCCATTACCCTGTGGATGAAAATGAATTAAAGAGAAATAAAAAAACTTAATAAATGAATCCCCTCTAACTCAATTATAAATAATAATAATACATTTAAGTGCCGGTATACTTGTTATACCCTAATTATAGGTTGTGTGGCTGTAACAGCTTTGAAATAGTCGGTATAATTACGGCTTCTGTGCAGTAGAGTGGTCCAGAGATCATACACTGTTTAACTCAACTTATGTTTCTCTTGAAAACCAAATCGCTGTTTTTCCTTTGGTTTAGGGCTCTTGGTTGTAAACCTAAAGCGGTTTGCTGAAAAATAATAAGTTGAGATTAAAGATCATTTGTCAAGTCATACCAGACAGTGGTAAGAGAGAGATTTAGACTTGTAGCTACTAAGTACTCCTCCTTTTTGATCTTCTGTTTTTATTAAATTGTTAAATCAACATACAACAGTTAAATCCATTTAAACAGTAATTTCTAGTTTAATTGTAGATCCTGCTCGGCTCCGGCTTTTTCTAGTAAGTCTGGTAGAGAGGTAAAGTTCACCCTGGGGTGTTTGCCCGTTCATCAAAGGGTAAATACATAGGGCCTTGTTTACTAAGATTCCAAATAGCGAGTACTAAAGTGCGTGTGCAGCTCTACATATTACAGGTTTGGTTTGCGTTTGTTTTGAACTATTTAAATGAGGGTTTTGTGTGTTACTGGTTTCAGCCACGGAGAGTTTGGACAGAGAGCAGTGAACACACGGAAAATTAAATTTAAAGCTGAGGAAGACAAATATACATATTCTTGAGCTACAGCAAATAACTCTGAATATTAATTAACTCGATATTGGAGTGTATGGGTGAAAAAAGCAACGCTTTGGGTAAAACAGGAAGATCAAACGATGAAATAAAAGCTAAGAAGACCTAAATAATGGTCTTCCTCTGTGGCACGCGCACGATCTGGTCTAACGATGGCCATTAGTGTCCTGGCAAGAGGGATCGAAGAGGGGTACAGGCAGAGGTTGGGTCTTTCAACACAAGCAGTCCCACAACGGAGCAGCTGAGGAACGGAAAGGGACGAGCGCACATAGCCACACTTCTGGCCAATGGTCATTGTCCTTCTCCACATCCATGGCATCAGGCTCCAACCAGTGATGTTGGGCAATGTTGTGAAACATAGAGTAGACAACTACAATCTGGTGTCATTTCTTTCTTGGCTCTAAAGTAATGCTCCTTCAGTGCGGTCCAAACGGCGCAACCGGCTTTTCAGTATGCCAAATTGTTTGTTTTAACGCTGTGCCGATAAGCACCTTTCTTTCAAACCTATTTAATACAGATGCAATTTCAAGCAATGCAATTTTTTTCAGGCTTATTAAATCACATTGCATTAGCTAAATTAACTAAATTCATCGACTCCCCCTTTTGCAGACTCGTGTAGAAATACCTAATATTGCAAATTCAGTAATGCAAACGTAATAAATGGATAGCGCTGCTATTTTGTACTTGTGACAGATGCAATCCTCAGTGCTCACTATCATTAGATCAGTTGGCTCATTTTATTGCGGATGTAATCAAGTTTGCACCTGTTCTTACACACGGAAACCTTTAGTAAATCCGGTCCATAGAGGCAAACAATCATTACACTGACATGCACACTTATGCTAATTAATAGTCACAGATGGACCCATATTGTTTGTTTTTGGATTGTGGGAGTAAGAGATTCAATAGATTCAACACAGAAAGGCCCAAGATCCCTTCAGTGTATTTGATCCCAGAACTTTCCTGCTGTGACGCAACAGTACCCACTACACCAATGGGCTTCTTGACTGTCATTGTGTGCTTTTCATGTTTACACTTGGTAAAGAAAAACACAAATTATTCTTTCAGTTAGGCATTTTCACTGATATTAAACCTCAACACTCACATAGTGTCAGTACATTTGCTACATAAACAACTTGGCACTGAGTTTGAAAATTACAGTTATGTCAGTCTGACACCAGCAGTGATTCTTGTAAGTGGATGTCTGCTGAGTCAGACTGAGCTACCTCACCTCATCAGCTGGGGCTCTTTATCTGCTATGCAACCTTGTCCGATAACAGTCCAGTCAAACCAGTGGATTCTCTGGCAACTCCATTAATGTCCTGATCCTCTTTATAATAACACGTTTGTCTCTGGCCAAGATCCTAACATGAACGTGGCCCCTCCAGATGAAACCTGGTTTTGTCCTAAGGTTGCCAACAGTGACCAGACTTCTCATCTAGGTCACTGCACAATGGGGAACGGCCACTGTATGAATCTGAAGGAGGCAGTAACCAGATGCTCTGGAGTTACTACTTCTTTAAAACTGCTGTCAACCCTTCAGCTCTGTGCCCCGCCACAAACCCTCCAATCTTTGCAGTTGACCTCAACACAGATGGAGGTTAGCAATCACCCACAGTCACTCCCTGGTATAGGCCAAATTCTCATTCATCGCTCCCCCAATGCATTCTACCCACCAGCTCCACATATGCTGATCTGTCCACCATATACCTTTGCAATCTCTGGACTAGATTCACTACACAGCCTAGTGCCTTCTCTGAACATGTTCCCTCAAACTATTCTTATCAATCAATCATCATCGATCCAGGTTTACCAGAAAACCAGGAATGGATTCAGTTTTCAAGAACCAATTATGCAATCAGTTGAAAAGAGACCCATTTCCCAGCATTGAGCTACATCTCTTTGACCAATCACACAAAATTTTCTGTGTATTGGTCTACAGACAAACTAAATCCCCTAACAATTTTATCAAGGATTGTTCTGAATTTTCATCCAAGGTTATGCCAAAATAGGGCAACATTTAAATCACAGGCATTTTAATATTGATACCTTTATAGAATATCTAAACCTCTTATACGCCATTAACAATGGGCACCTAGTAAAAGGCCCTCCCAATGAGATAGGCCACATTTTTGTCTATGATCCAACATTTTCTGACCATTTACCCATTGTCTTTGAAGACCACATCCCAAATTTGATTACTAGTACTTGTGTCCCTGCCCACAGGTCTTGGTTTATTACTTCTAAAACAGAGCATTTTTTTCTGCTTAAATGGACATTATCTGATCAGTCACTCCTCCATCACAGCTATAAACAGATAATTATTATACATGATATATAAACATACATATACATATATACATGTACTTTATTTTGTTGGTCACTGTTATGTCTACCATAATCGACATATTACATATAATGTCGTATGATGTTTCGATTACTTTTCCTCCTTTTAAAGTACTATTCTTGATTTCAAGAGATCGGAAGTGGGCATATTTGATCATTTATCTGCTCTGGCTTCTACCACGTGGCTACACCCATACTGCCTTCACTTTGCCCTACCTCCTCTCTCACAACACTGAGTTTACAGATTGTGCATCTTCTACACTCCCTATTCAATATATCTTCCCAACAACTGCCAGTTAATGGTCCCCCACCCTGATTTTGTCACACAGGTAAGTAGGGAGCCCAGGTTGATCAAGGTCAAAAAAGCTATGGGTCCGGATGGAATCAGTTGACGAGAACATCCGGCTTCAGGCTGGCAATGAAATTGGACCTGATGAAGACACTGAAGAGACTGGTGCACGTCTACCTCTGGCCCTGATCAGTTCATAAATGGACTCACTTCAGTTCACAGATGCCAGGTTTTCCTGCTAACTTGGTATCGGTGTGCCATCGCTGTCATCTATTTCCTCCACAGATCCCTCGCTCAGTGAATTCTCTTTAACAAAATATATTTTTTGACAATGAGCTGAAAGATAAATACCATCAAGATGAAGGTTTCACGCTGCTCCTCTTACCTGTTTCAAATCTTCTTATGTTTCTGACCACATTTTAACACTATTTTATCTTCTTCTGTCTGTTAGGTCAAACAATGTGTATCTGCTTGATGTCTGCCTAGCTTACCTAACTCATGCATCATCTCTACACAAAGTTGTTTCCGATTCTTACAGCATCACTGTACAAGTCAGTCTATTTCATGTCCAATGACAGTCTGGTGCGTGAGCATGGGTTAAGACAGTTTTTTAATTAATTTCACCATTCATATCTACAAACATCAATGATATGCGTTAATCCCCTGTTGCCCAGTTCCAATGAATTTTCAGTTTTTTTGTAAAACAAGGCCTTAGATCGGACATCCCAGAATGTAGATCATACTGGAATTACTCCTATTGACAGGCAGATTGGAATTAGGACATGTTTAAGGCATTTATGTGTATTGAATGCCATATTTTGGAAACAATGATTTGCATAACTGAGGGACGTCCGTCTGTGGTCAAGAGGCGTGACAGGAAAATTAGCAGTTATGCAGAAGAGCTCCATTCCTGTTTTAGGCATAGCCCCTTCCTACTCAAGTGGCGATAATAATAATAATAATAATACAATATAATTTATAATGCACTTTACATTTGGATCAAATCTCAAAGTGCTACAAGGCAAAAGCAGATAGCATCATCTGCTATAATTGAACCAGTTTACCCATTCAGGTATTGTTGGAACATTCCACGGTATTCCTTAGTTGGTAATGTAAATGTAATGTAAATGCCCCAGTTTGTTTAAATTGCATAGATAGCATCAAAAACAGCATTGATTTATAAAAAAAACATTATTTTCAGAAGTGCATCAACCACAGTAGAATGAATGCTTTTGTTCACCATGTTTATTGTTTCCACACATTTACATTACAATATATTACCATTATATTATACATAAAAGAGTAATACAAACAACATATCAAAAGTAAAGGAGGAAAAAAAGACATTAGATCAATATCAATACACCAGCATGAAAATCAGATAACTTCTCCCACAGAGAAAGTTTGTTCATTGTCACAAGACACCAGTCACAGTACAAAGATCCATAGATCAAAAAGGGCGGTAATCAGTCAGAGTTCACAAGAAACTGTGTAAATAACTGTTTAAATAAGTGTGAATAATTACTGAGAAAAATGAAAACAGTTGGCATCAATTCAGTTTAAATAGTGGGGAGAGAAATTGGTCGTGGAACATTTTTAAATCTGCCAAAGACGTTACTTTGCAACTTTGACTATTGTTTTATTTAGTTTGACGGGTTTTTTTTTGACTGGCAGGATTAGGTGAATAAATGCTGAACCAAGCTTCACCGTTTCTCCGCCTCCATCAGAGAAGAATTACCATTTTGTTGGACAAGTGGACAAGGTCTTTATTGTTTAATAATAATAAACAATTGTCGAGGAGCTAATCTCAGGAAACCTGAAATCAGTTTATTGTATTTTGTGTAATCCTGCTAACATATAGACAAACCAATCAACTGAAAAACTGAAATGGCGAAAAATATAACCTCCTTGCAGAAGCAATTGTGAAATTTTTGCCTGATAGATGTTGATATACATATTGTAATTATATTTTAGATTCAATCTTTTGTAATTAATTTCAGAATTTGTATTCCCCCTCTTGAAATTAGATTTCATAATAGTGAGATAACATTTCTCAAACCTGTGATCATTCATTACATTGGACTTCTGTTCAACGCAGAGAGGAGCTCTATTTGTATCTCGTGTTTAAAGCGAATGGTGTTTAAAGAGTTTGGTTCTACCTGTTTGTGTGTCAAACACATACAAATACACCAAAGCATTGTTGAACGCACCCGGAGTCGGTTTAATCTATGGCAGAACGGGCACACTGGCATTTTAATGGATAGTCACTCAGGGAGCACGAATAAGGCACATGCATGCACACACAGAAACATAAATAGTGCAGTGTCAGATTGAAAATTTGTATCTCAAAGACGTTTTTGTTTTTTTTTGTTTTTTAGAAATTAAGAATCGCTGCTTTGGATACAGTTCATTTTGGCAAAGTTTTGAACGTATTTTGAGAGAATGTCAGAAGAACCTTTTGACATACTCCTTTTCTCAGTACATCTAATATTATACCACAGTTTCACCTGACAACAATACACACACATTTAAACTGACAGGAGTCTCCAATATTTTTAGACTAAATAGTCAAATGACAATACACATTTTGCCTTTGCAAATAGGCTGGGTCCATACACACGCACACAACATTTGTCAATAGAATTTCAATGACCATAGCATTGGCATGACTACAACAGGAAGGATTTTTTTTGTCTTTCAGCTTCAGTCAAATACATTCTCATCTTTTGGTTGTTTTAAGTCACATAAAATTAAGATTTTTAACATTACAACAATAATATTATCTAGTGCTAGTATTTTTAGCCATCAACTAAACCAAAACACTGATTGAAATGTTTGATCAGAAGTCTTTATAGTACACTGCATGACTACAGGGACAATGAAGAGGTGATCTGGACCACAACGTTCAAACACGTAACATTATCTATACTTGGTACTGCACTGACTTCCAAAGTCATACATAAACTATATCTGGCAACAAGTATGAGTCTTGAAGTACGCTGGGCATTCCAAATCAAAATAATTGATTTCATTTAAATTATAATTCTTTGCATGAACCACATTAGGGGACAAATTGATCAATTAAAATAAGGCTTTTGTGAACTGAATAAAAAGCTTAAAGATACAACGCAGAATATAGACAACTAAGTGCAGAATACCATGGAAATGGGAATTTATCAACTATAAATGAAAAGCATAATCTGAGATGTTGCCATCCTGTACTGGACTACTTGTTGCCCAGACAGTTGTCCTGTGCATCATTACTACAGCTTAGGCAACAATATTCGACCTGTAACCATAAACAACCAGACAAACCTTTATCACATACGTTCCTAAAAATGTCACATTTGAGAATAGCCAGAAAAAATAGACAATTCTTTTCAGGGAGTCAAAGTACACTATCTACAAAATTGCCAAGGTGGAACAGAATTCTGTGTTTAGCTAAGCTTTTACTATACGCTAAGCAACAAATTATATTTTACCTAGCCATATAGTGACAATACAACTTATTTAAGCATTTGCGGGAGGAATCTCATTTAGTTTAAAAAATTGGGAAATACACCATCAGATGCCTAAATAAAATTATGATGTAGCAGTTGATATGGGGATAATTTTCAAACCGTTGGTTCTAAAACAAAGGCAAACTGCAGTAACTGACACACACTGTGAAACTAAGCTAAACTCCAGTCACAGTGTATTTTTGCAGATGCTGCAAAATGTTAAAAAATAGTATGTCAGGAATATTTTGAAGCAGAAAAATGGCACTCGACCAGTTAAAGGTGGTAAAATGGAATTTTTTGATTGGGACAAAAAGTGAATTTTTCAGTGAGATTCTGGTCTTTCTTTATTTTTTCTCCTCTCTGCCTATTTAACAAATCCAGAGTTAAGTCAAGGTCAGCATGTTCGGAGTCCTAAACACTCGTTTCTCCTCTGCAATGTTAAACATCTTCTTCTCCTAAACATGCTACCTGGCTGGCTGCGCTTTCATTGATTAAATATCTATCTAGAAGTAAGGAAATATTGAGAGGTGATAGACTGGCACCGCTTCAACATAATATAACGTCTAATCCTTCTACTTTTACCAAGTCATTTCAAGTGACAAGTCTATGTGAAAAGAATTTAAATGAAAAGTTGCTTTCTGTAAGAGTGGACTTTGTGTAAAAACCAAAACACAATCAAAATATACAAACGTGAAAAAAATATCTGTGAAATAACACAAGATACCCCTGCTACTGAAAAATTATATTTCTGCTTATGTGGACAGACAATTCCCTCTATTCTAAGCATTCTATCTTGATAATCCCCTGAGTTCAAATGTGGTTAAAAATCTTAAAATTAACAAATGGAAGAAACCGATTACAAAATGCAGAACTATACCTACCCTACCAAGCATGTGTGAAATTCTATTAAATTACGTCCATGGTTTTAGAGGAAATCTGGCATCATGAACGATTCCTATTATCTGTTTGGGTTCTGATTTCTGTTTTACAGAACATTGTACTTAATTGTATGGAGAAGTGGTAGTTGTTCATCCTGTACCATTAAAAACAGTTTCTCTAACGAGCTTCAATGATACATGCCATTCATAATGTTGTGACAAGAGAAAGTATTATTACAAAAATAATTAAGACAAATACATAAGGATATATGCGGTGAGGGCAATAAAGTATCATGGTGCTATAACATAGTATATTACAGAACCATGATCCCTCAGTCCAAAACATAAAGCGATCCAGGTCCAGCACTCTTATCTTACATATGCACAGATTTGTTTGGCTTTCATAACGCTTCAAAATATGCTGGTATTATCTCACAGCTCCTATTCTACTGATTATTTGATTACAGCATTTAATAGATTGTCAGCATCTGGTAACTAATTCACCTTTTCTAGGTTTACCTGAGTCTTTCATAGAGATGCCATTCAGATATTTATTTTAAAATATGGGCTATTAATTCTTGAGGGGATGTTTGGTAAACTATTCATTAACATTCCTCTCTCAGAAAGTTGGAGGCCTGTTTTTAGATTGTATTTTGGCCCTCAATAGAAAAAAAACCCAGAAACAGACAGCACAATTTATCAAGACAGAGAGGACATACAAATTACAGCATGTATATATCTCAATTTGGGCTCTGGTTGAGCATGAGACACATAAAAGGTTTAAACGTTTAAAGACATGCAGCTAGGACTGGAATTTAAACAGCTTTGTTCTGTATAGTGGGAAAGAAAAAGCACATTTAACCTGTATTAGAGGCTGTAGTCATGCAGCACTACGGCTGTATCCAGACCAAATCCAGTTATATTCATTTTGAGGGTGGGTTGTGCGATTAGAACGTAGCAATGCTTGTGCATTGGTCTCCAACAAATAAACTAATTTGCTCTTTAGCAAAAGGTTGAAAAATATTCAACTTTTTTAGGGAAATTCTGTTGTGGCAAGTTATGCCCAAATAATCAAACTGGTTGGTTAACAATATTTTTTTCATGCCTTTTACAATGTGGTACATTTTAAAATTGTTTTTCATAGAGCCTCAACATCGTGCTGGGAAGAATTAATCTGCAAATCTTTTCGATAGAGAAATCCTGTCTGGAAGAGTTGTTGCTGCCAATAAGGTGGTGTTACAAACCAAAGAGGGATTTTGTGCCGGCTATGTTCTCCCACAACACTGTGCTGATGGCTACAATGCCCAATTTGGTCTGAAAGCAGAATAACTGCTCATCCACACCGGGACCAATGCCATTTATTAACATATTACTCATATCAAAAAGGAAAAACTCCATGCAGGCATAAAAATCCAAACCAAAGCAGAAAAAACATATGACATGCGAAACAGACTTTGCTATTGTCTCGAAATATAATCTGTGTCTTCGGACTCCACAATCCGAACATGACCAGGTTGGTAATAAAGTAGTAAACCGGCCAATCAATTCAATGTTATTTGCAATTCTGTGAAAGCTTTGTTATTGGGCTGTTTCGCTGCATATGATTGTATGTACCATAAAAAACAATATCCATTCAAACCTAGAGTCATATAGAAATGGGAATGTAGGTTAGAAGTAAATTTGGAACCACTTATATACTCATAACAACAAGACACTAATGCTAATGGACAGGTGGAGATGAATGTAATACCATAGAAAGTTTCTTATTATTCTTGGAGCAGTATTGAATTAATGACTAAATGCTGTAGGTAATAGATTTCTTAAGGTTTTTTTCTGATTGGAAGAGGGACAGCAGGGTGAAAGGGGTGGATTTTAGTTAAAGATCAAATGCTGCTGGTCAAGCAAGATTTTAGTGAAGTTGTTGATTGGCCCGATGGCACTGAGCGACATGGCATTGTCCCGCCCCCAGAGAAGGTTCGGACCAAACACCACAGCCAGGTTACTGTTGGTCATCTTATTCACTTCACTGTTGGCAGCTACCTGAACACACACACACACAACATTCATTATTAGTATATAGAGCTATGATATCCATGCTCTAGAAGGTTAGGAAGGTGGAAAAGAGTATCAGCTGTACCAGTGCAAGGAATGTGACGAGGTATCGCAGTGATATGTAGTTTTCCTCTGGCAGTGACTCTATCAGTGTCTTCATAACTGTCACTTGGCTGTCACTGGAAACAGCTGAATGCATTAAAAACAAACACTATGCTGTTAGTCTAGGAATCAATCAATACAGTTACATTGCAAAATAATCTGCTGAGTGAAATTGCAAAACACAAAAGATGCTTGGTTTACTTCAGCACTGAGTCAAGGATTCACTTTAAAATTACTTTGTTATTGTTAATAATGTCAGGCAGTAGACATGTTGGCAAAATAACCCATTTTCCTCAAGTAGCAATATTTAAAATAAATATTTCTAGTTTTGGGAATTCCAATTATAGAAACGGAGTGAACATACAAGTGAAGTTGACGATGTCTTTGTAGAGCTGGTAGGTGAGAAGAGGCTCAGGTAGTTCCCTAAGGAATGTCTTAAGAATCACAGCAGCCAAGTGGACATCTTCCATCTCCCTGAAATTCACTGCCTCACCTGAAAAGAGATGTATACTCCAACAAAAGTTTGTTTTTTCCCTCCATTGTCCATCGTAACCTCAAATTCAATTTATAGAAATCGTCATTATTTCAATGAATTACATTACACATATTTGCAAATTGATATGAATAAAATATATCATGGACATTATACCTGTTTTTATGCATAACTTCCATGATACATTTTTCTAATATGACACCACACACACACACACACACACACACACACACACACACACACACACACACACACACACACACACACACACACACACACAAACACCTATATATAAACATATATATAAAAAACATATATATAAACATATATATAAAAAACCTATATATAAACATATATATAAAAACCTATATATAAACATATATATATATATATATATATATATATATAAACATATATATAAGCATATATATATACACATTTATATACAATACATACATATATACACACATACGTACATACATATTTATATATGGCTTAATTTAAATAAATCTGATCAGGTAATATTGTTTGTAAGTTTATGGTGTACAGGTAGGTCACAAACTCACTATAAAGTACAGCAAGTTGACAACATCTCCAAATACACTGATCAGTCATAACATTATAAACACTGCCAAGAGATATTAATTAAATGATTGTATCATAAAAAAGGCACGCGTAACTGGTAGGATATATTAGGCAAAAACTGAAGAACTTGTCAACAAAGCTTATATATTGGAAGCAGGAAAAAGAGGCAACTATATGGATCTATGCAACTTTGAAAAAGGCCAAATTGTGACTTCCTGATGAGTGGGTCAGAACATCCAAAACTTTTTGGATGTCTGTAGTGGCTAGTACAATCCAAAAGTGGCCTACATAAGACTGACCAGTGTTCTGCAAAAGGTTCCTGGGCACCCAAAATATCTCATGGTATTATGTAGTAAAGAAAAAAATAATCAAAACAACCACTGTTTGCACAGCCTGCAGATTATGTGGTTGCAGACCCATGAGAGTGCCCAAACTGCCCCCCGTCCACTGCCAAACGTGGCCACAATGAGCCTATTAGCATCAAAAGTGGCCCAATAAGTAAATGAAAAAGGTGTCTGAAGAGAAGGGACTGGTCTGGTGTATAACGTTTTCTTTTACAATATAACCACAGCCGGATGGTGTGCGAGTGTCATGATCATTGCCTTTGAGATTAAATTTAGAGTGTGAATAGATGGTTCTGTTGATCCTACCAGAGTTGTATTTGCGCTGGACCTCCTTCACCAGAGTCACATTGGCAGACCGTCTGAAGATCCCCTCTATCTCCAGACCTGACACAAA
Source organism: Lophius americanus (assembly GCA_037951165.1). Classification (NCBI taxonomy): domain Eukaryota; kingdom Metazoa; phylum Chordata; class Actinopteri; order Lophiiformes; family Lophiidae; genus Lophius; species Lophius americanus. The sequence goes on from JBBDHG010000099.1 coordinate 7,902,085, forward strand.
CAAAACAACACAATAATCTATTGCGTGAACTTAAAAAAAAGTTCATTAGTCTATGAGGTTTGTATTTCTACCATCAAAATTCAGGAGTAACCTTGATCTGAAAGAAAGCCGATGGTGTCTCTCATGACCACAGGAACACAGTTATCATCTGGAACCCTCTGTCTGAGCCTGAAACACAATGGTTAGGGCAGAGGTTTCCAGTTAGCTCGTACTTTAACTTTACAAAACCTTCATCAAATGGCAGTGCAATATATTATATGTCATCTGATTATAGAAAAACATCACTCATTTCCATGTTTATTTTGTACCACAATTCACACTTTTTCCAGCAATATTGATGAACGCAGCTAATAATGACAAACAAGGCTGCTCGATGTCAATCCTTTTAATGACATTTTAAGAATAAGTGAGACAAATGTGCCATTTGTTGTGTGATGTTTAATGCAGACTTACTTTTGACATGGTTTTTAAAAGCTTTGATATGCCCTCATTGAGGAGTGCAAAACTTTGTTATTTTTGATCGTTTTATCATGGATTCCTCTTAACCAGCGTGTCCTGATTTTAATTCCTAATTAGAGGAATAGTTTTTGTCAACCTTGTGAACTATCCTGCTGATTAAGAAAATCATTAGGTCCCGTCTGACTCTGAGGCACTTAGTATCTCATGAGCCATTGATGATACCCTCAACGATGTCGAGTAGACATCCACCTAATACCTGATTAGGCTACATTCAAAGGGAAACATGCACACTCTCTTTGGTGTTTATTCTGCCTCTCAATCATTCTATTAGAACACTTCACTCAATGACAGCATCATCAAATTTAAAGTAAAATCCACATCACATTCTTACTACCACATTCTATTTCTCCATCTGGTTTCCTTCTAGTAAAAGTTCAATCACAACATAGAACACGTCATAAACACTGTAACCCTCTTGTACGGCTGTTATGTGTGCAAATGACTTCAAATAATAGAATAGTGGATTTATAAGATATTGAACCCATGTCCCCCCTTTATAAGAGTCGACAATCATGTGTCAAACCCACCACGTTTCATCTATCAATTGTATCTGACAATAAGGAAGATGATGTATTATTCCTCGAGTTAGAATCAGAATACAATTAGAATGAAAATTAAGAGTCTCTTATAGTGACCTGACTCTGGTCTAGAGCAAGTTCGATAGTGATAAACCCACAAACTATGTTGCTGGTTTCTATTGCTTTTTATGAGTCTATGCCTCACTCTCTAGGTGGTGACTGTGAGTTGTTGAGTTTTGCTTGAATGATACCACCCAAGCTCTTTGACGAGTGTGTGGATCTTTTAACAGGACTGCATACATTTCCATCCTTATCTCCAACAGCTGTCACAGGTCTCAAGTTCTGTTTAACTTGGGGCAGCTATAGCTCAGTGGGTAGAGCGGCCGTCTCCCAATCGGAGGGTAGCCGGTTTGAGTCCCAGCCGGCACTACATGTCGTAGGGACCTTGAGCAACATCCTGAAACCCTAGCTCCCCGGGCGATTCAAATAGGCCGCTCACTGCTCCCTCAGGGATGGGTCAAATGCAGAGAAATAATTTCACTCGTAAATTATAACTCATCGTTGTATGTGGTTATTATCAATGTTTCTAATTCGCTCACAAATCTTAGGTCCTGACCAAGGTAAAGGCGTATCTCTCCGGCTTGGGGCGGCTGTGGCTCAGTGGGTAGAGCGGCCGTCTCCCGATCGGAAGGTAGCCGGTTCAAATCCCACCAGGGTCTACTTGTCGTAGGGTCCTTGAGCAAGACCCTGAATCCTTAGCTCCCCGGGCGCTCCACGAGGGGCTGCCCACTGCTCCCTCAGGGATGGGTCAAATGCAGAGAAGTAATTTCACTATGTTGTACTGTGTATGACTCTATGTGACTAATAAAGGATTCTTTCTTCTTTCTTTCTTCTTCTCCCAAAAGGATTTGGAGAGAAGTCGTCAAGTACGCATTTACTTGACGTCAAGTCAAGTCGTGTGCATCTTTCTGACAAAACTGTCAGAAACAGACTCCATGGGGCCCGACGCCCTCAAGTGGAACCCATGCACACAAAGATTGGGCCGGTTCGCCATTGGCACCTAATTCGTTTCCCAGATTGGAGCAGTTTCATATTGAGCACATGTGAAAGAGTCTGGCTATGCCGTGGTTAACGTTATGCTCCTTGCAACATCATATAGAATGTTGTTTGGTGGGTTTGACATCAATAAAAATCTTTCTGTACTGCCGTATCCTTGTATTACCGAAAGTCAGACACAGTTTTCAGTGAGTTTTGCTCTCTGCCAAGGTTGTCCCTTGTATCCAATTATGCTATTGATAGTCATGGACAGAATCTCAAGATGCGGTCGAAGTGAGGAGAGTGCCCTGGTCGTGTAGCTAAGAATTGCATCCCTGCTGTTTGCAGATGATGCACATACAAAAATCATCAAACGCTGTGATGAAAGAGACTTTTATCAGGACTATCCCAGTAAAGACAGACCAAGATTTCCCTCTGATACTGAGATAAGAGGGTCATCTGAGTGCCAATTTACAGGTCCTCAGATGATGACCTACATACCAATGCATCACATGTAGCAGACAGCTTCAGATGAACTGTACAAAGAGAAAGAGGCAGCTGACACAGGCTTTGACAGTTGAATTGCTGCAATAAGTTAATAATAAAATAATTAATTTTAACTGGACAATCACCTAAACACCAGGGCTATTTAAGGTCTAGTATACCATGAAGGAGAGTGAAAGAATCAGAAGTTAAATCTGAATCTGCATCAGAAAACCTGTCCTCCATAATAATGTGATATAAAACCAATTGTGGTGTCAAACTTGGAGGAATAGTTGCAAAACCTTTCCAGGTGACACAAAATCTCATGGACATTTGAGTTATGCACAGCCCTTCTTATGGCGCTTACAACAATTGTTTCTTCAACCAGTTTAGTGTGGAATCCATCAAAACATAGTCTAATAGCAGATATTGAGTTACTTACAGTTGGAGTGGAACCCCAAACATCTGGTTGGGGAGGGGAGGGCTGCGAGGAGGAGACATGGGAGGCTGGACAGTGGATTTCGTGGATGCCCGCAACTTGCTGTCATACCTGACGCCGAAATAATATTATATTATTAACAGCTATGGATTATGAAAGATAACTTGTTGATTATGTATTAAAATTAAATCTTACTCTATGTATGCCTGAGCAAGACTGAATATGTTAAGGGTTTCATGGTTCTGGATAAAAATCTATAAAAACAAGATCATGCAAGTAATAAACTCCTCACTGCATTATCTTGAATTTATATGGGTTGTGTTAAATACTAAGACTGAATTGGATACAAACATTTTTACATTCATATCAAAATTTGAATCAATCTCTTACTCTTTGACACGGGCAGGAATGAGCAGCTGCTCACACTTCACCACATCCTCCAGCTCACTGAGATAGCTCACATAGTTGATCTTCCTCCCAAACTTAAAACTAGTCAGAGAGGGAGAGAGGTGGGAGACAGAGTTCACAAGATTAGAGACTGAGGTAATTGAAAAAGATTTAATTTTAAATATAGGGTGAAGATTATTGCAGAATGTTTTGTAAATTCTAGAGTTAAGAAAAAATAGACAGCAGATAATGGCAAAACAAAATTATAGCAACACCAGTTTTAGCCCTTGTCGATGTATGTGACTGTGTGAATGTAGGACATATCAAAACTCCACAAATTAAAACTTACTTAGTAGTTTTTTGTATGGAGTTGGAATGCTATCTGGAATGTCTTGTTATTCATGACAATGGGAAAGCAGCATCACCGATCATTTTCACAGAAAATAGATATCTTGACACCAGGGGTTCAACTGTAATGCTCCACATGCTGTACACGTTCAAGAAAAATTTAAATATAAACCTGATGATTGGTTTGAAAAGGATCAGCAATGTCTTGATGAACATTGTGGGGTGGACGATATACAGAGCCTTGATGTTCTTCTTATACCTGAAATCACAAAAAAGATTAGGATATTCCCTTCATTTCGAAAATTTTTACAATTTCTGGATGATAATGAGTGTTCAACACTTTCTTCCTAAAGTTATTCAATGGCAACAGCTATTTCAGTAATGTACCTTGGTGGTTATTAAACAATTTTCAATGACACCCCTTCTGAATTATATTTTTCTACTAAGAACTGCCTGATCTGCGAGAAAACTATTTTCAGTATGAAAAAAGACTTTTCTACAAAGATGTAAAAGACATCACCATGGTGACATTAGTAAAAAATACATTTTTGCCATATTCAACTTACTGTAAAACGGTCTCTCACTTACTGTATATGCCCCAATTGAAAAACATTGATCTACATCGCTACTTTCACTAGTAAATCTCAGATGGTAATGTAAGGAGGCGCCACAGACTGTGTAGGCATCTCCATTTGCTATTTGGTACATGCGAACAGATGAGTGCAATTTCATGAGAAAGAAAATATTTAGCTGTTTTTCCAAATGAATGTTATTATTTTTTGTTCCAAATTAATAGGATGATTGGGTAATTTATTTGAAAACAGCATGCATGGTTTTTTTTTTTTTTGTTGCTTTGTTTTTTAATTTACTTTGATAACTTAGTTGTTTATTTGGTAAAACAGGGCAAATCTGTCTGTATTTTTAGTAATTTCATGACTGTCTCTGGAGAAACCATGTTACCTGAATGCCTTTTCAGATGCATCATAGTGATTTTGCCAAGACCTTTGTATTAAATAACTAATACTGACAGTTTCAAAGTAGTTAATTTATATCATTACAGGGAATGCAACCTGCAGTTTTGATTGTAGTCCTTTAAAACCTTTTTCTTTGAATTCCTTCAAAGAATTCCTTAAATTTCTCATTTGCAAGTAAGAATTTTATCTACAGAATAGCACACAACAGATGCTAGACTTGTTGAAACATCTATTACACCGATTATGATTAGCTTTTGCAATGTATTCTGAAAACCAATACATTTATTCATTTAGAATACCCACATTTTGAATATAGGTATTACTATCTTTCTTGGAATATTATTTGACTCAATTTCAGGAGGAGACAGAGATTGACTGGTCGGTGAAATAAGCTGAATCTCAGAAGTTGAACCAATAATTAAGATTTCATTAGTAGTTAGGTGTGGCGCTGCCTGTGAAAAAACTGTAGATGTAGACAGCCTCCCATTGAGCTAACCACAAATATAACCTGCAAGAAGAAGTAAATAGATGCAGTGGAAATTACATACCGTACAACTTATCTTCCTTTTCGTATATGAAGTAATAAGGTATTTTCAACAAACTTCAAAGTTACTTTGAAGTTACCTTATTTTACTGATTTTGAATCGATTTGGTTTACTTGTGTTACTTAGTGTGTTGCAACAGAAATAGGGCCCACAGTGTTCGAATTAAGAGATGAGATGTAGAATTTAGTGGCCTTTTAGGCCCAAGTTTTTAGTGATTGTCAGTAAAGCTTCTGCCTGTCCAGTCACATTTATTAACTTACTTTCTGTCAAATTCCCTGTATGCATCCCGTAGCCAGCTGAGAGATGGTTTGTTCTCACTGGTGAGTCCATGATGGAAATAGATCAGAGTGTAGTCACTTTCAACATACTGATCTAGTGTTCCTTTAAGATACCTGAAAAATATCAAATAAAATTCAATTTAATTTCAAACGATAGGGTTGTGCATCCACTAGACAAGATATTCTGGTCCAAATAACAACAATTCCAACACTCTACGTTTCTGGGCTATATAGTGAAATAAAATACATTACAGGGAACATGGGGTAATATTTCTGTTATCCTACAATAAAGTTATTCAGACACTATTTAGCCCTGCGGTTATGATGTGTCTTCATGGCTGGTAAAGTAGGCCTTTTCACACTTTTCCTTGGCTATAATTTGGTATAACAGTTGAAAAAACAGGATCTGTTGAAACTAGTTATAAATACTTATATCCAGTGTTTAAACAACTGCAAGTAAACACGATTGAGTATCCCAACTAGTGGTTTGTCAATGGCCACAGAGCCATCACCACACAATCAGGGAGGGACACTTACCAACACACACACATTTATGTATATACATATATATACACATATACAAACACATATATATATACTCATATATATACACATATATATACACATAAACACACACACATATATATATATATGTATGTACATATACACATATATATATTAGCACTTTGAGATTTGATCCAAATGTAAAGTGCATTATAAATTAAATGTATTATTATTATATACACATATATATACACACACACACACACACACACATACATATATATATATGTATATATATATATATGTATATACATATATATATATATGTATATATATATATATGTATATACATATATATATATATATACATATATATATGTATATACATATATATATACATATATATATGTATATATATGTATATACATATATACATATATATATGTATATACATATATACATATATATATATATATATGTATATACATATATACATATATATATGTATATATATATATATATATATATGTATATACATATATATACATATATATATATATATATACATATATATGTGTATATACATATATACATATATATATATATATACATATATATATATATGTAAATACATATATATACATATACACATATATATAGATATACACATATACACTACACACACACACACACACACAAACACACACATATATAGGGTTGTGTATATTTTTTCCCTTGGAGAGTGAGGAGCTGCCAGATAATGTGCCATTTACCGAATCCGAAGAAATTGTCTGCCTATTTTGTCCTTTTGAGTTAGCTGCCTATTGCTACTAACAGCTTTAAAGAATCTTATGGTTATGGGACAAAACCATAAAATTCGGCCAAAATATCGCCTACCTAAGAGGTTATACGGAGCGGTGTGGTCAAAAAAGGACTGTAATCCCAGCATTGAACAAGCTTGCTTGTGATGGTTCTTTTTCATGCACTGCATTAAAAAAAGTAAATTCAGTACTGAATTTCCCTTCTGAATTTCCAGCTTTTGGAGCCAAATACTTTTCAGCTATTAATTTATATATGTTTGCTTCCAGATTTGTCCCCAAATTTACAAATCTTAATACACTTTCAAACGTTAATATGGATTTGGAGATTTTTTTTTCATATATTGATATATCTCAAACAATGCACACACATTTGTAGATTGCTGTATGCATTCATAAATGTATGTATACAATTATAGATGTTTTTACAGATATATGAATCAAACTACCTATCTACGGATTCTGATTTAACTCTCCAAATCCTTTTTTCACATGGTTTTTACAATATATAATTAACATATTAATGTTATAATACACTTTTACAGCAGCTTATTTTGCTGCTAACTAAAATAATTGAGTCATGCACTGGAGCGAATAAGACTGAGCGAACCTTTACACTTACAAATCCAGCAACAAAGTGACATTCCTTCAAATCAAATCCTTTACACTCCCTAATAAATCCAGGTATATTATGGCTGACCCAGGGACTATATCATGTTCTCAACTAAATAGGAACTCAAACATTAATCTTAACTGGAATTAGGAAGCACTGCATGGAATGTTATGCCTACAACAAATAAAAGTTGGCATCTCAAAAGTACCACTTTTAGAAAAAAAATAATATAAATTAAAACAATTAAAAAAATTAGCACTTACATGAGCAGCTTGTGATGGTCCAGTTGATGTTGTGGTGGCATCCTGCAGGCATTAAACACTATAACCTTTCTGCCAAAGTTGTCATCACCTACAGACACAGTCAGATATAGTCAAGAGAGACCAGTACAGAAATAGATTACTTTCATATACAGTAATATGCACAGCACACAGATCTTCACAAACCTTTTGAATATATTTTACCAACTCAACACAAAACTGTATTAACCCATGACACATTTGTATGAAATTTTGTCAGAGACAGTTTATGAATAATTAAGTTAAGGCCAAATAGGTGTTTTCTGTGATAACACAGATTTGTTTTGTATTTGACCACCAAAAACAAATCAGTTCATCCATGAGCCCAAGTGAACATGCCAATTTTACAAAATTGAAAAATGTACAAAAATGGGAGTTGTGGACAGAAGGGACATCCCGAAAACATAAAAGCTGTGTTCAGAATTACATACCACTGTACAATTCATAATAAATATTAAGTATTTTCACACTAAATATTTAACTGTAGAGTTTGTGTATTTTGTAGAAAACTGATGATGTAACAATGATCAGCCATAACCTCAAATCCACCTGTCTTATATTGTGTAGGTCTTTCTTTTGCAAACAAAACAGCTCTGCAATGCACTGTGTGTTTAGACACACTTTTTTCAGAACTGGCATTATCTTTTTCAACAGTTTCTGCTACAGTTCATCTTTAATGGGACTGGACAACGGGACCTAGCCCTCTCTCTCCACAAGCTTCAATGAGAAGTGGGTGCCCACAATCTTGTCACCGGTTCGTACACTTTTTTGAAGGTATTATCAATTGCAGACCAGTAAATCAGTACAGTAACTACCTTCACTACATCACAATTTGGATATAGTCAAAGTCGCTTAGACATCAACAGTAGGAACAAAATATTCACTCAATACACACTTCACACCTGGTAATAATGTTATGGTTGACAAGTGAATGAAATTTCTGGTATATCGATATTTCCAGTTAGGAAGCTTAAAATGACTGTGAATCAATTCCATCTGCTTTGGTGAAAATTGAAGGGACAACAGGTGGACAGGATTTTGTCAGAAGTCAGTGGACCCAAAGATAACCAGCTAGCTATGGCGTTAACATCCTGCCAAAAGTTTGCTACTAACGATACACGATTTGCGTGCACAAAACACGATTCCCATTCGCAAACACAATTACATATATGTATGCGGATAAAATGTGATACACGTGCAATACAATGTGATTTAGAAATAAAAAAGACGATTCAGTGTTCCATTTAACAAATCCAAAACACAGCACAACTATAGCATCTCTTACAAGTACCAAGTTAGTTCTCTAAAGCGTAGAGAATCAGTTCTGTATTTGCATGTAATTGAATATAAGCCAATTACAAAAAAAATACAAGCTATGTGCTAAGTTTATAATCACACCAACAGACAATAGACTCAGATGGCAAGAAAGCAAAAGATTACACAGGCTTGGTTGAGTCTGTGGGTATTAAATCTGTAATCTACAAATTCAGTCACAGCTACACCTGCTGTTGTAATAGGTGAACTACAGATGACCTGTGTGTGGCTTACAGATGTTCCATTCTGAACTGAACAAGCCTGTTGGATGAAAGGTGAAATGTCTTCAAGCCAAAACAGAAATCCTGTTGCATTGGATTCAACCCACATTGATTACGTAAAAGGCAGCTTGTGATTTTGAACATATGGAAAGTCTCTGATCACAGCTGTTGCAGAGACAAAAGAAAAAGAAAAAAAAGGTTTGAATTTCAAAGTTTTGCAATGAAATTACAAATATTAGTTTGAAGATATATCAGTTTACGTGCAAAGAAAAAGACAAGTCGAAATCAACCATTTATGTTAGATGGATTAGAGGGTGGATTAGAGGATGGGAATGAAATAAGGAGATAAACAGAAGTTTGGGATTGGAAACTGACCTGCCACTTCAATGATTTGATGCCTAGCAATGTCATAGAAGGGATGGTCCCAGGGAAGGTGGGGAGAGCCAGCATTGAATCGTTGAGAGATGTCCGTCTCTGAAACACACAAACAAAAAACTGTATAAATACATCAGGCAGAAGAGACACTAACTTGTGATTCTTTTTATTTTTTGGTTGTTCTCACTTAGTAATTCTCGTCAACTCAACAGGATGTAGCAGAGAGGAGTGGTGCTGGTAAAACACCCTTACACAAACCCCCTCTTTTCACTTTTACAAATATGATTACAATTTTTAATCTGACTTCTTATAATTTACCTAAGGTTATTAGATGGTGAAACACAATTATACTTATCAAGGAAATCAGGCGAAACTAATCATGTGACTAGACTCAAAGCATATGGCAAGGACATAAAATCTGAAGGATTTAGGCTACTTATAGTGCTAGAATACAAATACCTAAGAAGTATATTTATGGTTTCGTGAACAATCATGAGGAATCTGGGAGGAATCCTCGATCAAGATGTGTTAATAAACCCTGCAAGTTGTCTCTATAGCTTGGTACATCTCTCTAAACCCTTTGCTGAAATAATCAAAATAGATAAAGAATGGTGATAAAGAATGGTCTCTCAATATACCAACTTAAATATTACTTCATTAATTAACTAAAATGTGACACGTCCCGAGTAGATCATTGTTAAATTATATCCATTCATTAACTACCTTTGCCTAAGTCTTTTGAGATCTTTGGAGATCTTTTCTGGGTCCAACAAACAACAATGTAAATTAACAGCTCTCCCCATGTAGATAGGATGATGATGATAATTAACTGGTAGTTTGACTGAAACCCCCTTACAAAATCTTTTGTAATTTTCTTACATTTTCTTTTTTAAACAAAACCTAAGTCCTTTTTAAACCTATGCACAGGTGATTGAACACGTGTTGATCCTGGCTTGGCTCTGTTCTGAGGCTGAATTTACTGCAGCCTTCAGGGTATCCCGGAAAAGCATCAATATGTTTGTCCAGATGTTGCCTTGGCAAAAAGCCCATAGATGCGGCCATAAAAGGGAGGTGATGGTTACTGGTTTGCCTGTGGAGCCTCCTCAAGGATGACAACTGACATCTTCAGTGCAACTAGCCCGTCAGTCAGCAAAGAAAGTTGCTGTATTAGTACAGTCCACTTATGATTAATTCTTTGATAAATAGACAGACACATATATGGTATATTCACTTGCAGCAATGTTCTTCTTGTTCCATCATATTTGATTGCACCTGCATGACTGTTAATAATTGTAAAAACTATTTTGTAATATATTTGTTTTTCTATAAATAAACAATACATTATTGCCTAAAAAAATGAACATTGACAGGGTTTATTTAACAAATTGTTGAAATATTATTTAAACGTTAGGTTAAATGCTCAGTAATGGCCACAACATCTAAAACTAATTATGTCCAATGTTTGGCCACTATAATTACAATATCCAGCGGTTCATCTTCGAACAGCGCACATATATGAGGCAGCTTTGGGCTGGTACCATGAGTGCTGACTAACCGGTCAACTTGACAGCAAGCCGGAGTTCCCTAATCCAAAAAAATCAGAGCAAATTTTTAAAAAGGCGCAATATCTAAATCTTAAACATCTAGATTGTTGCCTAAAAATATCTTACTAACTACATTAAGACAACAGACAATTTTACAGGGTTATAACTTACATTTACTGAGTTCTCCTCGTTGCCAAGACCCCACATGTTCCTTTATAAATAAATTTTAGGATACATGACTGTCCCAAGTACACAAGTCACTACCGAGACAGACTTGATAAAATGGATGGAGCAAGTATCCTTTCCGGGTATTCTGTTGATGAAAACTTTCAAATTGAAACAGTACTTGGGCTACGGCCTATGAAGTTTCACAAGTCCAGAGAAGAATACATTTTGAGAAAAGGCCCAAATCTCTCCTTTATAAGCTTTCCTGTACTTGTTCCCTATCAGATCAATAATTGAATTCAAAATCTTTCTCTCCCCTTATGAAGAATTAATGGCACACATATTTTCAGTGATATATTTCCAGACATGTAACGGGTAAAATTGAATATAATTAAAATTCTTGTATAATTATGTACAATTATAACATAATTGTATAATTATGTTAAGACAAAGTATGGCTAGGCGATTCTGGCTGAGAATCAACATTCTTTTGCTTAGAATTGAGATCATTATTTTCTCCACGATCTTATCATTCAGTTTATTTACATGAGAAATAATTAGGCACTATGCACTGTCTGTGCGTGACAGATAGATGTGTGCGGGCACTAAAGGGTTAAATCCCACAGCTCTATTGTACACACGAGCGCTACCTGGGTATATCTTTATGTTCAAGCCCTTCCGAGTCCGAGAGACTCTTTGACTGACTGCACCTCCATTTTTTCTACAATTGAAAATATTTGTTGCCGCTGTGAAACAGGAAAAATAAAGTGTCAGTAAAAAAAAAAAGAGGACATGAAGAAGGTGTTAAGGAATGATAAAACCACTCCTGTTTCTGCTTGTGCTAGTTGACGTTCAATCTCTTGCAACTCATCTTCTAGTTAGCGCTAAATTGTTAATTTAGTATTTAGATTAAGCAATTTAAAGCAAATTTTAGTGCTTGGCAACGCCCATAATCCTCCACGGCAGAGATACTAAATATCTGGCCATGGTCTTAAAGGCCCGACCTAGCTCGCCGTAACACACGCTAGCAAGTTTAGCTGCAGTTCATGTCATAAATTAAAATGCTGTGGAATGGCCGTACTTCAGACATGAGATCGTATATACGTGTAAATTGAGATTGTAATCTTTTTACGATTAATCGCTCGGCCCTAAACCAATATAGGGGCATAGGACATCAGCTAGATGTCTACCCAGCTTCCTCATTCATTTGCCTTCATACCATTATTAATATATCTTTTTGTTACACATCCATGTCCTCGAACTCAACGCTCTGCTGATTTTGTTGCTCTTTTGGAAAAATGCTTAACTACATTTCATTGCCCGAGTATTTTTCCTCTGTACATTGACAATAAATGTAATCTAATGATAAATATAATCAAAATTTCTCTTTTTTTGTTGGCTATTTTCAGTACAATTTTTTGCCATAAAATATTTCTCCTAAGATGTATCCCATGATATCCAATATACTGTCAGTGAAAAGTCTCTCTCTATCCCTATATCCACATAACCCGCATTCTAAGGGTAATGTACAAGTACC